>ML675631.1:23756381-24012631 GCA_007922155.1 Mesoclemmys tuberculata | reverse complement strand
CACACACACACACACACACACACACACACACACACACACACACACACTGTGGACCTAAAAATTGTGGAACTATGCACAGGCTATCATTCTGTGCATTTCCCTTGTATGTTGAACATACAGCTGGTAACTCAGAATTTCCATTCCAAAGGAAATTATGATATTTCAAGATTTCCTTTCATCCCACACTGGAACAAAATGCTGAAATGCAAAATATTTCCCATGGTATGACATTTTTGGAAAAAAATTGGTTTTGGTCAATCAAAATATTTCATTTCAATTCTGACATTTTTATTTTATATTATGTTTTATAATGTTTAAAATAAATTTCAAAATGAAAAATGTCAAAATGGATGTTTTACTTCAAGTATTTCACACAGGGTTGTTTTTCTAAATGAAATTTCATCAAAGTTGACACATTCCCACAGAATGTTTCCATTTAGATGACATGATGTTTTTCCAACAGAAAAACGTTTTTTCAGAAAAATTTTGACCACCCCTATGAGTGTTGTCTCCAACCCTCTTTCTCCATCATTTACTTGGACTGTAAACTCTACCAGGCAGGGACTGTCTATCACTTATGTATCTGAATAGCCTCGAGCCCAACGGGGCCTTGATTTTGGTTGGGGATGCTACTATAATCCAAATAGTAAATAATGCTAATTTAAAAACCTAAAATAAAAGTGGGATGAGTTTAAAATAGGCTCAGTGCAAGTTCGGAAATGACACTTAGATAGGGACTGGTGTGAAAACAGCTTATAGAAAATTAAAGAACAGTGGTGGAATGGAGGTATTAGCCAAAGCTAGAACAACTAAGTAGTTCTCCCTCAAAAAAAAGTGGCGGTTCAGATCAAATTGGACAAAGGTATAAAATCATCCATGGTTTCACAAAACCATAAACTCTCCCAATTCGCTCACATAAATCAAACAGAAAAAGGCTAAACCTGGAACCACTTATTTAAACCCAGAATTTTCAGGGCATTTAAATGAATAGGTTCTTGACTCAAATCACTCTTGGTTCTGCAAGCCCAAAATAATTTTTAGATTTGCTTACATGTAGAAGAATAACAAACAGATCTTGGACTGTACTCTGCTGTGTATTGATATGAATCTCACATTCAATTAGCAATAAATTATCCTTTTGCAATGGCAAAAAAAGATACTAGAATGATATTATCATCTAAACAAAGAGCTAGAGCTAGCCAGATTATTGTGAATCAAGCACTGCAACAAACACCATGTTTTGCTGTTTTTAGACCATCGGTATCTCAAAAGCCAATAGAAAAAAAAGCCTGTGGATAAGTGCCTTTATCATGCCACATAAATATTACATTGTCTGCAATGTATTACAGTTTTCTCTGTACTCCCAAATGCCAGCATGTAATGAATAGAAAACATTTTCACAGAACCTTATGCCTGTCACAGCAAGAAGGATTTTCCACTAAATTTATATTCTTCAAAAAGTTCCTCAGCTGCAACTTTGTAGAAAAGCTTCTTATTTTGTACTGATATTAAGATGCAATGTATTGAAAGATTCACATGGTTTTCCTTAGCAGTGGTATTAGCAAACCTCTGTCAGTATGACTCGTCTCTTCCTAGAGATGGAGCCTGCTGTTATTTCAAAGATATTTTCTCTCTTCGGTCTTCATTGTAGGGGGGCAAAGTGCTTTTTCTTTTCATAAACAATCCTATCCACCCCAATATTGGACATTTTAACTACAGCTTCATCTCCATTATACCGCGAAAACCCCTTTCCCCCCAACATACAGTTTTTTTAATCTAAACCGTGGCTATGTTCTCAGCATGGATCACTTTCCCGGCGATTCATCTGATTATCATACATAATACATGGTTTACGGTTTGAGCAAAGAACTGAAAAGCAGGAATTATATAATCCGGGTCTCAACAGTGATTCTCTCTGTGGCCTTGGAAGAGTTGTTCAATTTCTTCCTGCATAAAATGGGGATTATACTCACCTACCTCACAGGAACGTAGCAAGAAACAGGATTTGAAAAGTCACTGAAAAAGAAGCTAATGCACTGGGAATGAATCTGAGCCCTCTGTAATGGTGTTCCTAGATGAACGGCAAGTTATAATTTGAGTGTGGTTATTCCTGCTTGTTGTTCATGAGATTAGTTCAAGAGTGTGTGTGAGTGACAGAGAGACATTCAGCAGTCCCCGACACCCCCCCCCCAAAAAAACCCTAAAGATTGCAAAAAAAACACCAACGCCAAAATCCTCAAAGTTATTTACGTATGTAACTCCCACTGATTTCCATGGAAGGTAGAACCCTAAATACCTCTAAGGATCTAGGTCAAAATAAATAGCGTACTAAGTACTATAACCAAAATGAAAGTAACACCAACTCTCCCCCGCACTCTACACCTTCTCCAGGATGAGCTTCCTAGAACCAGGGAAGGGAGAAGAAGGGAGAAGCTATTTGCATTAGCAACCTTGCTATACCAATCTAATTAACATGGCTCACATTTTATACTTCCATGTTGTGCACCAGTCCAAAACCTTTGGAAAGACTGGTGTGGGTTTTCTGCCTGGCTTTGACCTATCTCTTGGAGGCCTTTGAATATCAAAGCCCTGATCAATCTAGAATTTGATCACACCCAGTGGAAATGCAGTGATGGGTGTAGGGCAACATGTTGCTAAAGCAGAAGGGCTGCCTCGTTTTGTACCAGCTTGAATATTTTCAGCATACGCAGCTTCATTTGGTTGCATTGGGTCAACCTGTTACTAGCATGGTAAATCATTTGCAATGTGACAGAGAAGTGTGATAGGCAGATGGGCCACAATCAATATGTTGGTTCTCATTCTTCTGTTTTTTGGCATTCCACTGTTTCTTTACACCCTTTTTGCATTTCCAGCTGCCATTCATCTGTGTCTGTACATTACATGCTTTTTATACAGCTGCCTTATTACATGCTATAGAGATTTTCTTTCATCTGCCATATTGACTGAGCTCCATTCTCCTGCCTTAGTCTCCAGTGGATTTTAAAGAAAGGCTGATGGAACCTAGTGACACAGGATGTGGAGAAAGCTGAGGTACTCAATGCCTTTTTTGCCTCTGTCTTCACAGACAAGGTCAGCTCCCAGACTACTGCACTGGGCGGCACAGAATGGGGAGGAGGTGAACATCGCGCAGTGCTGAAGGAACAGAGCCAGGACTATTTAGAAAGATTGGACATACACAAGTCCATGGGGCCAGATGCAATGCACCCGAGGGTGCTGAGGGAATTAGCTGATGTGATTTCAGAGCCATTGGCTATTATCTTCAAAAGCTCGTGGCAACAGGGGGAGGTCCCAGATGACTGGAAAAAGGCAAATATAGTGCCCATCTTCAAGAAAGGGAAGAAAGAGGATCCAGGGAACTATAAGCTGGTCAGCCTCACCTCAGTCCCTGGAAAAATCATGGACCAGGTCCTCAAGGAATCCATTTTAAGGCACTTAAAAGAGAGGCAGGTGATCAAGAGCAGTCAACATGGATTCACTAAGGGAAAGTCGTGCCTGACCAACCTGATTGCTTTCTATGAAGAGGTGACTCGTTCTGTGGATGAGGGGAAAGCGGTGGACATGATATACCTTGACTTTTGCAAAGCTTTTGACACGGTCTCCCACAGTATTTCTTATCAGCAAGTTAAAAAAGTATGGGTTGGGTGAATGGACTACAAAATGGATAGAGAATTGGCTAGAGAAAAGGGCTCAACGAGTAGTGATCAATGGTTCCATGTCTAGCTGGCAGCCGGTCACAAGTGGAGTGCCCCAGGGGTCGGTCCTGGTGCCGGTTTTATTCAACATCTTCATTAATGATCTGGAAGAGGGGGTAGATTGCACCCTCAGCAAGTTTGCAGATGACACTAAGCTAGAGGGAGTGGTAGATACCCTGGAAGGGAGGGATAGGATACAGAAGGACCTAAACAAATTGGAGGATTGGGCCAAAAGAAATCTGATGAGGTTCAAGAAGGACAAGTGCAGAGTCCTGCACTTAGGATGGAAGAATCCCATGCACAGCTACAGACTGGAGACTGACGAGCTAGGCAGCAGTTCTGCAGAAAAGGACCTGGGGGTTACAGTGGATAAGAAGCTAGATATGAGTCAGCAGTGTGCCCTGGTTGCCAAGAAGGCTAATAGCATATTAGGCTGCATTAGTAGGAGCACTGCCAGCAGATTGCGGGAAGTGATTATTCCCCTCTATTCGGCATTGTGAGGCCGCATTTGGAGTATTGTGTTCAGTTTTGGGCCCCCCACTACAAAAAAGATGTAGACAAGTTGGAGAGAGTCCAGCAGAGGGCAACAAAAATGATTAGGGGGCTGGAGCACAAGACTTATGAGGAGAAGCTGAAAGAACTAGACCTGTTTAGTCTGCAGAAGAGAAGAATGAGGGGGGATTTGATAGCAGCCTTTAACTACATGAAAGGGGGTTCCAGGGAGGATGGAGCTAGGCTGTTTTCTGTGGTGGCAGATGACAGAACAAGGAACAACAGTCTCAAGTTGCTATGGGGGAGGTCTAGGTTAGACATTAGGAAAAAGTTTTTCACTAGGAGAGTGGTGAAGCATTGGAATGGGTTAGCTAGGGAGGTGGTGGCATCTCCATCTTTAGAGGTTTTTAAGCTGAGGTTTGACAAAAGCCTCGCCGGGATGATTTAGCTGAGGATAGTCCTGCTTTGAGCAGGGGGCTGGGCTAGATGACCTCCTGATGTCCCTTCCAACTCTAATATTCTATGAGTCTATGAAATATCAGAGAAACTTACACAAACACTTCATCCCTCTCAGATTCATGTATCCTTGGCCTTCTCCCTCCCCCCTTCTTTTCCTTGGCTCTTGGTGGACAGGGATGAAATCAGAGTCTTCTGGTTCTTCTTTGCTTGGTTTTCAACTGAAATGGACTTTCAAGTTTTGACATAGAAAAAAAAGATATCCTTTTACCCTTACAAAGTGGAGCAATACAGCAACGTTAATACCTTAACCCTAAAACTCCTTCCCGAAAAATGGAGGAACATCATAGGAATGATTTGAGCAAAAAACATTTCTGTCACTCACCTTATAGATTTACTTTTTTAATTTATTAGGTCCTATCTTGTTCTCTTCCTTAAGTACAAGTGACAGAATATATTAGATACATAAATAATACAGATTTTCTTTTCTACCACTACTAAATTATCATGTAAACTATATTTTACAGTTGTTATTGATGGTTTCCTGATTTAAATATCTTTTCTCATTTAGCCTCTTTTTCCATACCTTTTCTTTCTTCTCCTCCTTGGATGTATGGAAGGGAGGGCTCTCCCATCAGCCTTTGGAAAGGTCTCCATCATATTGCTGGAAAAGGAACACAATGAAAAGAGTTGCAAACAAGCACACACCAAAGACACATTATCTGACTTATAAATTCAAAAAAAGGATATGTCTCATTTTATCGAAAAAGAAGTTGATGCGTTCCAGTAACACAAGCTATGTTTAAAAAAGGTTTAAATTTGCCAGGTTTTACACAGTAGCTCTCAACGTAGATAATTGTTTCAGTGCTAGCTCTCTCATTCAGTCATTCTGGTTTAGAAAACCTTCTTTCCCCATCAAGCATTTATAATCTAAGAAGAGCTATGAGGCATAGGGTGACCATACGTCCATTTTGGCTGGCGCAGTCCCCTTTTTAAACCCTGTCCTAGATGTCCCTAATTTTTTGCAAAACCAGGCATTTGTCCCATTTGTGCTTGTCAGCTGATCAGTTGGCAAGAGCAAACAGGATAAATGCCCATTTTTGCCAAAAAAAGGGGTCATGTACCCCTAGTGGAGCTTGGAGGGGGCGGGAATGCCAACACCCACCCCACACGGTGGGACTTGGGTGAGTAATGATGGCCAAGTGGCTCAGGCCAGCCCCACGTGGGTGGGGACAAAGAGAGCAAGCAACTTGGGCCAGTTCTGTACAGGGGAGGAGGGAATTTGGGTGAGCAGTTTGGGCCAGCTCCACATGGAGAGTCTCAGGTCAACTCTGCCTGGATGAGGGTGGGGGCTCAAGCAAGCCCTTTGCAGAAGGGGCGTGGGAGATTTAGGTGAGCGCCATGCAATGTTCTGTTTTCCCTTTGAGCAACACAGTCATCCTAATGAGGCAGCTTTTCAAAATGCTGGTTAAATCTAAACAATTCTTTTAATTTACTTGGGTGTCCTGTTGCCCTCCAAATTTTGTTTGTTTTTCAACCTCCATCTAAAGTGAGTGGTTCAGCCAGAATTGCAATTGTCAGATTGTATGTACAGATATAACGCAAAGCGTGTATTTTATTACATACAATGCAATACTTTGTAATGTAATGTAACGCAAATTTTAAGTACAGATGTAACGCAAAACCCTTTTACCCTCAGCACCATCAGGCTCAATCCAGATTACTCCTTGCTGAGATGTGAACTCTCCAGACAAGTTCATTGATCAGATGCCTGTTGCTGCCTACACTTAGACCACACAGTTATCAGTTCCCAGCCTTTCCAGCAATGTTCCTCCCGCCCCACAGGGCGACATGCTAATTTAAACAGAAATTCCCATCAGTGTCTTTAAAAAAACAACAAAAAAGGCACATACTTTGGGAAAGTCTATTCTGTTACCATCACTGCCCAATTAACCGATATGTAGCTATGCCTCAAGTCTTCTTTTTAATTATGCTTAACTGGAATGACACAGACTCCCACATGAACAGGTATGCAATAGCAGATGTGCTGTAACACCAAAGTCCAGCTATTTGCAATAACATGTTCAGTAACTTGTCATTCCTCTGCACTGTACATTCCAATGTTTTCTTTCCAAATCCTCAAAATCTCCACCCCTTTAATTAGATTGTTGTAGTGGAATCCCCAGGAAATTGTTGGCATCATCAAGCTTTGCTGATCCAATTACACTTGCAGACTAATAGGGTTTCTATATACACATGCACAAGCACAATTATAATCAAATACCAGTTGGAGGAAGATGAATAGTTTCTCCTGGGGTTCACACTACAAATAGTCTGACATATCTTAGCGACAGTAATTCAAGTAATTGGCAAACAGCACTATGGACACTTGCGTTTTCCCCATCACTTTGAAACAGTAATAAATGTATCTGGTCAGTGATGGATTGTGCTACATTGCATAATGTTATGGACCAGTGTGATGTGCAAGATATTTATAATAATGCACTGGGATATCTACATTGGACTCTAGATGAGACTGCACCTTAAAATCATTCAGAAGCTCAAACTGGTTCAGATGCAGCATCCCCAAAGTGGCATCGCACCAGGAGTACACGACTCTGATGCGTCACAGTTTTTGTTGGCTGCTGATTGGCCAATTGATTTCTAGGTGATGTTTAAAAGATATTTACATAAAGAGTCCACAATGGTTTCAGTCCTGTCTACCCAAGAAACCCCTTCTCCTCATAAGATAGAACAGTAGCTGCAGAAGGGCTCCAGAATTCTGGGATTCACTTCCTACCTTGAAATTGTCAAAACTCAAGTTTGATTAATTTTAGGACCAGAGAGATGAACCTGTTCTCTAGATTTTTCCTGGGTGGATGGGAAAGAGGAATTGGTAGATGGGCTGGGGTTGGAAGGTTGTCATGAAGTCTCCTAAGAAACCTTCAAATGAACATGGTAAAAAAAAAAATTCTACACCTCAGAGATTTCTCTGGGAACTTTGTTTTTTAGAGACTTGCTTGAAATGTATTTATTGCATAGTGTTAACATTTAATAATTGGTCAGAGAGTGAAACAGATGCAATAAAAGCTTAAATAAATAAAATAGCTTGAAAGTTTCTCATTATGGCAGTGCTACAGGTAGATCTATTCTGAATTCTGAAGCAACATGCTGTTTGATGTGCTCACTTGCAGATTAATAACCCACATGCTCTTTTAGCTTTCTGTCTTTTTCAGACCAGCACCAGCGTTTGAACTTTAAACTACCAATAGGCTGGAGTGTTTACGGCAGCCCTGAAAAATTACAGGCAAAACAGTGGTAATGCAACGGGTAATGTGGACGTTTCCTCCTCTGTAAATCCCATACTTTTGAGTGTACTTTACAGGATAAATCAAAAAAGGAACAGACCACTGTAACATCCAAAGGAAATAATCATAAGCATTTAACACTCAAGGGAGAAAGAATCTCTCATTCTCATAAAAATGTTTTCCCCCAGAGGTTTCTTGTAGAGTTAGTCAAATTTTATTTAAAACATTTCCGGGCAGAAGCAGAAATTAAATTGGGCACAAAGACCCAACTAAACTTGCAAGAAATTGGGATTGCTAAAGGGCTAAAATGGAAGGAGATCGAGGTATGGAAAGAAAATTCTATTTAAATAAAAAACCCTAAGAAATTTACAGTGACAGACCACACAAATTATCTGTGGTAGAAGACTGTAAAGTTATCAAATGGAAAGTATATACATTAAGGGTATGAAAATATCTCTTACTGTCCCATTTTTCTGCACACTCTACTTATACCTGTACAATTCAATTTATAAGCATACAAGTGAGTGGCCCTAGACGGTTCGTTTTAAACACTGAAGTGATGAAAAGAGCTAAAATAGAAGCCAAGGAAATGCAGGAAACATGGATGAAAAATCGTAGGAAGACAGTGATACACAGGATCCAATGACATTAACTATTCAAAATTCAGTTACTCTCATTCATGAGCATTTGGGCCAGGAAAAGAGCTATGTTCGAAATGCCAAATTCTGGATGACAGACATAATCATGTGCATTTTCTTTCCATTCATATGTAGATTTTTCATTTCCAGTGACAGAAAGATTTTCCCATTTGTTCCAATTGGGTTGAAAGAAGGTCAAGTGGGTCAAGAAATGCACTTGATATTCCAGAAGAAGCAAGTGGCTCAGAGTATGTTAGAACTAAACACTCCTCTAGACTAAAGTGATACGAAAAACTCTCTCCCTGGTTTTAATTTACTGAGATTCACATGAAAGTTTTTTTCCCCACTTTTAAGCGTATGAGGAAGCATGACCTGAGCTCACAGAAGAGAGACAGCTACTTGCATGTTCAAATTCTGGTTTTGCCACAAGCTTGCTATATGACCTTTGGCAAATGACTTAATCTCTCTTCCTTCAATTTGACTGTTTGTAGAACGGGGATGATTCATGCCTACTTTACAGTGGCGGAGAGTGTATTAATGTTCATACAGTGCTGTGAAGCCCTGCATAATATAAGGAATTATCTTGGGGAAGTTCATTTTTATGAGGCCATAGTTATCTAAAGACACTCCTCTGCTGCTCCTCATTAGATCTGGATTTAATTTTCATTAGTGTCTTGCTAGTGCTGGTTTTATTGTCAGCTCCCAGCACAGTGAAGACGCAGAGATGAAAATGACACTTCTTCATGACATTCCTGACACACCGTGTTTACTCATAAAAGACAATAACCAGCTTTTCAAAAAACTTGTTTCCTCTGCAGAAATTAAGATACTGTATTAGCTTGACCAATAGCAGTCTAATTAATAGGTGTCAATACCATGTTCTGTCCTGCACAAGGAAATCCCTGGCTCAAGAAACTTTAAATCCAAGGGCTTTATCCAGCAAATCCTCACTAACGGGCTTAGTGTTGCAGGGTCAGACATTTTCCCAACTCTAATTTCCATATTAAATTTCTGGTTTGTTTGCTTTTGTTTGTTTAAATGAACCTGCTGACCCTGGTCTATCATTTTGCAGCAAATACAATTTCTGTAAATGAAACATGCTTCAGGCCTATATATGGCTTTGATCAAGTTTTAAACGTCAGAAGGTCCCTGCAAGTGCAGAGACATTTCAGTCCCCCGCCTTGCCCCTCAAAAAGCCACCCCCCCACACTTCTCACAGGAACACATGGGGCTCATTATATTTTGCTACTTTTTTAATATATGCCACACACCACACACACTACAGCAATGGTGCATCTGTCACAGGATCCTTCTAGAGAGGCAGCCTGAGGATATAGGAGAATTTGCTGAAAGAAAGAGATTTACTAGAAACAATCAGATTACCAAGAAGCTCAGTCTATGTGTTCAGTCTTCTGAAATAATAATGATTGAACTTTGACTGCACCAAGGATCTTAAGATTTGCTACAGCAATGATGCTTCTGGGCACGAGAACAAAAGCCTCCAGAGACAACTTGGAGGCAGAAGCCGCATATTTTAAAGTGAGAAGTATCATTTCTAAACAGGTCCTTGGTGAACTTAATGAAATCTTTATCTTTTGAGAAATGAATTCAATATCGAGATCCATCTAGTCTCCCATTCCTGTTAAAATTCTCAGGCATCCCAAAATCTTAAAGAGCAAGGCACAACCTCTCAAGGGAGTATCTGAGTGAACTACTCAGCGGAACACAGAATCAGAGAGGGAAATGGGATATTTCGAAGTAGCAGTAAGGAACTTTAACAAAACCTCTTGAGGCTAGAGAGCTTGTTAAAAATAAATAGTTAATTTGCCAGCTTTTTTTAAAAACCTGCCAGTCCTTATTAAGTTTTGCTGTTTCCTATACAAATTTACCATTAATTATACATATCCAAGGAAAGATAGAGAAAAGGAGGACCTGTATGGTTGAATGGCAAAGCTCAAGAGGTCATTCATTCCAAAGAGATTACTTCAGAAGATGGAAATCCAATACTAGTGAAACCCACAGTTAAAATATAAGAAGGAAATTAGGAGTACTAAAATGGATGTTCAAGTGTAGATAGTCAAAGACTTAAAATGAATTCTCTAAGCATAACATAAGCAGGAAGCCCCTTAGAAAACTGGGTACTGCTGAACTATTAGTGAGTAAAAGGAACAATCAAAGACAAGGACATTGCTCAGAAGCTAAGTTATTGGGAAGACATCTATCCTAGACCTATTGTCTGCAAATAATAAAGATGAAGCACGTTCAGATACTGAGGTTTCAGAATAGATAGTACTAGAAGAAACTGACAGATTAAAGGGTAGATATTATATATTCAAGAGTTCTGAAAAGCTTAAAACAATGCTGGTTGAAATGGTAACAAAAATACATACATATTAAAACTAATTACTATATCGGAAGGCTGGAGGAGAGCAAATACGTACAGATCTCTACCAAAAGGTGCTGCTGGGGTTGATCTTGAGAATTCAAACCTATACGTTTTATTTAATTACTGGGCAAATTGAACAAAAAGCTAATATAAGACAGAATTATAAAACATGCTGATAAACATGATATGAAACTAGTATGGTTTCTGTAGAATTCTTTGAGTGTGGCTATCATGGGCAGCCGGTGAAGCTACCCCTAGCAAAGGTTAGCTCCTCTTCCTGCCTCTTCTGCCCCAGCCACATTCCATCCCTGCTCCACCCCAGGCCCCCACACTCACCACCATGCGCCGTAAATCCCTGGCTGACTGACTGAGTCCCTCATCTCACTCCCTCCCAGGTCAGCCTGAGCTGCTGTGCCCCAGTTTGTAGGTGATTGGGTGCGCGTGGGACAGGAGCCGGCTGCCCTTAGGTGCCTCAGCCTGTTCCTCAGCCCCTGGCTGAGAGAGGGGCAGTGGGAAGTTACCAAACAGACCGAAACATAGATAGGAGACAGGGGTGCATTAGACAGACCCCCAGTAAGCTTGGGAGAGACGCAGGAAGGTCAGACAGGAGGAAGGAGGGGTACAGATAGCCATGCAAGAGGAGGTGAGCTGGGGGAGAGAGAAGGCTCCATATCACAGCTGAAGGACCTGGCCGGCAGGGCAACCTCCCACCATCCCGAGCTGCTGTCGAAGGCTCACACACCTTCCTGCTGCGGTGCTGCTCTGGCTTATGTGCTGCTGCAGCAGCCTCTCCAACACAGCAGGGCAGGGGTCTGTGTGAGTCCTCCCCTTCCCCATCTCACATGCTCATTCTGCCCCCCCCAGGACTGGCAAACGCCAGGCACCCTCCCAGCACTGAGCGCGCCCCCAAACACAGTCTCCTCCCACCAAGCCCAGCCAACCTCCCCAATACTGCTACCCTACCCCTAAAACTGTCGCCCCTTTCCAGCATGCCCCCAAAGAGCAGCCCTCACCCACACTCTGGCCTCTGTACAGTTCCCAAAAGACCTGTCACCCAGTGCTACCCCCAGCTGTGTTGTGTCCCCAAATGCTGCTCCACCCAAGGAACCACCAACCACCAGTATGAAAAACTACCAGGCTCCCCTTTCTTTCACCCCCTCCCGATCCCCTTGCCACATGTGCTGTGGCCCCTCCTCCCCACACATCCCCGCCACTCTCCCCTCCAAGAGCTAAGAGCTCCCCCCACCACTTGAACAAGTAAAAAAACCTAGGGGGGAGCATTCGCTCTGGGCCATGAGAAGGTGGATTCATTCCTCCTGGCCATTTATTACTCAGCTACCCAGCCCTGCATGCCCAGCACTGGCCCTGAAGACTGGATAGCATAGTGGCACCTGCCCCTGCCACACACAGAGTGATCCAATTCCAGGCCCGCCATGCGATGACTTGGAAGGGAGGGAAGGGAATGGCCCACCCTCTGCAGAAAGCATAACGCTGGCCTGGTGGCACCATGTCTTGTCTAGCTCTAGTCTTTGCCTCCCACTTTGAAAAGTGATAATGGTAGCGGGCCCTGTTGGACATTATACCCACTATTTATCCCCACATTCCTACAAGCTCTTGATACTTCAAATTATCAAGAATTCAAATTCAAAAGAAAATATTTTTTCCTTGCCTTCCACCTCCAGCCTCAGTGGCCTTAACACCAGCTACATGACCCACATACATGGTTATCCCTCAGTACAGAGATCAGTCTGCCTGCAGCCCAATGCGGGTCACCCCTGGGGAGCGGGAAAAGCTCATTGTTTCAGCAGTAAATTTCTATTTCTTCCTTACTAAAACAAAATGGCCCTGGACTGTGGTCACTGGCTAAGGGGCATTACACTGACACATGTCAAAACACATTCCATCAGCTTGATGAGTTATCTGACACACATAAGCACACACACAAAATCATATTCAAGCACAAACAGAAGAATCAAAGTAAACCTTCTAGACTAAGGACATCAGATCACAGGCCCACTGATACCTGCCATTAGTGACGTGCAGACTTGCAGAAATACCCTGTCCAATGAATATATTTTTCATATTCTTCTAGTGACATATTATAATTAGAAAAACCTTAAGTACAGTACCATCACCACCAACTCCACCATACTGTCCTCATCAGTAATGACCCATTTTCAAAACCTCTGCTCTTTGTCCTCTTTTCAGATTGTAGGCTTCTTTGGGGATGAACGAGGCCTCCACCTTGTGTACCACTCTGTGCACACTGCTAACATTCAGCAAATAAGTCAATGGTTAGTCACTGCAGAACGCCTCCACAAACTGCAATAGATGGGGGCCACAAGCAAGTTTACTTTTGTTTATTGTTTGCTGCCCATGTGCTCAGTGCTGTACAAATCAGAGGCTTGCAGGCCGTTAGCACATGATGACTCAGATTCTGCAAACACTTGAAGTCAACAGGAAAACTCACAATGCCTAAAGTTAAGCAGGTATGTAAGTGCTTGCATGATTGAAACTTAAGTTAGGTAATACAGTGCTAGGACAATGCACTGAGTACAATAGTAAAAAAATTATGCAAATTTCTCTCTCTCTCTAAAGTTTAAATACAATCCATTGGGGGGGAGGGGAGGAATTGTTGATCAGATTAAGGAAAGATTTGATGAAAAGGAAGCAATTAACTGGTTCCCAAGGGATATAGAACTAGAGTCAGGGGACAATATAAAAAGGATGCTAGAGAAAAGTGTCCACAGGGGTTTCCTTAGTTTCTACTTAAAATCACAAGTCTGCCCAGCTTTGCTCAAAACTCTGCCCATGTTCACCAATAGGTTTGCAAACATCTGAAAATCTGACCTGAGTTTGGAATCAGTAATTAAATCCCACAACCTGCTTTCAGGTTTTTTCCAAAAATGTCATACTGCTCTAATTACAAATAATGAACTATGAAAGCAACTGAACAATGCAATTTCTAAAATTTAGAAAATAAAGGCTTTAAATTAAATTGAAGTGACAGTCCCTCCCCCAAACATGAAGAATATTTAAATAGAGAATAACTAGGTTAATTGGCTTAAATGAAAGTTATTTAGCCACACAAGTACCGCAAATAGAAAGAAGATGAATTTATCCATAAGGAAGGGAAAATACCTCAGGAAATGGAAGTGAAAAGAAGTGGCTACACCTCCAAAAAATATTTAGAGGGGTCAAAGCCAAATTCAGCAATGAAGTTGGGAAACATTATGGAAAGGCAACATGGTCTAATGGATAGGGTACTGGAATGAGAGGAAGCAGACCTGGGTTCTGTTACTGCATAACTTTGGACAAGTTACTTCTCCCACCATCCTGTATCTGCTTAGACTAAGCTTTGCAGGACAAGGACTATCTCTTGCTATATTTTTGTGCAGTGTCTAACTTTAATGGGAGACTAATTTTGGTTGGGGCCTCTACAGGCTATCAAAATACAAAGAAAGTCATCAATTCCCAACAACTGTCCCCCAGTTATTAGATACCTGTAGTTAGTGCGGTCTTTCTGATAAAAAGATCTTCATACAATGTGAATTTCTGCTTAGTAAGTTACCTATGTGCTTTTGAAACATATTTGAAGCACTTAAAATTAGACTTTTTAAGTCTGATGATGGTTCTCAATACTTAATGTCCTCTTATCCCACCTTGGGGTGCCAAATGCAGTCATGTCATAAAGCAAGGGGGTGGAGAGTGTGTGCTCTTGTGAGACCTGGATTCTAGAGAATCCACCAGAACTCTTTGGCGTTTTTCACAAGAAACAGATAAAGATTTTACTTTGAGTCCTGCTATTTTGCCAGCACCAAGCACAACAGACAGTTTTCATATCTCTTAGCGCTGCTCAGGTGATAGACTGGGAAGGATAATACTGTGGAAATGTGTCAGATCTTGAGGCAGAAGATATGAAAATTAATTACAGTTTGAGACACAGAAAGCATGCCTAGGTAAACACCGATAATAGCCAATGCTACCCTCTCAAATTATAATTGGGAATCTTCTCTACGAGACACTGTAGAGTGGATAAAGAAATGACGCTTCTGACAACTGATTACTCTACAAACACTGAGTTAGAAACTCTGCTTGGAAAAGCCTATTTCTCAATGCTTATTTACCTACATTAAGACAGAGAAGAGCTGATAAGGAATGGGACAGGTTTAAACAAAAAGGCACAAATGAGTTTGGAGACTGTTTAAATGTGAAAATGGAGCCCTCCTTTAACATTATATGCAACAGATGACCCGATATTTCTTTTTATTATATCTCATTAAGAAGATCTAAGAACAAGTGATCAAGTGAATGGCAGGTACATTCAAAACAAATAGCATGAAAGTTCTTCACATGCACCGAGTAGCCATCTCATAGAATTCACTATTGCAGAATGTCATAGAGCAATGCACTATACTGTACAGGATTTTAAATGCGGGGTGATGGCATTATGATCCATAACAACATTGCTCTGGATTAATAGAGAATGGCCCTGAAGCCCTTAACTAGGCTGGTGGCATCTCAGGTCCTGATCCTACATTTGACTCATGCAAGCACAGATATCAACCAACATGCAACTACAGAATTGAGACCTTGATTAACACTAGCTTCATCTGCTTACACCTTTACTGTACATTAAATGAATTAGCTAATGTTTACCAAACACTTTGACGATTTTGATACAAATTAATTGCTAGTGTAAATAGGCTGAATTCTGCTAAAAGTTATTGGAAGAATCTGCTTATACCAGAGTGGTGAATTTGTCTCCTAAAGTGCTGCATAAATTAGGCATTCATTTTATTGAAATCTATTAATTTTCCACTAAATAAAGTATAAAATATTCATATTAAAAATGCTGAAAGCTGGTTTTCATTAGTTTCTGGAAATATTTTACACACACTGAATTCAGAAGTGAAATGAACATTTTAGAGAGCAGAGAGCTATCCTTTAACTTCACATCCACGGTCATGAAATAACCCCTAAACAACATCCTAGAAGATTTCAAAAGACCAAAACACATATTTCTGACATAATATGTATATAACGGCTCTTATGGTGGCCCTTCATTACATGCACCAAAAATACTGAGTACCTAAATAATTTATAGCTAACAGATGCATGAACTGACCCAGATTGCAACACACAAATTTCTTAGTCAAAGTTAGCTGCTAAAAACTCAGTAAATGCTAAATAAGGTTAAAAGAATAATCCCAAACATGAATCCTTTTAAAATAATTGACTTGGTAAGAATTATGCAAGCAACTCCTATAAAGCAAGCTCAAATAACTGAAAAATAAATGAGAATAAGATTTTGTCCCTAAACTGTTCTTCCAAGGTGTCCTGGAACTCCGAAAAAAATGCAGTATGTATCAGTTAGCTACTATGATACTCCCATTTTTATATGTATTTAAAGATACCAAGTAGTAGAGAAAGAATAAAACATGCAGTGTTTATGAACCATACTGGGTCAGACCAACGGTCCATCTAGCCCCGTATCCTGTCTTCTGACAGCGGCCAATGCTAGGTGCTTCAGAGGGAATGAATTAACAGGTAATCATCAAGTGATGCATCCTGTCGCCCATTCCCTGCCTCTGGCAAAGAGCAATCCCTGCTTCTCCTGACGAATAGCAATTGATGGACCTAACCTCCATGCACTCTTTAGTTCTTTTTTTCAATCCCATTATAGTCTTGGCTTTTACCACATCCACTGGCAAAGAGTTCCACATGTGACTGTGCGTTGTATGAAGAAGTACTTTCTTATGTTTGTTTTAAACCTGCTGCCTATTAATTTCATTTGATGACCCCTAGTTCTTGTGTTATGAGGAGTAAATAGCACTTATTTACTTCTTCCACATCAGTTATTATTTTATAGACCTCTATCATATCCCCCCTTAGATGTTTCTTTCCCAAGCTGAAAAATTCCAGTCTTATTAAACTCCCCTCATATGGAAGCTTTTCAATACCCATTATCATTTTAGTTGTCCTTTTCGGTATCTTTTCAAATTCCAATGTATCTTTTTTGAGATGGGGAGACCAGATCTGCACACAGTATTCAAGATTTGGGCGTACCATGGATTTATAAAGAGGCAATACAATATTTTCTGTCTTGTTATCTATCCCTTTCCTAATGATTCCCAACATTCTGTTAGCATTTTTGGCTGACACTACACACTGACTGGATGCTTTCAGAAACAATCCATGATGACTCCAAGATCTCTTTCTTGAATGGTAACAGCTAGTTTAGACACCATCATTTTACATGAAAGTTGAGATGTTTTCCAATGTGCATTACTTTGCATTTATCAACATTGAATTTCATCTGCCATTTTGTTGCCTAGTCTCCCGGTTTTATAAGATCCCTTTTGTAACTCTTCACTGTCTGCTTTGGACTTAACTATCTTGAGTAGTTTTGCATCATCTGCAAACTTTGCCACCTCACTGTTTACCCCTTTTTCCAGATCATTTATGAATATGTTGGACAGTGCTGGTCCAAATGCAGATCCCTACAGGACACCACTATTTACCTCTCTCCATTCTGAAAACTGACCATTTAGTCCTACTCTTTGTTTCCAATACTATGGATTGTTTTGGTTTTTTTTTTAAGTAGGGCATCTAGACCATTTTAGCACATTTCATCTTAGACCATTTCATATCCCAAGTACAGCTTTACCTGAGGGCACTGTTTATAGTATCTATAATAAGTGTCAAAGAAAATTACATATCATAGTCCTACATTCTTCAAGTGAAACAAATACTTCAGTTATTGCTCCCCTGATCTGATATATAGCCAGAGTGAACATCAACACTAATAAAATATTTAAAAGCTTAAATATATGTTGGCTTGCTATAGGGTACAATGAAGCATTTGACTTGATTGATCATTCCACTTAGATGTGTTATGCAGGTTTAGCATTTTGAGGTTCTTTCCATGAATGCCATGCCAGATTTTCATAATTAAATGGCTACATTGCTGACTGATTACAGTTGTGATCCCAGATGACACTATTGTATTAAAAACTTTGTATTCTCTTCAAAACTACACACTGGATGTCAAATACCTTAATCATTTCCTTTGTAGCGGCTGTTTCAGAAAGTGTTGTAGCAATTCATTATTAAGGCAGCCAGATACTTGGGTGCCACTTTTATTTACTTTCTTCACTCTCTGTGCTAGGTTTAGGGATCTTAATTTCAAGAATAATTGAAAGAAAGCAGAAACAAAACTAGCAAAACTATTTGAGACATAGAGACAAGCCCATTTTAAACATCTTAATTGGTTGAATAATTAAAAGCAAAAAAGCTTAACTGTTCTTTTAAGGTGTGAGTGACAAAGCCACAGGAATGAAAATACTATGGGACTATGGCTGGCACAGCAAAACACAAACTGAATTCTAAATGTTGTCATCAAAACTTTCACTGCTTGCTGTAAAACCATCACTACACCACAGCATGTGAAACTATTCTCCCTCAATATTTTACAGACGTTTAATACAATTGTACAGTTCTTTTATACAAAGGACTTGCTTCTTCATCTTGTCACACTACATCATATCTTGATGAGATGACAAAAACAAAAGCAGAGGAGGAAGTGTCTTCAAAGTACAGATGCTTGAGCAAATTGACGAAGTTCCTCACTGGATGCAAGAAAAAGTTCCTGCTGAAAATCTGTCTAATTTTCCTAAGTTAGAAAGTGACGTTGTGCAATCACCCACATCCTCTCTGTATGACAAAATAGGAAAAAGTGTCCAAACTAAGAACTAAATGATGGCAGGTGTGTGTGTCTCCATTTCCACATCTCCACTCCTTTTCAGTTTCCACAGTGGAACATGTGGACCACTATGGAACAAACTGCACATCTAATTATATGTCTTAAAATCACAGCCAGGGGAAGGAAAACAGAAGGACTTATTTTTCAAAGGAATTTTCAGTTAAAGGACTAGAAGGGAAAGCAAACATCCTTTAAAAAGTCACAACACGAAAAACTTCTTGCTTTTTTTTATGTCACTTGAAATTAGTGAGGACCACCAAAGTCTGACCTAAATTCAGCTACTTCCAAGGATAACAGGTTGCATACTATATTCTTTGGAACTCTCAAATAATGTGTTGTGCAGTGTTTAGAGAACTGGACCTGGAAGCCAAAGCCTTGCTAATGAGTAGTCGTGCGGTCCTGAAAAACAAATTTAACTTGTCTCTCTCTTGCTACCCTCTGTAAAATAGAAAATTGCGTGTAAAACATTTCAAAGATGTAAAAGGGCATATTAGTATTAAATATAAAATATTTATCTAATAGTATTTTGCAACAGAATTATCTATTAAGTGTTTTGAGATCCTGGATGAAAGGTATAATACAAAGCACTAAATCTCATCAAACTACTCAGTTTTTAAACTCCTAGGCTAGTCTTTGTTAATCCACAAAATGCAATTGAAAGAACATTTGGAAATAAAAGTCTGATTTTAAAATCAAGTAGTACTGCACTTAAAAGAAGATGATTTAATTGATTCAGCCCCTCATGCCAATATCATTAGCATGTGTTTGTAATAGTAATGTATTATTGCATTAAAATATGCACAAACAAAACTACATTTTCAAATTTACATGTATGTGATTGCACACACAAGATTGTAGACAGCTAAATTGCATCTGCAAATACCAGATATGTTCACATGACTACCGTGCACCTAACCCACCATATGCACACAATGTAGATGTGTGCAGTTCTGTGCATGCATCTGTGCACAACAAAACTTAAAAATCTGCTCCATAATTGCAATATAAAACTCATGGATGAGCCATAATTGCTCTATTCTCTAACTATTCTAACACAGAATCCAGAAATTCAGTGCATCCTCTATACAACACTCTGCTTCAAGCGCAAAGGGGAACAGTGGTGTATCAAGAGACACAAAACGGCATTTCACTCCCCCCAAGGGGAGCAACCCTCTTGAATCCTTACAATTTACCATCTTTGTGTGCTGTAAATTGTTCTTGTACCTGTCTCTGTAATTTGCCTACACATTTTTAGATTTTGCCAACCACCAGTGCAGTATTTGCAAGAAACTAATAGTAGCATTAAGAAAGGCCTCCTAGGGTTCTTCTCCCTCTTGAATAACTATATTTACTGCCACAATAACTGAAGTAAATCTCTTCACCACACACATTTACTCTTTCATGCTCCAAGCTGTTGGCAATTTTTTCCGTGTCAGTAATCAATGAAAGTTTAAATGAGAACTATGAACTGGGCGACAGTTGTATTTAGATCGATAAGTAAATGCCACATTCTAACACTTGCACACTTTAGTGCAAAATTCTGAAAGTTTTTTCCTTTTTAAATTGGACTCAAACATTTACATTTCAATTTCTGCTTGCAGACCTGATGGGCATACACTAGTCAAATCAACTGTTTATAGTTCTGCTGAAAAAAAAATTAGACCCTGGAATAAAGATAGAATCACTGCTGAAATTTCATTCTGGAAGAGCTTGTTATAATGCATACATATCACACTTGATACCTAGAGCCTTGAATCCATTGACACTGCAGCTTGTGGTTTGCACAGTTATTTCAAGGACGGTGCAACACCGAGTTTAAATTGAAATCCCTCTGCCTGTAAATGCACGGTATATGCACTGATCCACAGGGATGCCAGTACTTGGTTAACCAATGACTTAGCCAGACAGATTAAGGTCTGTTCAGACAGATCTTTCACATCTCCCACCTTGACACACACACGACTCTTATCTCCTTCAGTTACATCAGGTGGCCTAAAGCAAACACGAAATTCCCCCCACCCCCAGCAAAACAAAAGCAGAATTCGTTTCAGATGGAAATGGTTATCTGAGAATAGTGAAAAGGAAAGGAGGATTCCAGAGAGAAGATATCCATCCTTGCCTGTTCTGAGCTATTATAATGGAGAGCTAAAGTATATTTTATTCTAAAAATTATTTAGCAGCTATTCTTCTGAATATGCATTTTGCTAATTTAATAAATGCATAAATCAAGCCATCTTTTACTTTGTTTGTATCTGCCTACCACAATGGAGGCTTGATTTTGATGAGTCTCTAGGCACTACCATTGTACAGTAACAGTTGGGGTAGGTCCTGCCTTGGGCAGGGGGTTGGACTAGATGACCTCCTAAAGCCCCTTCCAACCCTAATATTCTATTATTCTATTAATAGTAAAATAACATCTACTTAATATTGAATGAGGCGAAAATGCTCAGGGATACCAAAACAAGTCATCCTCAAAGCAGTTACATTAAGCAAATAAAGTCTTTCCACTCATTCAGCACCTTTCAGCTGAGAAAATCAAAGCAATTTATAACCATCAAATACAGTGTAACCTAATGACAATGGCCTCTAGAGTCCTGCACTTAGGATAGAAGAATCCCATGTACTGGTGCAGACTGGGGACTGAATAGCTAGGCAGCAGTTCTGCAGAAAAGGACCTGGGGGTTACAGTGCACAAGAAGCTGGATATGAATCAACAGTGCACCCTTAATGCCATGAAGGTTAATAGCATATTGGGCTGCATTAGTAGAGGCATTGCCAGCAGCATGAGGGAAGCGATTATTCCCTTCTATTTGGCACTGGTGAAGCCACATTTGGAGTATTGTGTCCAGTTTTGGGCTCCCCACTACAGAAATGATGTGGATAAATTGGAGAGTGCAGCGGAGAGCAACAAAAATGATCATGGGGCTGAAGCACATGACTTATGAAGAAAGGCTGAGGGAACTAGGCTTGTTTAGTCTGCAGAAGAGAAGAATGAGGGGGGGGGGATTTGACAGCAGCCTTTAACTACATGAAAGAGGGTTCCAGGGAGGATGGAGCTAGGCTGTTCTCAGTGGCAGTAGATGACAGAACTAGGAGCAATGGTCTCAAGTTGCAGTGGGGCAGGTCTAGGCTGGATATTAGGAAAAACTTTTTCACTAGGAGGGTGGTAAAGCATTGGAATGGGTCACCTAGGGAGGTGGTGGAATCTCCATTTTTATTGGTTTTTAAGGTGCAGCTTAACAATGTCCTGGCTAGGATGTTTTACTTGGAGTTGATTCTGTGTTTAGCAGGGGATTGGACTAGATGACCTCCTGAGGTCTTTTCCAACCCTAATCTTCTATGATTATGATTTCTATTTTCCTGGTCAGTGATGGGTGGTCATGCAATAGTGGGATTACCAGGGAGAAACCTTCATGAAAACTAAAATCTTGATGGTGATTAGAGCAGGTGACAGAGAAATAGGTCAATGTTGCACAGCTTTCCCCAAAAATAAGGTTCAACACCCCTGTGAGTTTGGTATTATCCTCATTTTTCCTATGAGGAAACTGAATCCCAGTAAGGCAATGCTCCCGTTCCCCCCCCATGCAAACACTCAACAACAATCTTAGCTTTAACTTTACACATATGAGTGAGATTAATGAAATTACTCGAATGCATAAAACTACTCATATGCTTAAGTGCTGACAGGTTGAGGGCCTAAAAGCCTATGTCAAAGTCACACAGCAGGTCAGTGGTAGAAGCCAGGAATGCCAATTCCTAGTTCCATGTCCTAACCATTAGAAAAAATCAATAGTCAGACTTTCTTCAAAATTATTTTTCTTTCGATAACCCCCATTTATACAACACATCATCTGAAGATACTCAAAAGCCATTATTTTCAATACTGTTGGTGCAAAAACCCCCAAAACTTCCAACCACATTATTTCCTAAAATTGCACTATGGGCTGCAAAGAACAATTAATAAAATTAGAACATACTTTTTAATTTCTGTCTCTTGTTCTGCTTTATTTAATTCTACAGAGTGTTTTTGAATACGTGAAAGACTATAAAAAATAAAGTTGTACTACTGGACTGTAACAAATAGTTTACATTCACCTCTTAGACCCAAACAGTAATTGTCAGAGAAATAATGTTTATGGAGTAAACAGAAGCCTACAGTGCATCATAAAACTGCTCCTCATAAAATTTGCTAAACTCTATACACTTGAACATGTCTGCTCAGCCAAGGCTAGGGCTGAATCATTGAAACTAAATCTCCCTAATCTCAAGCAGGCAGAGAAAGAGATTGGTGCTTTCAGGGTCAACGTTGAGGTTGTTGGTAGACAATGCATCAGTTTGCACTGAAACCGATTACACCACTGCAGGCCTCTACTTTAATAAAGGACTTTGATTTCCAGGGCTTCAGGCCATTTATCCTTTAAGTGCTACAGTATACTTAAACTCTAATTTTTGCCCAGGTTGTATTGAACTGTTAATCTAACTGCTTCTCTATTATGTTGAGAGAAAGGAAAGTGAAGATGATTGCAAGGAATTAATGCAACATTCTAAAATTTGACGTCAGTGAAGTTACAGATGAATTTGGCCCAGTATCTATAACCAGTTCACAGACACTGGAAAAGGGAGAGTGAAAGGGAAGTTACCTGAATGGACAGGGCATTAAGAGGAGAGCTCTCATTAAATTCACCATTTGGTTCTGTAATGGGCTATTGTGAAAAGGCTAAATTGTAAATTCTGTTCCATACTCAGTTTTTATGCAGAGATCTAACTGCGCTTCTCACTGTCCCCATTTTTATAATCCTGGTTATGATCTGAAACAAAGTGTAGGTAGTCTCCTGCTATAGTATCCAGTCTGGTTACTGCAGACTAGCATTCAATCAAATTAAGAATTGCTGCTTGGAAACAAAAAACAAAACAATTGTTAAAAAAGAGCTAGTTCAGTAATCAAGGATAAAAAAATGTGAAGAGTGGGTAGAAAATAACCAAGTGCAAAGGGGAAATTGTTATTGTTCTGTAATAAATGTACACTAATCTTAAGTATTTATACGTAGTGGAATAGCTTTAATAGGAGAGACTGAAAATAAGGCAAATTTTTAATGGTCAGAGTAACTAACCATGGGAACAATTTACCAAGGATAAATGTGGATCACTGGCAAGTTGTAGATCAAGCTTAGATGTTTTCCTAAAATACAGGCTTTAGGAAATATTTTGGGGAAGTTTTCTATAACCTGTGTTGTACTGGAGGTCACACTAGATGATCTTAATGGCCCCTTCTGAACTTAGAATCTGACTGAGGAAGATTCATCCCCAAATACTCCAGTAGTTAAGGGCAGTTTCCTGAGAGGTAGGAGACCCAAATTCAAATCCTTGCTCTATAGCAAGAAATTCTGAGGTCCCTAAACAAAACTCTAAATGAAGATGTCAGAAGTTTTGGGATCACAGAGTTTAGCTGAGTGTTACTGGGAAGCACGGCTGTATATAGAGCTAAGTAACTCTACTGGCATTATTGTACATATCTAAAATTAAGTCTACAATTAAGCATTAGATGTAGTTAGGAATGCAACTTTGTCATTTAATTTTAATAAACAACAAAAAGTGTTTGGATTTGTAAAAAAACAGCCCTTAATCCTGTCAGATTTAAGAACCCTAACTGAAGGGTTTAAATAATTGAAGGCCATTACCAAAGATGTAAAAGTTCTGCTTTCTGCAGAATAACTACAGTGTCAGTTTGTTCCCAGGAATGCACTGTGAGATTTATGAAACCTCCAAAACAAAGTCTTTCTTGTTTAAAATTACCCTAAAGGCTATTCCAAAAAATAAATAAAAAAAAAAAATCAACCAACCTACTTAGATCTTAAAACACAACTTACTGCTGTCCTGTGAACCTCAAAGTACTACTTCCATTTGTAATTTACTAAGCACTAAAAGGTAAACCTTTTATTACCTCTTATCCTTGCAACCAATTCTAAAATGAAGAAGGCTGTTCTCAATTAAATACACCATTAGGCCTTCTTAATATGTTCTATCAGTTCAACATTTATTTCAGCATGTTTTAATCGGAAAGAAATGGAAAACTCTGGTGTGCTCCTAATTCTTGAAGTTTAACAATATTTTAAAATCATTGTGCTCTTTTTGCAGGTGTGGAATAGTATCTCCTCACAGAGAACTTCAAAACAGCACTATACACGTATGATGAAAGGCTTTTCTCCTGGTAATACATTTTGTTGGGTACTTTGGGTTTGGTCTTGCTCCCACTGAAGTTAATGGAAGTTTTGCCATTGTCTTCAAGGGCCTCATTTAAGCCCCTCTCCTAAAAATATTTATGCAAATATTTAACTTTACATGCATGTGTAAATACCATTTCTTTCCAGTGGATCATGTGTTTGGATATGTGGTACAACTGTCAACCACAAAGTTCTTTTCTGGTTTTTTTTTTTCATTCTGTAATACCCAGTACTATAACTTAAAAAACATGCTATCATAAAACAAAACACAAAAGCAAATTCTCACCAGTGTAAATCAGCTTCGTTTCATTGACTTCCACAGACCTATGCAAATTTATAGCTGTTTAGAATCTAGACCATAATTTTTTCTGTTATTTTACATGTAAAATGATTAACACTGAACAATTGAATGGTCTGACTTTTTACCAGTTATACTGTTAGCTTGCTTTTTGCTGGGACTGTGAAACTTTACTGGTTCAAATTATAGTTACCAATGTGTAATTACACCCTATTTCACTTTTTGGTTTTCAGAAAATAACATAATATTACTGGGTACAGGTTTTCAGCCAAGCAGGGGAATTTTTCACGTTTAAATGTCAGGAAAACATTTCTATTCATACCGAGTTTTATAAAATCTTTCTGATTTCAAGGAAAATACATTTTTGGACCTGAACAACTTGCTTACCTACCTACATTTTGGACCTAAACTCAAGTTTCCCTTGAAAAGAACATATTTTTATTTTTAAAACCAATAAAATACTGACACAAGTAATTGTTTTTCCTTAAAAAAAAATCTACTTAATAATTAATGTAACTTTTTTATAGAAAGCTTTCTGACTTACTTCATCATGGTATTTGTGGGTGAGCAATACACATAGGTACATTTTTAAATGGTTTGTAGTTCAGGTAGAAACAAATTGTTTTGTGAGAATAGGGACGAGGGTTAATCTCTAGATAGTTATCAGTGTGAGAGGAGGAAAACTCTAGAGGAGTAAAAAGGCACTTTATACCTATGAAATGTAAGGTTTAAACATTGGGCTTAATCCTGTGAGGTATTGAGGCCCAGATCCTCAAAGGTCTTCAGCTGCCTATCTCCCACTGAAATTAGGAGTTACGTCCCTAAATACCTTTGAGTATCTGGGACAAAATGCTGTCAACTCCCATCACTGCCTTCATTGGGAATGGAGCTTACTAAGGGCTTGATCCTATACTCTTGATGTCATTGGGAATTTTGCCAGTGAGTATGGGCACAGGACCAGACCCTAAGGCCTCAATCCTGCAGACACTTGCTCATGTGCTTAACTTTATTGCCATGAGTAGATCCACTGATTTCAATGGGATTACTCATGCTAGTAAAGTTAAACAATGCTTAAATGTTTGCAGGATTGGGCCTTCCGTGTCTTGAAGAGATGCTCATTACTTCACATGATCACACCTCTGGTGACAATTGTTTTTAAACTAATTGAGCTGGAGGGTTGGAAAATCTACTTTTGGATCATTCGGGGGAAAAAAATGTAAAAAAAGTTCCATCTTCTCGGTTTCATTGCTATCAGTAAAACTGTTGTCCACTCTATCTTTTTAAAGAATGTTGTTTTGATGCTTTTGGTTTTTGTTCAGACTTAAAAAGTGATCTTTAAAAATAAAATAAAAAAAAAAGTGCTTGTGAAAGGTGCCAGTTTATTTGACACCACTTGAAACTGCAGTACCTCTATGAACTGAGCAGGTACACACATGGGCATGTTGGATGTGCCAGTGATGATGCAGAAGAACCAAATATAAGGGTGAGAGGCTAGCTCATTCTCCATGATCATCCATTCCTTAGCCTGCCTGTGGAGGATGTTAAACATTGAAAAGCTCCAAATCTGACCCCCAGACAATGGAATATGACTGCATCAAGGGCCTTCAGACTCAAGGCTGGAGCAGAACACTATTTTTTTAATAAAAGATATTTAATAGTAGCTCAACAACTCTTGCTATAATTTTTTTGGCATCGAATCCTCATGAACTAGTACTTAGTGATTTAGGATTTTGCCTCCATATTTACAGTTAAATTGAATTTGAAGACAGGCATTGATTTTGAGTAACACTGTACATTTGGAGTGGGGAGGGGAATTGCTTAAATTAAATGAAGATAGTATCACAAAAAAATGTCAAGTATTTAGGAGCTATGACAGCGTCACTAAAATAAATTGCATTTATAGCAGGTCTGAATAAAACATTGATCCAGCGCACATTTTACTGCAATTTTAAAGAAAGTTTATTTGAATGGATCAATATTACCTTATTCATGAATTTGCAAATCCACAATCATATTACAGAGAAGGGGGAATTCAATAATAATGCAACAGCACAGTCTTTTAGAAACTTGATATTTGTTCCAATATTAAGTCTAAAGCCCTGCAATAAGCTCCATGCAATTGGCCCCTCTAGTTTATCCCCATGTGGAGCCATACTGAAATTAACGAGGCACCTCCTGGGCATAGAGCATAGAAAAATTCTGGGGATGGCAAAAATAGATGAATAATGCATGCCTGCTGTATAGCGAAGGGTAAAGATCAAAATTGGGGTGTGGGGACTGGAAATCATAATGGAGAATATTGACCTCTAAAAAGTCAGGGGTGGGTAGTAATGGAACCCCTTACCCCATAGCCAATGATGCCCCGGCACAAAGGTTCTTGTGGAACTCATAACAGTATCTGTACCTAACCATTTAGGGTGCAATCCTTTGCTCAGTGAAGTCTACTGTGAAATTCGAATCTGAACCAAGTACTTTGATGACACCACTATGTGTTTTTTAAATAAACTCATATAGTCTAATGAACACTGTGTTGTGGAGGAATACATGTATTACTATATAATCAGAGAGCCAGATTCCAGATTCTGATTTTCATCTCATAACACCATGAGATCTGAACCAAGCCTCGACTTGGTATAAATGTATAATCCCATTTTTGCCATTTTCCCTGCTTATTTTTATTAAGGCGCTAATATTAGCTATTTGGCTGGAATTGAGTGAAAACATGGTTCATGGGCCATAAAGCTTGCCCCAGCTTTAAGAGTCAGCCTGGCTTAGGGATGCTGGGGACAGACAGAAACCTGCTCTAGGTTTGGGAAATAGAGCTAGCCTAGGACTAAATTTAGCATGTGAACCTGATTCACAGAGGATTGCTCTTGTCTTGAAAGGCTGATGCCTGGTCGACACTAGAAAATTAAGTTGGCTTAATTATTTGACTCAGGGGCATGAAAAATGCACATCCCTGAACAGCATAGTTAAATGGACTTAACCCCCAGTGTAGACAGCACTAAGTTGACTGAAGAATTCTTCTGTCAACCTGCCTAGCACCGGGAGCAGGTGGGTTACTTATGTCAATGGGAAAATCCCATCTGATGCACTACAGTACTGCAACTCTATCGCATTTCAAGTGTAGCCAAGCCCTGAGTTTACTCTGGAGGTCTGACAGAGGGACTCATTTTGCAAGATAAGGGTTTGTTGTAAATCTTGGGCTTTTACTTTAGCTATGAGCTATATTGTTATGAGGCTTTTCAGTAACTAAATTCAGTTCCAATGGAATCTTAAGTTAAAAGAAATGTATTTTTCCTGCTCCTTGGTCTTTCTTCCTTTTTCCTCTTCAGATTATCTGAGTCTATGACCCACCTGCACAGTGTGACTGTTATGACAATCTTCTTTCTTCTTACTGTGTAATCCTAATGTGTTGTCCTAGAGATATTTAATGACATTTTATAACATAACAGTGACAATGGTTTGCTCGTGTAGTGCTTTTCACTTGCATAGATAGTTTGATCTTGCATGAGGACACGTGTCCTCAACTTCTATTGAAGTACATGCGAGTTAAAGATGCTTAGATCTACGGGGCCTAATCCTGCTCCCAGTGATGTTAGTAGCTAATTTATATTGAATTAAAATTTGGCCCATCGACACTGAAAACAATAAGCACATGCTTAGCTTTACTCCCAAGTCGTCCTACTGAACGCAACAAATAAATGGCATTATGCACCAGTGCATGGAGGTTTACAGAGGACAAGAAGCTGGATATGAGTCAGCAGCGTGCCCTTGTTGCCAAGAAGGCTGACGGCATGTTGGGCTGCATTAGTAGGAGCATTGCTAGCAGATGGAGGGAAGTGATTATCGCCCTGTATTTGGCACTGGTGAAGCCACATTTGGAATATGGTGTCCAGTTTTGGGCACCCACTAAAGAAAAGGATGGGGACAAACTGGAGAGTCCAGTGCTATTCCAATTTCCAGTTCCACAGACACAGTCCTTGCAGGATGGAGTCTCAGGCTACGTCTTCGCTGAGGGCGGCCAATTCGCTCCCATCAGATCGATTTCCATGGCTCGACCGAGCGGTCCACGAAGACCCGCTCCATCGACCCAGAAACGGCCCTATTAAGGCCACCCTCTCAAGCGCCGCAGCGCCAGGCGGGCAGCGGGGGGGAAGTCGAGGAGGCGTCACGCCAGCTTTTGGCATAACCCCAGTCGACTGCCACCGAATCTCTGAGGTACGCGAGGACGGGGCCCGCATCTGGAGGGAAAACGGCCCAGCCACGTCCCTCAGGGCTGGGAAAAATTCACTCCCCCTGAGAGATGGGCTTACACGGACCCAGGCCCCGCTGCAGAGGCGGCTCGCGGAGAACCGGGCTACAGCCTGTGGGACGGGGCCTACCTGGTGGCCGGGTCTGGTACCCGTGGGCGAGCAGGAGGGAGCGAGGCCCCAGCGGGGGGACGGCGGTGGAAGGCCCGCCATGCACCGGGGCGAGCCGGACGGGCTGGAGCGTGGAAGGAGCCGGGGAGACTCGCGAGGGAGGGAGGGACGCGCGGCTGTTGCTTCCTCGCGCCTAAGAGACGAGCCCCATCCGGCCGTCTCCAGCCCACACTCAAAATGGCGGCCCGACGCGGACACGGCCGCACGCCGAGGCCCCGCCCACTCCCCTCCCTCTGGTTGGCTGTGGCCGCCAGCCCTCTGCTGTGCCACCCAATCAGCCACTTTGTTTTTGCCACCGGCCAACGACGTGGACGCGGTGTGGCCCCCCGCGGCCCCTGGCGCGTGCGGTCCTCCCCGCCGGGCCAGCATGAGCCGCCGCTTGGGCCCTTTCCTGGCCGCGACGCGCCTTCTGGGTCGGCCCCGGGCCCTGCTGTGGCGGCCTAGCAGCGTCTCCATAGCGACGGGAGCCTGCGCGGGCCCAGGCCTCGGCCCCGGCGCGGCGCCGCTCCCGCCCATGGAGGAGCTGCTGAGCCGCTGCGTGCCCCCGCTGCCCCCCTACGAGACCCGGGAGAAGGCGCCGCCCCCGGCCGAGCTCCGCAGCCTGGAGTTCATGCGCTCCTACAGGGCTCTGGAGGCCGGGCCCCGGCGGGCGGAGCTGCTGGCCCGCCTGGCCGGGGACTTCGGCGCGGACCACGGCCGGGTGGCCGAGTTCAGCGCCAAGGTGCTGCAGGCCCGCGAGCAGCGGAGGGACCCGGGCGCCCTGCTGCAGGCCGAGGACCGGCTCCGCTACTACCTCAGCCCCCGCTACCGGGGCCTCTTCCAGCACCTGGCCCGGCTGGAGGGCGGGCTCCGCTTCTTGGTGGAGCTGAGGGGCGACCTCGTGGCGGCGCTGGCGGCGCGGCAGGCCGAGGGGCCGCACGTCAGGGTGAGGGGGTGCCCACGGGCGGGGGGGCAGGGCTGATGAGAGGGGGACGCATAGATCAGCTCCCTCCCCTCCGAAGTGGCAGCGCTGCCTGTGTAAATGAAGTGAAGTGGGGGAGGGTGAGCCCCGGTGCACTTGAGGGACCGCCTAGGTGTGGCTGCGGCACGAATGATGATGGTGTGACTAGGGTGCCCGGATAGCAATTGTGGAAAATTGGGACAAGCAATGGCGGGGCTAATAGGCGCCTACATAAGAAAAAGTCCTGAATATCGGGACTGTCCCTATCAAATTGGATGTCTGGTCACCCTAGGCATGACAAAGCCCTGACTGGGATGATTTAATTGGGTTTGGGCCTGCTTTGAGCAGGGGGTTGGACTAGATGACCTGAGGTCCCTTCCATCCCTCACCTTCTATGGTTCCGTGACACGGGAGGAGCTCAGCATGCTGTGGTGGAAATGATGCACCACTGGGGACCAGTGGGCATGGAATAGGGAGGACCTAGCTGTCCCTGGTATAGGCTGCAGATGGGAACTCTTATGGCACTGCCAGCAGTTGGATGTGCCAGGAGGGAGGGGAGCCGTTGGCATGAGGCACTGCGTTTGTGGAAAATAATATGGTGTAGCAGAGCATCTTGTAACATTTGTGAGAATTTGTATTGTGGCAGGTGGAAGACCTTGGCTTAATACGAGGTAACTGATGAGGTGGATGTATCATGATGCCAAGAAGGTGCTTTAGCTACATTGGTGTGACACACAGGGTTTGTGTAAGCAGCATTTTGGAAGAAGCCTGCCAGCTCGGTTTGGCACATTTGTATTAGTGGAGCTTACACTGGTGCTCTAAAAATAACTGTATAGACAGATTTGGAGTTGTGGCTTGGGCCCTGAAGCTTAGGGAGTGGTGTGGGCTTTAGAACTTCAAAGCACTGTCTAGAGAGCTATTTGTAGAGCACTAGCGTGAACCCCATTAGCCCATGTATGTTGATTTGGGCTCGAAGGCCCTCTCCAGAATGCTGTGTAAAGTAGGTATACCCACATGGCTGAAGTCATGCAGGAAGATGATGTAGCAATGCTAATGATGCAAGATGTTGGGAGAAGGTGTCATTGTGAGATGCATTGGTGGTGGCTGGCCAGCGCAATGCCTGGATCTGAGCTCAGGTGGCTAGCCCAACCTGTGTCTGGTGCAGCAGTGTGCATGCTGCTATATTTAGTGTGCACTCTCAAGCAGAGCTTGAGTGTGTCTGTTTACCTTGACTGGAAGTCATGCTCCCAGTGTAGACATACCTTTAGAAACTACTATAGGTGTTACCTCTGTGTCCTTGTTTGAGGCTTTCGTTTAATCCAATCTCACTTGGTTACTGCAGGAAACCAGATCTGAAATTTGTTTTATTTCTTTTACATAAGCTGTACCTATTAAATGTTAAGGAAATCCAACAATTCCATATATCTCCAGAGTTGCTTCTCTACAAACTTCTTAGTCTTCTCCAGAACAGAAAGAATAAAAAGGGAGGGCAGTAGCTCATTGAGATTGAGTGTTGAAAGTTGTTTAAACATTTTTTTTTTAAGTTAATGGTCTATCTTATTGTTTTATGACTGTTCTTAACTAATGAAGAGAGAAGCTGGGCAAGGTTTGTGAATTTGAGCAATAAATGCATGGCAGTATATGCAGTTCTGGGACATGTACACGTGAGAAATTTGTTTGAAATCCTCTAAAATATATACATGTTTCAGCTCACTTGGTGTTGCAATTTTAAAACAAGGACTTTAATGTTTTGGCTGATTTGTTTTTGGCCCTTGTGAATGTGTGTCCTGTTCTCATCAGCCAATCAGACTGTCCCCTTAGTTCATTCTTTTAAAGACTATTTTAATGCTTGAAATTATTTTAAAGATAGTGTGGTAACTGCTGGCTTTTGTTTGCAATTCTGCAACTCCTGTTTGCTCAGTAGGAAACTAATGAAATGCATATTTCCTTGACTCCCTGCAGGACTGGCAAACTCCATCCTCCATTGAATTTTATGCAGTCTTTATAAGAGCATCTATTTTTTCTGCAATTCATGGCTTCATTGTTTCCAGTTGGGGCCTTATGTCCAAATACCTGGACCATTGATTGATGGAATCTCGTTTCATGTGCAAGCACTGTAATTTTTTATTTTTGCAGCCCCCCTCCCAACCTCCAACTTGGTTGATAACTTCTCTGATTAATTAGATATCTGATGTAGCTAAATTCATTAAGTTAACAGGAAACCAGAGGATGCTTAGCAAGTCTCTTTCCATGATGTATTTGTGTTTTGTTTTGTTTTTTTAAATAGATGGGGTACATCCCTACTATTCCTAGATTATTATTGGCAGCCTTTTTTCGGGAAAATGACTGTAGCACCATCACATTGTGCATTGTTTCCTTCAGTTCAATAGAGAACATTCAGCCTATGATGGTATCTCTGTTAAAACTGAAATTATTTTGACTTGATTTTGATCGCACATCTTGTTAGGGAAAAAAACCAGAGAGCTTTCTTTGAAATTTTTACAAGATGCATTCTTGTCTTTTTTGTAATCAATTATGGAGTAGGGCAACAGAACTACATTCTGAAATGTGCAGTCTGAAATTCCATCTTCTGAAATAAAGGCATGTAGAAAGAATATGGTGTTATGAAATAGTACTTGTAACATAACTGCCCTTGCAATTGGACCCTGTGTAGTTTTTGTCCTTTGAATGACTGCACTATCAAAAAAGATTAGACATCTTTTTTTTAAAGACAAATCAAAGATTCAGAATTTTTGTTTCTATGATAAAATGTGATTAGCAAGGAAAAGAGAAATTATAAATTAAAAATCAAAGTGTATTTTCCATATCTATATTTGAATATCTTGTGGACATCAAAACAAAGCATGCAGAACAGCATTCAATTTTGTGGTTAGTGACACTAGACAAAGTTCTTTTTGTAAATTTACATTGAACTTATTTCAAGCATTGACATATAAAGAGCATACGTGAACTGCTTATTTTCAGTATCTCTTTTTCTTCACGTGAATGGAATTGTGGTTCCCTGGGAATTGAAACATCTTGATTTGTAAGTAGACTAGAGAATTTCGTTGCCTGAATATAGGCAAGCGTTTTCCTGGATCTGTCGGAAGCTATCCATATTGAGACTCTCTTAACATTGTAGTTAATCTAATGTCTTAGAGAGCAGCCACTGAAGTCTTTGAATAACTTGCAGTTGTGGAGGAAGGGCAAAAGAATGGCATCTGCCGGAAGTCTGGCCCACATACCCTCCTGTCCAGAATGTAACTGCAACCACTTCTTAATGGCTACTGCTTCATCCAGGTCACATAAAAAAACCACAACACCTCTCACCCCCATGGTTTTTTTTTTAATGTAGGTAGTAAGCATGCATGGTTGTCAGAGAGTAAGTGTAGGAGAATGTGAAATTAGTGGAAGCAGTCAGGCAGAACATGTGGCTTCTACCTTTATAAATATATACAGCATTTGAGTATCTTGAGAGTAATTCTTCATTCCCAGTATTGCATACAACACTGGGATGGATCAGTAACCAGGGATCATATTCCTGCATATGATTCAAAGCACAGCCCTGCTGCTCTTTGTTGTCTTCCCTCTAGCTTGAGGAGGAGTACTAGACTCTAGAAAAGGGCATAGATGAGTCTTCTCGTAACTTAAGATCAGGCTGTTAGTTGCATTTTGCAATACTAGAACTAAATATGTGACTAGTTCTCCATCAAAATCTTTACAGGTGTTGTTTGAAATAGAAAGATGCAAGCTATCCAGTGATCATTTTTCTACCACAGTTGAACTGTTATTGAATGATTAATATAGTAGATGATGAAATGGATGAAGCATATATCTTTCTATGGTTACACCTGAGTATTTACATCTTCAGTATAATGAATAGCTAATGGACTCAGTTGGTCCAGTTCATAAACAGAAAAAAGGTGAAATTCTGATCAAGTTGTTCGATGCAAATCAGAAGCTTACCTCTAGTCCATAATAAAATATTACTTAATATAGCTCTGCAGTTGTCATTTTGTATATTGGGCTACGAACAAGTGCATTTCCTGTTCGTTTCTGCTAAAGGTTACAGATTATTTTCCTGATGATTGCATTTATAATTGGCTGCTAAGACATAGAGTAAAATATATTTTCTAGTAACTTTTTGTCTGAACATTTTCTCACAGATTTGATTAATCTTGACCTTAGTGTAATCAAGGGAAGACAGTTTTCTTCTTTAGTTGAGATGATTAGAGACTAACAAATATTTTTTTCGAGGAGGAGAATCTGGATACACTGTACTGTTTTTGTTTTGTTTTTGGGGGGGGAGATAGAGGGAAAAGGATGTGAATGAAATTGTTGAAGGTTTGCATGATCATTGATGTAAAGCAGGGGTGTCAAACTCATTTCCTATGGCGGGCCACATTTAAATTAAATTTAGTTCAAGTGGGCCACGCATAGCATACACCTCATGCACACAGTGCTTTACAGACTCTACTCTCTGCCGTGAAATCTCCCGGCAAAGTGAAATTCGGCGGCAGAGTAGGAGAGTGGGACTCACAGCTGACGCAAAATTTACGGCCTTTTACTTTTTGCCACGAGATCTCTCTGTGCCATGCACTGACACGAGATCTCGCAGACTTTTACTGAGCTCGGCTCAGAAACAGGTGCCGGGCCGGATAACACAAGGCGGTGTGCCGGATTCGGCCCGCGGGCCTTGTGTTTGACACCCGTGATGTAAAGTTTTATAGGTAACAACTGGTTTGTAAAATATTGCATCATTATAGCTAAAATAGCTGCTATTTGATATAAAGGAGTTGACGGGGGATTCCTCACACTGAAGCTGTTAACATTATAGAAGCAGCCAACTCATTGACTTTAGAAGCCACTGAAAGCTAAAGTTCTCTGCAAGAAAAGACACTGAGTTTACTATCTACATACCAAAACTTTATCCAGCCATTTATTAGTTGTAGTTTTGATTTCACTTTTAATAAACATGGACAAAAACATAGTAGACAAAAATCTAGTAATTTCTATTTGTGTATTGTATTTTATTGGTTTTGAGAACTATAGATAAGAAAAAATGAAATTGCTGCCCTCGTTTCCAAAGAAATCTAGATTTTGGTTTTGTCTACATTCTATGGAGCGTGTCATTGTCTGTTCTTAACCTCTGCATGCTGAAGAGATGCATTAAGGAGAAAGTAGTTATTGTTCAATGCCTTGGTGTAAAATGCCCAAGGGAAAGAACATATAAAATAAGGGGCCATTTTACCAAATGAGCACATATAGGAGCAGAGCCAGAAAGATAAATGAGCAAACTCTAAAAGGCACCAAACCAATAACAACAAAAAACTGAACTCATGATTCATGGACCAAATTACATTATACCATAGATAAATGTGGACAAGAGCAACAGGGCTACTTGAAAATGTCTTTGTGCATCAGCAGAGTTCCTACTGCATTGTGTCCTTAGTGCTTGCATGATGGCCTTAATATGGAGCAAAAAAGACATGAAAACTGGGGGAAAAGGAAATGTATAATAATTGAGAAGTGGAAGGGTCAGGCTGGCAAAAGCTGAACAAGCTTGAGTAACATAACCATGAAATTCCACGCTTTAAAATGTTTTAGTTTCTTCTAAGTTTATATGTTCTTCTAAAGGTTAAAAATACTTCTGGTAACTTCATGTTAATTAATTTTGCTCTGGAATTGTATTTGGAGTATTTTGATTTGATTTTTAACATGGCTTACAGAAGTTTAAAACAATAAAATGTAGATTTTTTTTTGAAAGGCTGGTGAAAAGGAAATATTGTAATACTTACAAAAATTAAAAATCATACAGAATACATTGCACAGCTTTGTGGTTTTAGTATTTTAAGCAAAAATGGATATAAAGGCAATGGAGGTTAGTTCAAGTTTTCTATCTAAAGTTACATCATTCCTGTGGCTTGAAAGTCTATGGAATAATTTGAAAAATCAGCATAAATCTAAACAATACATATACATCTAACTGTTCCTTTAATTGCCCTTAATTTTAGAATTAATTTTTTTTAGCAAATTATTTTAAATTAATTATTCCTCAGATGCTTTCAAAATAAATGTTCCTAATTTGACTATAATAGGGTGGCAATTTCTAGGACCCTGCATAGAAAAGCAGGACTCTTTTTAGAACTTTTTTAAGTTCAGATGCTAAACTATATAAAAATGCAGAATTACTGCTGACGCCTGTTGGCAGTAGATCCCTTGGTTCAACCAGGATTTAATAGGCGTTGAAGTGTCCCTTTCTTAGGACTTGTGTACACAGAACTTTTTTTTCAGTATGTGTTTTTCTGCTGTAAATTTACAGGAATAACTATCCTGAAAGAGGTTGCATCCATGGGTTCCTTTGTTTATGCTGGTTAACCTACTTCCCTTAGGAATCATGCCCAGACAGCAGTGTGTTTTTTTGAAATGCCCACACAGTATTCTGAGGAGATGCAACATTCCACCACTAGGCTCTATGCATTCTGAGATTGTTCTCCTGGTTAGGGTTTCCAACTTGTATCCAGATCATTGACGGCACCCACATGCCTATTCTTTGACCTCCACACTACACCTCATACTGTGACACACCAGCTGGTTGCAGCACACCATACCATAACTCCCATCAAGCCTCACGTGTTCATTTCCCCCATGCACTGTTGTCATAATCTGTATTTAAAAGGTGTCCTATAAAGTATCATGCAAACTAGTAACATGCTGGTCATTAACGTGTGATTTATGTATGGGTGGCTTATAAAGACTTACAGTTGTGTGCTAGAAATATGTTCCTAAAAGGAGTTTTGGAAGATGTGCACAAGCCCAGCCAATCCTAGACAAAGCAATATTGTTTCTTCTGGTTTCATTTCTCGGCTATATAAATTGAGCCAGGTAACACTACAGAGGACCAGGACAAGTATATCTAAATATGAGGTAAACAAAGCCATCAAGCCAGTTGAGTGGGGGGTGGGAGGGAAGACTGCTTAACAGTCACGATAGTGTTGGAGCGTGCAACCAAGGAAGCCTTTCGTGACAGAAGGACATCCATTTTGGTACCCACCACGAAAGAGACAAATGGGGAGCGGGACTTTTTTAGCTCATGAGAAGTGGATCCTCTTGGCTTGAAAACCATGAATAGCTGGAACTATCGGTGGGAAACCTGCTTAGAGAAAGATTGTAACTTCCTAAAATTAAGTTTTAGTCACGAGAGTGCATGTTTTTTCTTATAATCATATTGATGTCCTCTGTTGTTACTTATCACTTAAATCTCTGTTCTTTGTTAATACATTTCTTTTGTTTTATTACCAAACCATCTCAGTGCTGTGTATTAAACTGAAGGGTGAAGTCCTCAGCTAAACTATCAGGCTGGTGTTCATACTGTCTCTTTGGATAATGTGCGCTTAATAACTTCTGTGATATCCAGTGAGAGGGACTGCAGGGGGGAGATGGTTTTGGGAGACTTGGGACTAGAACGGGTGTTAGTGCCACTCTATGGAATAACCAGGTGGGTGGAAGCCAGGATGAGGCCATTGTGCTGTGAGCATTTTGCTGGTGTCAGGGCTCTGAGCCAGTGCTGCACGTAAAGTTTTAGGACAGGTGGTGGCAAAACCTCTTACTGTTCTGGGTGATCCCTTAGAGCATCACACACAGCTCATCAACAAAAAGAGGCTGTCTTCATAGTGCCCCAAGGCCTGGTTCATTGCTGTAGATGTTATATTAATGGGGGATGGCCTGGAAAGGTCCATAATGCTAGGATCTTTGAAAACTCTGGCTTGTTTTCGGTAATGAGAAATGGAACTTTTGTTCCCAAGACTCCTGTGGAAATAAATAATGTTGTGATTCTTCATGTCCTCATGGGAGGTCCAGAAAGCCGCCTTCTTGCAAAATGCCCCAAACTAGACAGGGAAGTCATTCTCCCTGTTTTGGGGGGTAGGTGAATGGAATGATATGATATGGAAAGGGCCTGTTTTTTGTATTTCAGTGAGTAAAGGTGGCCTCCCAGTATCCAGGTGTTTACCACAGGGTGCAGGATAGAGACTTCTAGGTCAGAAAGGACCATCATGATCATCTAGTCCAGGGGTCGGCAACCTTTACTATCAAAAGAGCCATTTTGCCTCCTCTTCCACTGACTAAAGAAAAATAGTCTAGAGCCGCAAAACAGCTTACCGCGGCTGAAGAGCCGCATGTGGCTCCGGAGCCCCAAAACAGCTTACCGCAGCTGAAGAGCCGCGGGTTGCCGACCCCTGATCTAGTCTGACCTCCTGCACGCTGCAGGCCACAGAACCTCACTCACCCACTCTGGAATAGACCCATAATTGCTGGCTGAGTTACTGAAGTCCTCAACTAATGATTTAAAGACTTGGGTGGGTTGGTGTTGTCCATGAACATAGCACCACATTGCTCTCCAGCATTCTTTTCTCCTTTTTTCTTTGTCCGAGCCTCTCTAGCTGCTTCAGGGAACCTTCCCTCCATTCTTCTGTCATTTTGGCATTGTGCTGCCAGCAAACATGCTCTCTCTTTTTCCCCTGAAAATTTGCAAAACACTCAGTTTTGTGTTGTGACATACCTGGTTCTTTGAGAACAGAGAACCAGCACAAATAGTTATTGTCCCAATGTTAGTCTCCATGTCAACAATGATAAAATAGTGCTTTTTTCCCCCCTCAAGTTTGGATTATCACTCCCAACTGCTTTTACCAGTCTGGGCTGCACTTGGTGGTGGTAAGATGTTTTTCCATTGCAGTGGGAGGCACGTTAGTTCCAACATGGATGGTGGGCTGGTGGGAGGAATGCAGCTGGAGGCAGATTAATAATTGCATGTGCACTCTGCAGGTTGTCCTTATTTTGGAGGATGTTTCCCTGAGACTTGTCTCCAAAGAGGCAAAAAAGAGTCATGTTTGAAAAGGCAGTGAGCAAACTGGGAAGATGCTGCAGCACTGCTGTCTACTGGGATGGTTACTCCCTCTGCCTCCAGCTAATACCAGTGTTGAAGGGCAACATCACCTATGTGGGTGGCCCCAAGAAAGCTGGATTGTATGCCAAAATAGACTGCTGTCTTTGCCTTAAACTCTTACATAACACTTGCAGATGAGCACAAAGTGCACTGAAAAATAACTAGCTTGCTGTAACTGGTTTGAACCCCAGGGGTTAACAATACTGAAGGTCAGATTAAAAATAGCCATAACATCTGTGCATTGTGAACTACCTTTTTAGCTTAAATGGGTAATTTATGTAATCAAATGTAAAGATAGCTAAAAGCCAAAGTTATTTTCAATTTTCTTTTTATGTGTCTAATGTTACATTAGATGTGCTTGACATGGAGTGAGCTTGGTTTTTGTTTTTGTTTTTTTTAAACACCCATGTGGTGATGCCATCTTGGGGTCGGGAAAGCATCAAGCAATGTGAAGGGTGGCCGGCCAGGTAAACTGTTTGGCAGATAATTATGGGATCTGATATTTCAGGGAAATAAATCCTTTTATACTTAAAAGTCTCTGGCACAGATGTCCTTTTGAGGAGGGCAGGGGAGATAAAAGCTGAGTAAGCAACGAGAGGCTTATAGCTCACATCTGCTCAGCATGACCGCACTCAGGTAGTACTCTCTCCAGCTGAACTCTTAATACAGTACATGATATTTACTGGAAGGAGTCGCCTCTGCGGCATTGTCAGGCTTGCTCCCCTAGATCTCAGTGGGCATATTTGGTGCTGTCTCTTCCTGGCACGCTGAAGAGATTACAGCTGTCCAGAGGAATCTCCAGGTCAGGGTCTACGGCCTTTTGCTGCCTTCCGCTGCCAGGGAGCTGTTCAGACCACATTCAAGAGGTTTGGTGACAAAAATCTGGTCCAGCCCTGCTCAAAGTAAGGATAGGTTTCTGGGATTGTCCGTAGTGTACTTGGACCTCTGGCAGAGGTCCTTTGCTTTGGTGCAGTACTGTTTACTGTTCTAGGAATGCCCCTTTATATTTTCTCTAATGATTGCTCATACACGTTGGCATTCCAGTGACTGCTGTTAAGATGGGAATGGATTTGTTCCTTTCCCCAGGAAGGAAGTCCAAGATGGGACCTTTGGATGAATCCACTTGGAATCACACAAAGGTTATGTGACTCTGGGTGTGTGAGCTCTTTAAATCTGAAATCACAATGGGGCACACGTGGGTGTGTCAGCATTTAAATAGGAAGGTGACGTCTAGTCAAGATGACCCTGGAGCAATACAGGGCAATTTAAAAAAAAATAAATTTTGTATTGACTTTTTCTAAGTCTATAACCATTTTTAGTGCTAACTGTTACATGGTTTCATCACTAGTAATTCAGGTTTGGGAGTTTTGTTTTGAATATATAGAGTATAAGATCCATGTGGGGCTATATTTGTATATCGGGCTTGAGTTAAGCCAGTACTCTTGATCCCTAAGGATATGCCTGTACTGCAAAGAAAAACTCTCAGCATCAGATCTCAGAGCCTGGGACAATTGACTTGGACTTTGTGGGGCTAAAAATAGTAGTGTAGACATTAGTGTTTGTGCTGGAGCCCGGGCCCTGAGCGAGGAGGGTCTCAGAGCTCAAATTCCAGCTTTAGTGTCTACATTGCTGTTTTAAACCCTGCAAGCTTTGACATGGACTCTGAGACTTGGTATGGTGGGGTTTTCTTTGCAGTGTAGGCATAAATTAAGAGTTTAATGCTCATAAGAGTTTTCTTTTTCCTCAAATCTCTGTATGTGTTTCTTTTGTTTGTTACTGAGAAATTTTGGAAGGCTCTGATTATATTCAGAACTCCCAATATGTGTTCTTACTAACAGAATTGGAGGTGTCCTTTTGGTCCATCTTCTTTCTCATGTTGCTCTATCCCTTTTCTATTGAAGATGAGACAGATGTGGGAAGTGGTGAGGTGCATACCCCTGACCCTGGGCCTCCTCAGTAAAACCTGGTATTCATAACATTAGTGTAAGTAGTAAAGTTCTTTGTTTATATTTAAACTGTATTTAAATTCATGAAATGACCAGCCATCAGAAAACATTATCTAAGATTCTGTTGCTGCAGCGCTTATCTTTTAAAGGCAGGAAGAGTATAAAAGAAAATAATGCAAACTGAGATGCACTTACAACTTTATAACTGATTCCTTTTTTGATAATTGATTTTCCCTTATTCCCCTGCAAAAATTTTTTTTTAAAAATAACCTTTTTTTTCATTACAAAATAACTTAATCAGTTACAAAAGTCTGAGCATCAAATTGAGTTTGCTGTGTGTTTTCTTATTCCATTTATGCAACCTGCTTTAGTAGCAGGATTCTCCTGCCATTTCAGACCCTGTGAGAGTTGCAGTAGAACCTGAGAGTTATGAACACATTGGGAATGGAGGTTGTTCAGAACATTGAAATGTTCATGACTCTGAACAAAACATTGTGATTGTTCTTTCAAAAGTTTATAACAACGTTGACTTAATACAGCTTTGAAACTTTACCATACAGAAGAAAAACGATGCTTTCCCTTTCTTATTTTTAATAGTTTAGATTTAACACGGTACTGTGTTGTATTTGCTTTTTTTGTCTCTGCTGTTGCCTGATGGGTTCCGAATGAGATGTGTGGCTGGCTGCTCAGTTCATAACTCCGGTGTTTGTAACTCTGAGGTTCTACTATAATTCTGTTTCCCATTTGCCCCTGTATAGTCACTCTTATTTTTTCACTTAAGCATATTGCGTGTATGTATGTGTATATATATAGGTATGCCTAATGCCTGACAAAGCTGGAGAATCTCCCATTAATTTTGTGTCAAAATCATATAAATTACATTACTTGCTGGTTGTATGGAAATGGTATTTAGCTGAAGTCTCATCTTTGGCAGATATTTAATAGGAGCCTTAATGCCTCAGCTCTAGAATCCCACACTCTACAGGCAATAGCATTAATAGTTCTCTGGAAGTCTGTCCTTCACCCCCCAAATGGCAGGAATTCAGTAGCTTCAGCTAGTTGGGGGCTGTGCTTCTCTAAAGAATATGCTTGAGTAAGAACATAAATATGTACTTTGAGATAAACTTCATTTACATAATTTCTGTTCTTTGTTGTGCATTTGTTTCTCAGTCATGTTAGGTTTATTTATTAACATAACATTTACCTTTTGTACAGGCCTGCAGTTAGAACACAGATACAGTTAGGGCAACTGACAGAAAACTACCTGCTCTTGTACATCGCCGTAAAATGACACATCTGACATGATATTAAATCAGATAGAGAATTTCATCTGGCAAGGAAGGTCAGCAAAGTCTGGTAGACTTTCTGGATTTTTGACTCCTAGGTAAAAAGTTATACTTGACTTCTTTCCTCTACATGGCAAAGGATATGTGGCCTTTTTAATCTATGGCGGGGCTTGGGTAGTATTGTTAAATATATGCCTCAAAAACAAAACAAGTACCGTAACTTTCCTTTTCAGCATGTGTGTGGAAGATGCCAGTAAATGAGGTAGTTTGAAAGCCTGTGAGTGTAAAGAAGGCGTAATACTTATTCCTTGAGGCATGAATGACTGCTTTGTTTTAGGGTCCTTGTCTGCTTTGTCACCGGATCATGTCAGCCTGAGAAGTTTATGCATTGGCTTAAACAAGTTAGTAAACATTAAAGTTGTGTGTTGGAGGATTTTGACTATGCAGATTTTTCACATAAAGGAAATATGGCAGACTTGCTTGAGTGTACAAGTGAGGTCTTGGGAAAAAGTGGAGATTTGGGGATGGATTTACCTTGCAAACTCCATTATTGTGATTATTGTCAAAAACTTTGCTCAAGGAGTTTCTCTGGGAAGAGCTAATTTAATTATAACTTTAGATGGATTAGTGTAGATTGGCTGCAAGCAGAGTCTGGAATTGCAAAATCAGAGTTTTACTAGCGTGGTGTTTTAAAGGATAAAACATGCTTCTTGCGATAAAAGATGTCTTCATTTTGGATTTTTTGTAGCAATTACCTTGGCCAACAGCGTTTTCCTCTGATGTGAGCCTTTAAAAAAATATTTCCACTTTTATCTTTTTTAGGGAATTACAGGAAATTTTCACATACTTTTGGAAAGCGTTTCAAGAAATAGTTTTTTTTATAAAGAAAAAGAAGGGAAAAGAAAAAAACTTGTAGTGAGCTAGGATGCACCAGGGAATTATTTTTGTCTGTGTTCTACATAAAATAAATAGACCAATAATTGTTCCTAAAAGTCAGTGGCTCAGCTCTACTTAATCATAAAAAATGCCCCCATTTCTGATAGTCTGTGGTCTCGCTGCCAGTATTTTGATGCTTTTTAAATATCGGTACAGTGTAACATAAGCAACTGTAAAAAAATAAAAGAATTAGCTACAGAACACCACTGCAGGAGATCTGTTCTTTGGTTAGGGTTAAGAACTACTATTTCAGTTTGGAAAGTAATTCTGCATCTGCAAATCTTCTGTAACATAGATAGATGAAAACAAATAGAGGATAAAATTCATTATTATAACTTAATACAATGTTTAAAAATTATTTTATTCAACAGTTGTGTTTTTGTGTATATTATTGCTTCAAAGCTTTTAACCCCTTTGCTGAATTTGTATCCTTATGCTGCTGCTTCACTCTTCTGTACTTGAAAAAATTTCAGATTTACATGGGATTTAGGCAAATGACTTCCATTAACCCCTGCATATGATCACATACCATTCAAAAGTTTACATCTTCTATTCTGAGGTCCAGAGATCTTTGAGTGATGGGATATGATGCATATTGTAGAAGAGCCTGCTATGGGGATTTTGAGACACAGCATTTTGAGATATTTTGATATTGAGATTTTGAGACACAGCAGCCTTAAAATTCTGTTTCTTTTGATCTAGTCCACAGAAAAGTGATAAACCTTCAGGATATGTTTTTTAAGTTCACTGTTTTTTGTGTAATGGTAAAAACTATTGCTGAAAACCAAGTTTAATACTAAACACAATGAAGGATCTACTGTATTTATCTCAGTATTTTCTTAGAACTGTTTTTTGGAAGGGCTAAGTTATAGAAGTGAAATAGAAAGTCCATAACTTATCCTAAGCGAATCTTTTAGAAGGAAAGAGATTTTAGGGAAAAAATTGCTCACATTTTTTGAAAAATCTTTATTCTGCTTGTTGATCTTCTTGAGAAGTTTCTCTTTTAAGGCTCACATATATTTTGCCAGTCATAATGAAAGCTTCTATGTTATATAATGAATGATTGAAGTTACAAGACCAGAATAAATAAAAAGGTGCTCTAGGCATGCTATAAATTTGTCAGTAGCTTTATATTATTCACTAACTCACTATTAAGTAGTCAAAACGAAAGATCACTAGCTGTGTTCACTTGTATATGGAGATACTCCACTTATTTGGTCATCTTGTTTTTTTTTTTTTACTGGCATAGACTCTAATGTTATAAACAGATGTACTTGCTTAGACCCACATTGAAATCAGTGGAGAAGGATAACAGGCCAAAATGTTCTGTATGCAAAATTAAAACATCAAATAGGCTTCCTGGCTCCCAAAGGATAGAAGTTTTTAATGTGTGTACATCTTTAGATCACTCTACCCACAACCCCATTTTCAGCAGCCACTGTCCATGTCCATTTCTCTGGGGCTGTTCCTCCAGTCTTTTGTTTCCCTTTTCTTCTTTCCCCTTAACCTTTTATTTCCAATCTTATTTTACTCTTGAGCATTCCAGCTTTTTCTCTGAAGCAAGAAGTTCAGCCATGTCAGGCCTGTCTTGTATTAAAAAGTGCTTTATTAAATAGAAGACAGAGAAGAAATATTTGATACTTCAGAAGAAAGGTCTCATCTCTTTTGAGTATCTGGTATAACTATGGGAATTGAAAGTAGCACATTTTACAAATTGTTGTTATATTGCTAACTAGATTGTTGTGCTTCCTGTGGATGGTCATAATTGAATCCACCTAAAACTAGCCTTGCTGCTGAGAGATGGGGAAAAAAGCTAAAAGGAAAATATGAGTATTCAAACAAAGCTCCAAGGACAAATCTGTGTTCACAGGAGGAACAAAGGTCATGCTCAAATAATACTAAAACCAAACTTTTAAACATATTACTAAAGTAATTCATTTGTAATGTCTTTATGTTCTAAATTGCACATGCTCTGGTTTACAGCAATGCAGAGTGTTGCTGCTTTTTTTCCTGGTAGTTCCAGTACAGCTCCTGCAGAGTCTATCAGAGACAAGACAAGTAAATATTTATTAAATCCAAAACTGAACTGATTTTTAAGGGTATAGGTCTGAAGTAATATTAAAAAAAATAGTGTGAAGTAAGGCTTTTGTGGTGTGTCTGTTCCTACTATTCTTACTATTGTTCTATTGCTGCCCAAATGCATATATCTATGTTGCAAATGATAAAAACAAAAATAGCAGGGAAGATAGGCATTACATGAGTAAATGGCTTGGATCTTTAAAATTGGATCTAACATTTTTGCGGTGAAAGGGTAGTGGTCAGGCTAAATTAATTGTTAATTGATTGATTGTAGATAGTAGTAGAAAATTTGGGAGCCATTAGGTGCAAACATTTGTTCTCAGCTCTGTGATGGCAGATGCTAGAGCTAAGAAACTGGAGTTTAAGAGCTATGCTTCTTGTCCAGTTTGTAATCCCCTCCCTGAACTGATCTAATAAACTGCTAGCTTCTCTTTTATATCACTTTCCAAGATCCATTTTACCCCAGTGCACACATGAAGCTTGCTATCAGTTTATTGCTAGGCTCAGAGGCCATCATGCAGGTGACTGATAGGTAGTTAGGGAAAGCTAATATTATGGAGTAAATTACATAATAAATATAAATTAATATTTGTATAAAATGAGATTCGTCTCCTTATCCCATATCCATCATAAGTTGATTCCCATCTTAAAATGCAAGTAATTTGGGTCAGGGACCATGCCAGTGATTATGTTTATAAAATGTTTTGCATAGTGAAGACCTGATTAAAATCTCTTGACAGAACCATAATATGCATATTTAATAACTAAATAATTAGAGATTGGTAACATACACTGGGTGATTATAAATATATAATCAAAGTGTATAAAAAATGAGATGCAAATATCCTACACACGGCTGTTTTATTAACTGGTGCTTCTAAAATTATTTTTGTGTTTTATGTAGTTTTGCGATCTTTTTGAAGGAGACAGTGGGACAAATTCATCCATGGTGTAAGTTCCTTGAAGTCATTGGAGCTACACTAGGGATGAATTTGACCCTGTATTGTAGCAATGAAACTTTGCATAGAATAGTAATGCATGTAACTACATCTGTTCCTCAAAAATGTGCTCTTATGTGGTCCAACATGTAGCTGTCTTAAATTTATCCTTCTTGAGATAAGTCACTTGAATCCTGATTGTTCATTGGAAGTCTTTGCAGACCTTACACAGCCAGGGTATGATTACATTTGTTGTTTGAATAAATCAGACCTACCCATTCACATTTTTTTCCAATGAGGTTTGTTCTTTATGTTGCAGAACCTTCTCTTTCGATAACTTATTTTTATGATCTGTATCCCAGTGAGAAGTTGAATGACAGTAATATATAGTACATTACAACTAAAAATCTTGTAACTTGGCATGCAGTTATTCATACTATTTAATGTGTATCATGATGTGAAACTAGTTAGCACCTCTTGTATTCAAGTGATTTCTGTTGATTGGTAGTTTAAATGTCTTTTTGCTATGATCTTGAAAATGGTTTTGGTGGGTTTTATATTTATATTTTGGGTTTTTTTAGGGTTTTTTTTTTAAGGTGTTCCCTTAGGCAGGACAGAGGAGCACCAGAGAATGAAACATTGGTGGGGGGAGGGCAGATTCTCTGGAAACCTGGTACTGACTGCAGTACCGAATATTCTGAAGGTCAGATGGGGTATAACAATAAATCTGTACCAATTCAAGTGTTGCAACATCAGAGAGAGTTTTACTCTGTTTCCACGGGGTCAGTGTGCTGATACGCTATAACACTCAAGCATTGATGTCCCAAGTAGTTTATCTGTTCCCTGCCATTTCTTTGAGGGGCATCTGTCTGAAGCAGAAGCATCCATATGTGAGCTGTGCTAACTGCCAATGTAGAGAAGTGGGCTGCCAGGATTTATAAGCAGACTCAGCTTTTTTACCTGATCTATGTAATCTTGATCTGGAGGTAACAGTACAGAAAGTGTCCTTCCTACTTTGTCAGTGCTGTAGGAATCAGTGAAATAAATAATACCCATTTTATCTTTTGTGCAGACAGCAGTGAAGAGGTGGTTAAAACATCTGAAAACAATAGTGAACAATGCACAATACAATAGAAATGACTTAAAAAATTCTTCAGTGGTTTACTTGCTTACAGCATCTTACTCTTTTTAAACCTGGTTGATAAGTGGTATCTATGAATGCTGGCTATAATCCTGATCTAATGCTAATAACCTTCTTAATATATGAGTTCCTTAGTATTTAGCAGAGATTTAGACAGAATATTACATGAGACTATTCAAGTCCTTATTTCAATCTGAAAATCTTCTTCTTGATATATTTTTGGCATTTGAATTGTTGCATCTGAGCAAACATATAAGTTGAGGTTCAGTTCTTGTCAGTATTAGACACTACTCAGATACTGTTCTGGTATGTCCTTTTCAACTTAACTCTTTTGGGTATCCGTAGAAATTGTATGCATAATGTCTTGTAAACATTTTCATCATTTTAGTCCTAGATGAGAAGGATTTCTATTTATTTGAGCTTCAAATGATTTGCAGTCGGCTTTCTGAAATGGACCCACTAACTTGCTTAAAACTTTCAGTGTGATAATGGTAAAAAGCATTTCAGTGAAATAGATAGATGGCCTTGACCCAGATTGTTATCTTGCATCCATTTATTCAAAGTAATGAGTCACTTTTTCCCTTCCTGTTTCCAGGAAATGAATGGCATGCTAAAGAACATGCTTTCAGAATGGTTTTCTACTGGATTCTTAAACCTGGAGCGAGTTACCTGGCAGTCACCTTGTGAAGTGCTTCAAAAGATCAGTGAGTAAGTGCCAAGAATTTCTAATGCTTATTGATGTAGTCTGAACAACAAACACACGTGTGCAGATCACAACTCAATAAATTGCATTCCTATGCCATATTGTAAAGTATGATTAAGAAATTGCAACCTTACATATATTATTCAGCACGTACATTGATTTTAACGGAATTGTGTAAATAGTAAACTAATATACTTAAAGCGTGAGTTAATTCATACTTATAGTCTTATTCAACATAAATTAGAGATGTAGGCTCTGGGTGAGTGTGCTTGGAGCCAAGAAGAATATCTCTTGTGATGGCCATAAAAGATGCATAATCTATTCTGATACTGGTAAACGCTACACAGTAAGAAGTCAGTATAGTGTACCAAGACCATACATCTAATCAAATATTGTAATTCTTCAGTAGTCATGTATAGTGGTCTTTTAAAGTACACAGATCCCAGTGTGAAATATAAATTGAGGTCAAGTTTATACAAGTTCCTTGACAACCAACAAAATTTATTTCTATCTTCATGTCCTATATTCAAAATTACATTGATTCAGTTAGAATTGTATGAATCAAAGTTCTATTGTGTTGAATTTTTTGCCATACTTTGAACTCTAAGAAAAGCTTTGAAAAAAACAATGTCTTTAAAGAAAGAATTGAGGACAGCCAACTTCATCTGTTCTTTGTAACACAAAGAAAGTAAAATGATGATACAAACAAGGTTTACAAAATAAAAATAACTAATAGAAATCCAAGTCTTTCAAACTAGGTTTGGAGTATAAATATTTGAGACTAAACGTTTTCTTCCTTAATGTACATTAAAAGGGAAAAGGGTAATATTTACTGTTTGTTAAATGAATCATTAGAAAGGTGACCGAGGGAATTTTGTTGTGTTCTACAGAAACTTTTATTAAGAAGTCTTTTAGTTTGATTAAGAATAATGTGATTAATCTGTTAATACTTATAAATTAAAGGATTTGAATAGAGTACTAAAACAGGTAAAGGAGAGAATTTACGTTCTTGTTTCACCTACATCACATGAAGCCTTTTGAAATATTAATTTATAAAACCCTTTCACTAATATCTAGATTCTGTTTTTAAAAAAATTATGCCATTGCATGCACATGTAACATAAGTATTAGAAATAAAGGGATGGGGAGGTTGGATTTTTATACAGTATATGAAAAGAGTGTTCCATTAGGTTAGACAATAATATTATGAGGAACTACTGTGAGCTTAATATAGTGCATTTCATCTAAAGCTTTCAAAGCTCTTTACAAGGGCGATCAAATATCTATTTTACTGTTGGGGAAACTGATGCCTGAGGCGATGTGGTATACCCAAGGTTATTCAATGATTCAGTGGCATAAATCTGGTAAAATGCAAACTGCAAGATGGAAATTATGTTCCAAAAAAGGCTAGAGAGAGACAGTATGCGTGAGAGATATTTTACAAAATCTACAATTTGAGGGTGAATTTCATTTTCTTATTTACAGCCTGATCTTGCAAGACTGAAGTCAGTAAAAGTTTTGCCATTGGCATCAATGGCAGTAGCATCGGGTTAATACTGTGTGTTGGGTGAATTCTGTTTTTTAGATGGAAATCTTAATTTTTTACCTCTTGTTCAGCTCTGAAGCAGTACATCCTGTCAGAAACTGGGTTGATATGAAGCGTCGAGTTGGGTTATATAGAAGGTGCTACTTTTTTGCCCACTGTGCAATCCCTGGGGAACCATTGATAGTCTTGCATGTAGCACTAACCAATGAAATCTCCAGCACCATCCAGGTATAGTCAACAACATATTCAGTTCCTACTCCAATGTTTAAATTGCTAAATAGGCTTGTTAAAAATGTTGATTCAGATTGGTCAGAAATCCCTCAGTTAAACCCTCATTTTCAAAATCCATGTTCAATTCTTGGTGCTAATAATGGCACTTCTTATTTTTTCAAAAATAACTCCAGTGAGTTGTTAATTTATGTGGTTGTATGTATATGAATTGCAGTACAGTCTTTAGAATACTGAAACAGTGGCAGGTATCTTTGTTCATTGAAGAAAGAATCGGTTTTGGTTGTTGTATTGATACCTGCCACTAGTGCGTGGTCGGTCTCTCTCACTCCTCTTTTTCTCTCTGATCCTTACATAGTATCATAGATCAGAGAGCTCCCTTTCAAAGCATTGGGATTCAGAATGTTTGAGCTCTTCTAAGGCATCAGGTGATTTTTTTGTTCTAAAGTGTCTTAGGAGCTAGTTTGAAAAGTAACAGTAAATTGACTCCTGAGGCATTTGCATGCTTTTGAAAAAATTTACTCCTCTTCTATAACTCTTACAAATATTTTGAAACTTTCCGATTCCCGGTGCTTGCTAATTGGAAAGCAGATTTTTGTGTCTTATCTAGAAACTTCAGGTATTCTTTTTCTTTATGATTTATTATTTTTTTAATTGGAAGAAGTGATTAGAATATCTTACATACTATGCTAGAGTTTGACTTTGTCTCAATAGATTGAACACAGTAAGATAATGGAAAAACTGTCCTAATTAATAGTAAGTTAGAAATTAGTAAAATGAAATAAGAAACTAAGAATTCTTATAGTGGTGGTGGAAACTCTTACTAATTTTTTAATCCTTATTTTCACAGGCCATAGTGAAAGAGGATCCCCCTCAAGAAACAGAAGATATAAACAAAATTACCACAGCAATTTTCTATTCAATCAGTTCAACTCAGCAGGGACTACAGGGTGTAGAACTTGGGACTTATCTCATCAAACGAGTTGTTAAAGAACTGCAGGTAGGTGTGGTAAATTACATGTTGAGGTATTGTCCTGCCAGAGTCCTTTTTCTTAGGTTTTTTTTTCCAGTAGTCACTGTGCCTCATTACTCAAGATGTGAAGCTGCCATGGATTCCCATTAAGTCTTTGAAGACCTTCTGAGGGCTGAAAAAGCTTTTTCCCATCTGTATTTAGTGAATCAGCACTAGATCTTAATTTTGCTTCCTTGATCATCTGTTTTTTAAGAAATCTGTCTCTCCCTTTAACTCATTTAGTAGCTTTCTTTCGCAAAATACCTCTTAGCTGACCTAGTTACAAGGGATTTCTCTTCTGAATGCAGATTTTTTTCTCAGTTCATTATAGTATGTGTTGTCATTGATATATAGATATATATATAGATATAGATATAATTTACATCAACTTTGTTTTTGGCAACTAAAAATTAGATATTTGAGGTACAGATTTTAATTAGACAATTTATAACGGGCTTAGGAGCTGATATAGAAGGTGTAAAATAAAACATATTGTGGTCCAAGTCCAAGGTACAACTCTTATTATTATAAATGTCTTTTATTTAACGGAGTGCATTTTAAACAGTTGAAGTTGAATTCTTAGTGTAGGTAATTTGATTCTACAATGATGTAAAACGTAGTGTTTTGGTATAGTACAGAGAACTGTGGAATGGAATATTGTAGGTAAGTCTGGGACAGTTCATATTCATTAAAGTAATTGCAGCTATTTATATATCAATGGCAACGTCTTTGAATTTCTACTAACATTTCATTGCAAAGTGAACAACTGATTGATCAGTGTGTCTCCTGTTCTAGTTAGTGCTGGTCAAAAAATGGAGTGTGTGTGCACATCCACGCACAAAAGCCTTGCATTTTTTTAATATTTCTCAACCACCTATAATTATAACAACAGAGGAGCACTCTATCATGAACCCAAATAATTGATGTGGAATATGGCTTGTATAAGAATTTAGAAATACAGTGTGAAAACACTAATGGATTTGAGCTATCCATTGTATTGTAATTTGTAAATAAAATGTCTGTCTGTTGTTTTACTTGTTGTAACAAACGTATCCACCTTTGACCTTTCCAGACACTTAGAGAGAAGTTTGTTTTTTTTCTTGCTGCTGTAAGGAATACTGTAGCTGTTGGAAGATCTGTTCCTCCTATGATAATGAATTTACATTTTTTGGAAGTGTGTGTGTAGTGATACAGGGTAGTGGAGCATATATACAGAGATACACAGCCCCAGTTTATGCCAGGACTTATCAGAAGTGCTTACGTTTTAACTCTCCTGTTTTAATCAGAAACATATACACCAAGTAGTTGAATTTAGTTTTGTAAAGAATTTAAACAAAAGAATAATGCATTGTTTCTTAATATTGCACTAAACAATTGCCTCGAATTGTAAGTAAGGTAGATATAATATAGTGAAAGCACTAATAGTATAAGAAATGTTTAGTATTAAATAATACTTTTATTGAGAGAGGCTTTAGGAAGTCCTGGCTTCTCATTTTATTAGGTTAATATTTAAGCAACCTTGGCATGTGGTCAGGCACATAGGTATCCAGGAGTTGCCCAGAATCTGATCTTGTTTGTGAGTTTGGGAAAAACTTGGCTTTCTGTTACAGGTTAAATTTGTGTGTGACCATGGTGTTTGGTCAGACACTTAGGTTGTCAGCTTCTTAAAAGTAATGTTTTATACTGTAACCCGTCCGTGCCCAGGGTAGCCCACTGATAATGCCAGGGTCAGGGCAGGCTGTAAAAGGAGAGCGAATTCTCCCAGCACTGGTGGGTGACACTGCAGTCAGACTTCCCAACCAGCCACAAACAGTGCTTCTGATTCCCCCACACTGGTTATCAAGAAGCCACTGTGCAAATACACACAGCCCCCTTTACTGCATTTCAGTCTCTGGCTCCCAAACTGGCACTAGGTCCAGTAAAGAGACCAGTCATTTAAACTCTGTGCTCTTTACTATAAAATTCCCTCTGATCCCAAAGGACCAGCCACAGTACCAGTTCACTATAAGTTTGTATCTTACCCGAAATACCACGCTGCCAGCCAATCCTTTAGTAACTAAAACTAAAGGTTTATTAATAAAAGAAAAACAAACAATAAGAGAAGTGTTAAAGGCTTAAAGCAATCAGATATATACAAATGATTTGAAAGTCCATATACATCAGGTTTATAGAACAATTGTGGAGTTGCAGGCTTGTATAGTCCCTCTGGTATACATCCAGTACCTGGATGGGTCTAAGTCCTCCAGTTCATTAGGGGAGTGAAGTTCTGGAACAGCCTTCTGAGGGAAGTAGTGGGGGCAAATGACTTATCTGGCTTTAAGACTAAGCTTGATAAGTATATGGAGGGGATGTTATGATGGGATAGTTTAATTTGAGCAATTGATTTGGATTATCGGCAGATAAGTCTGCTCAATGGTCTGTGGGAATGTTGGATCGGATGGGAACTGAGTTACTGCAGAGAATTCCTTTTTGGGTGCTGGCTGGTGAGTCTTGCCCACATGCTCGGGGTTTAGCTGATCGCCATATTTGGGGTTGGGAAGGAATTTTCTTCCGGGGCGGATTGGCAGAGGCCCCGGAGGTTTTTCGCCTTCGTCTGCAGCGTGGGGCATGGGTCGCTTGCTGATGGATTCCCTGCAGCTTGAGGTCTTCAAATCTCACTTTTGAGGATTTCAATAACTCAGTCATGGGTTCGGGGTTGTTATAAATGTGTATGGGTAGGGTTTTGTGGCCTGCCTTGTGCAGGAGGTCAGACTAGATGATCATATTGGTCCCTTCTGACCTATGAGTCTATGAGTCAGTTGATCCAGAGGTGTGTCCTCAGCTGGACAGGAGCAAAGAACCAGACCAAGACAAAATGGTTGCTGTGGTTTGATCTTATATACCCTCTGTTACTGGCCATGTGGCTTGTGGAACTTTACAGGAACCAAAATGGAGTCCATAGTCACATGGGCCAATCCTGGTAACTCTTCAGGTATGCCTTTAGTTTCTTCCTAGGCCTTTGGCTTTTGTAAAGGTCTTGATGGGCCATTAAGCCAGCTATTGTCCTGCGGCCTCTCTGTCTGGGCTGTGTCTCCTACTAGCACAGTTGAAATACAGGTGTATCAAAGATTTCCATAACTTTCTTCACACATATTACACGTGAACACAAATAGTATCATCTTATTCAGCATATCATAACCTTTCTAACAGTACCTGACATGGCATGTCTTACATGAATTATTATTATTTTGACATATTAATGTCAAATAACACAAATGCCCCCCCTTCCCAATCCAGTCTGCATGACACCCCCAATGCGAGACTGGTGTAGAAGGGAGTAATCGGAGCTCCCGAATACACCTCAAGGGCTCCCCCAATTGGGTCAGCATGACATATACGACAAAATAAAAATATTAAAAATACTGTCATATTTTGGTTTCTCCAAGAAGGTGGTGAAAAGTCCCAGTGCAAATGTACCAATTTAAATTTAGGGTCCAGTCTTACTCCCACTTACTGAAAGCAGAATTAAGCTGTTTAATGCCTGAGAGAGGCAGATCAGCCTCTTTCATTATAATGATCTTTCTTAGATGTAGAGACCAAAGAACTTAATCACAAAAGTATCTGGAATAAATGAAGAGTGAAATTTACACAGTGTTATAACCCAGTCAAGAAAGGCGGTGTTCACCTTTGATTTTAATGACAGCTGAATATTCTCAGCGACTTTGAGAATCAGATCCCATAAAGTTAGAAATCCTTTGGTGTCATGAATTGGGATTCATAGTGTTGTTACATAGAGAAATTCAGAATCCAAGCAATTTTTGACGTTGAATACTTCAATTTTGGCTTTAGACAGGCACTTAGGAAGTTGTCTTATTAAAAGTTTAGCTTGCTCATGTTAAGTGCTAAACTAAATTACTGTGTTTTGCTCCACTTGCTTTCAAGCCTCTGTAACTTTTAATTTCCTAAGGAAATGACCATGTTCTGGATGTAAAAATTAGTGAGAACCTCTCTGGGCATTTGGCAGAATACTGGAGCTATGTTTGAACCGTGTGTTGGATTTTTGCAAATTTTAGGAACAAATTGATCACCTGTACACAGGGCTTCTAGGCAGTGTCTATTTTGGATTACAGTCACTTTTGTATATCACTGAAGATTTGGACTGTGAAATCCATAATTTGTAAAATCCCTTGTGAAGGATGGCTGTGACCTATTTTCTGTTACTCTTGGTGTGTTCTTTGACCAATTTTTAGATCAGATGTAATAGGGGAAAATATTTGATGGAAAACAAAATAAGTGAGCAGAAGGAGCATTGTTCTCAAAAAACCAAAAACCCTCAAAAAACAACCCTTAATGTTTGAAGTATGCAAGAGAAAATTATTTCAAATGAATTCTTACCAACATTTTAAAAAGAGAAATGCTTTTGATGGATATGCATCATAGAGTAAGTAAAATGAGATTTCTTTCAGCAAGATTTTTATTAGAGTCTAATACTACTCCCCACTGTGGAAATACTAGTGCTGTATGAAAAAGGTCACTAAATATTTTTTTATAATGCCAAGGGTTTGTGTGAATTGTATTCCCCCCCTTTCCCCCATCTTCTTGGTTTTCAGACAGTTTAAACATTTTTGCTTAATCTTAAAAAAAAAAAAAGGGGGGGGGGGGGGGGGGGGGGGGTCATCAGGGTCAGAACAAAAACCCAGACAGACACTCAAACTGAGAACAGATGTGCCTGATTACAGCCCAAAAGCAAAGAGATTTGAGGGGGGGAAATGTTAGTAACTGAAAAATCAGCATTTAGATTGGAAAAAACTTGTGACAAATTTTAGACATCTCAGCACACATCTATAATTATGCATTTTTGCTGAAGGATGTTATTTGTCAACAAATACATAAATATTTGTCTATTTATTACTTTCCTTTGTAAAGTGTTTTCAGATCTACTGATGAAAAACTCTGTATGAGAGTGAGGTATTTTTATTTGCTTATTCATTGTTTTTAGATTCAAATGGCATGTAGGGTCGCTATCAGTTTACTATGTCTCCATCTGTTCTAATGTCATAAAGGAGCAAACTTTCAATAGACTACAGACTGAGCTGAAAGCTTGTTCAAAATGTTAAGAACTGAATGATTTATGAAACATTTGCTCTTTGTCTGGGGGAATTTTTGTGAAATTCAAAGTTCCTAATTTCCTCAGACTGAAAAAACTTGGATTTGCTCTAGATGTATAAGTGGACTTGTATGTTCATTTGAGGTTTTACTTTCCAGAACATTTTATTATTAGTAAGATGAAAAAGGCTAAGTATTTCAGAAGAGCACTTCCATTCCTCTTACTTGGAATAATCTGTTTGATACTGTATCCCTCAGTGTGTCAAGTAAATGGTTAAACAATAGCCTTCTGCCATATTCAGCTTTTAAAAAAATAGTTTCCACCCAACGTGTTTGTTGTCTTATTCAGGAAATTGTATATGGGTTGGATAATCACATACTTTAGTAGAATCAAGAAGAAAATAATTGAAGTTACTTCAGAAAGAAATAATTTAGGTATAGCAGTATTGTATTGAATGTAAAACACCTCAAACTGTTGCAGCTCCAACTGGCTACTATGCAACTTGAATTTAATGTAATGAATAGCAGAAGGGCCAAAATAATACTGATTTGCTTGATAAGAATGGTTTATGACTAAGGGGGGGACACAAGTCAAGGTGTGAGCTCGCCTAATGATTAGGAAGAAGGAGGTAGCAAGTGCTATTCATTCAAATGAAACAAATGTCTTAGTCGTGGATATTCCAGAGGGAGTGGATTATTATTTTTTTTTTTAATTTTACAGTTCACTTATATTAGGGCAGATCTGCTCTGTGGCTAGTTAATTTACAAAGAGACCCATATTTCTTTCAATTAACATTTGCAGAATAGGTAAAATCCCCTTCTCTGGCAGAAATTGATGAAAGATGTATTAAATAAAGATGTATTAAAATAGTCTCACTTTGTGGAAAACAGAAACATGAAAATATGTTTAATGATTACTTAATACACGTATCTTGTCATTGTTGCAGGATTGTCATTCCTGAAATAAGATGTTTAAACAGCATTTGCAGAAGGAGAATATATTTGTTTATACAAATGTGGTTTAATGTGGAACTATTTCATCTGCTTTATAGAGATGATCAAGTTGTGCTTACAAGTTTTGGTGATGCTGGAAACGAAATTATTAAAATCAATCAAAACATGTTCTAGGAAGACCACTGAGAATTTGACAGATCCATGTGATTACTCCAGATCTTTTGTCGTGTCCTCCTACTGCTTCCCGCCACATCTGTGCACGTGTGTTTGCCTGGTTACTGCAGTCCGCCAGGTCACTGGAAGAGCATGTGTGCTCAACAGCTGGCATTGCAGGAGATGCGTCATATTTTGAGGCTCTCTGCTGCAGTCACAGGTATTGGAGCTAGTGATGTAGCCCCACTTGATCATCACATCTCTAAACTCCCCAGCTCCAGTGTGAGTCATTTAAGGCAATGCCATATAGTCCAAGACCGATCTGTACTGGGTGCTAGGTGCTCCACTAACAGGCGCTTGCTTGCTGAGAATGTTGTTTTGTATATTAACCTTGGATTTAGTTGCAGTGTGAGCTCTAAAGGAGAGTGTGCGTTTGAGAGGAACACTGAGATAAATGGAATTTATGGAATGAGTAAGATGGTTGGCTGCATAGTACTTGTCTAGGGTGTCAAGTGTATTCATCAGAAACACTCTCTAATATGCCCAATCCCTTGTGTTGATGCACAGATTACCTGTGTAGATAAAGCATCTTGTGCCAGGATAGCTTGGCTGGTTGTTTGTGTGGATGTGGAATAATGCATATGCTAAAATACTACCTTGCGATCCAGACTACCACAGGTGAGTGTGCTGAAAATTTACTATTCCAGATATTCCTGTTAAAAGAATCTGTCATGATACATCATTGCATGTAACATGATAAACAGATGATTTTCAAGTTCGTTGGAAGTATTACCTTCTCTGATAGAGGTTGGAAAAGAAATGAGCATTTACTTCATCAAAAAGAGAACTTGTCTGAGACTTGTGTGTTAACTCTGCTGCCTCATTTAGCAATCTTTAATAAGTGTTAAAAGTCTTAGTAAGATTGCTGCTTATCGCTAGTGATAAATAACTGCTTGACCTTAGATTCATTATTCCAACACCTGGGGCAGCACAGAACAATTATTGCAGTCTTTAGAAATTGTTCTGAGACTCAGAGCACTATTTTAATTGTAACCACAAAAACATTTAAGAATTGCATACATCAGAATATTATTATTACACAATTGGGTTTGGGTCTCAGCTACTTCATTGTGGCTAGTTGCCCTAAACTTTGTGTATTTAATAGGCATTTTGGCTGAGCTGTTTATTACTTTCTGAAATTACTTTTGGAATATTAGTTCAAAAAGAAGTAATTGAGATGTAATTAGTTTGTGCCATATGTCCATGACCCTGACTGAGGGGAGATTTGAATTAATTCATGTAGTCTTCTCTCTTCTAGTCTTGAAGATTATGAGAGCAATTCAATTATCTAGAAATCAAAGTTAAACCCATTGATAATCTACTTACCTATTTCTAAATTGCTTACGATATTAGAAAAAGCAAAGGGTGAGTTATACAGGGAAGTACCTAGTTGAGGTCTTGACTCTAAAAGTGACCTGTTGAATTCTTCAAGTTAATTTCAGAACATGATTTATCCAGCAGATCTGTATATGATTTTTATTTAGAATTTAGGCACAAAATAAACAGCAAAACAAGATTCCATGTTTTAAAAAAAACAAAACTTTTTTTTTAACTCACAATACATACACATCCAATATCAAAACACATAATAATTGAATCAGGTCTGTGTGTAAATGGAACTGCTTTAATCTGAAATGGGAATTCCTGTCCTGTAAATGTTGGATTTTCATTACTTTAATTTATAGTATGAAATTGTTTGTAGAAGAATCCTTATGTTTTTATGAAATATATTGCCAACTTCAGTTGAGTAGCCTCTAAAGACATCTTACTTGTATTGTTGCCTCTGGCTCAAAGAACTCTGTTAGTGTAAGGAAACAAACAAATGGTTCCATGTAGATTCTGTTTGTTGAGGGAGAAGAATAAAGGCCTCCTTTGCCCATCACTGAAATGTCACACATGAAATTCAGTAGGACAGCAAGATTAATAGACTCCAACGCCAGAAAAGACTGTTGTGATCATCTAATCTGACCTCCCATAAAGCTTCCCCAAAATAATTCGTAGGGCAAATCTTTTAGAAAAACATCCAATCTCGGTTTAAAAAATATCAGTGATGGAGATTCCACCACGGCCCTTACCAAACTGTTCTGGTGGTTAATTACCTTTACTGTTAAACATGCATACCTTATTTCCAGTCTGAATTTGACTAACTTCAACTTCTGGCCATTGTATTGGGTTATGTTTTCTCTGCTCAGCCAAAGAGCCCATTATTAAATATATTTTCCCCATGTACAGGTACTCATAGATTGTGATCAAGAGACCACTTAACCTCCTCTTTGTTAAACTAAATAGATAGATTCAAGGAGCTCAGTTACTGTAAAGCATATTTGTAATCCTTTGATTTTCATGGCTCTTTCTTTGAACCCTCTCCAATTTGTCAACATCCTTCTTGTATTGTGGACACCAGAATTGGACTCAGTGTTCCAGCAGCAATCTCACCAGTGCCAAGTACAGAGGTAAAATAACTTCTTTCCTTCCACTCAAAAGTCCCATATTTATGCATGCAAGGATCTGATTAGTCCTTTGGCAACGTCATCTCACTGGGAGCTCATGTTCAGCTAATTATCCACCATGACCCTGAAATCTTTTTCACAGTCACTGCTTCCTAGGACAGAGTTCCTCATCCTGTAAATATGGCCTACATTCTTTGTTGCTATATAAATGCATTTACATTTAGCCATATTGAAATGCATATTGTTTGTTTGTGGCCTGTTTATCATTCCCCCAGTTTTTGGGTCATCTGCAAAGCTTTATCAGGGATGATTTTATGGCATCTTCCAAGTCATTGATTAAAAAGTGTTAAATAATGTAGGGCCAAAAACCGATCCCTACAGGAACCCACTAGAAACACTGGGAGTATCATTTGTTACTGTGTTCTCCAGGAGTTTCATAAGATTTTAAACTAATAGTTTCCACCTCTCCTAGTATTTCTGGGAATGTCTCACCTTTGCAGGGTGATGGAGCAGTCCCGCAAGCCTGACTTTCAAGATGCCAACAAATTTTGTTAGTTTGTAAGTAACACAACGATCTATGCAACCTATTGCTGACACCACAATAGAGCATAATGTTTCACCAGTGTTTCAGTGCAACATGATGTTCGTGTTTGTCTCATTGGCCTTCTTACTTATGCATAACATCCGTGTTCCACTGTTACCTTGCACCTCTCTCTTTTTGTTTATGACATCTGCCTGGGGAAGAGTGTTTAGTTTTTTCTTGTTTATTCAGCAGCTAGCACAACTGGGTCCTCTGCCTTGATCGGAGCCCTAGGTATTACTGAACTATTGTTAGATCAGACTCATTTTTAAATGGAAGTCTTTTGACTCATTAAAGTCAAGAAATATAGGTCTTTGTCCAATAATGATGGAAGAACAAAAATTAGCAATATCGTGCCATAATGCATCCACTCCAGTTATGGTTTCCTTCTTCACTCAGTTGCAGAAAAAGAATGTGCTAGCTTTCTAAAAGAAAATTAAAGCCACAGGTGAAGGAAAAATAAATATTTAAAATGTCACAGTAATGGGACATTTCTAGGTGCGTATTGCCTTTCCTGGGATGCTTTAAATCAACAAAGGAGCAGTTCAATGGTTATTGTATTTTATGAATGTTTCTCTCATATAGCACACACTATCCTGAAAACATTTAACCGAAGCATGGTAATGTTTTTTTTTGGGGGGCGGGGGAAGAGGAAGGAGAGGGGAGAACAGGACATATTCAGCAGGATACCAGTAGCATTTATTAAAATAATTTTGTTTTCAATCATAGCAATCAGAATAAGGTATTATCGTCTTAAATTCAGTGTTTGTTCTGCGCCTCAGTCTGAATGAATGGCATCTCATCAATCAGTCTGTGGTTTCTAACCAACTTCAAACAGGCTAATTCCAACCCATTTCTTGTAGATTAAGATAATTTATTTTTAAACAGACGGGTTTTGTCTCCAGTCTTACAAAATCAGAATCTCACCCTGTTATGTTGACTACATTCAGTGAAAATAACAGAAGGGACTCAGGACAAGAAATAGCTTTTGGTTACTGGATTTTCAGCAACATTTCTTGTCAGGGATGTGCACGGGGGGTGGTGGGAAGCAGGAGCATGCCTTCACCCCAATAATGTGCGGGGGCATAGAGCTTTTCCAGCCCTAGGGCAGAAGGAGCTCTGTGCCCCTTCAAAAGGGGTCAAATTTAAATTCCTGTGCATGCCCCTCTTTCTGGTTTAAGATCAAAGCATAGCTTGGTATGTTTCAGTGGAAAAAGGTATGCTGACAACATAAACACCCAGGTTTACAGGCACAGGCGCATGGTGAGGCTACCAGCAATTCTACTGAATGAATAAGAAAAAAATATAACATTTCAGCAAATCTTTTTTTAAACTTATAGACATTACTTAATTGAATGTTGTTCTTATCCCAAGTGTCCTGAAGCTGACAAACAACTGCTTTGCGTACAATAGGATATTTTTTATGTCAGCTTCATATGAACTAGGACTGCTAAAGCCCCCTTGCATGTAGATACCTGGCCAAAGACCCTGATCTCCCTAATTTAACTCTGCAAGATATTGATGGGAAGGATAATGTTTAATCCAAGGCCATTTAAGCAGCATTAATAAACCCAGGTAAAATGTTGCTAACATGTCTGAATAACAATAGGTGGAGAAGGACTCAGTGCTAAATTTGATGAAACTTGACAGCATTTAACATGAGGGGCTATGCTCTCATTTTATTTTGTTTTGGTGTGATGGTTTGTGGCTCCTCTTCTCCACTGACATCATTCCTCCCCTCTTTGATATGTGATTTGGGTAGGTTGGTGGGGACAAGGTTAAGGGGAATAGAAGGTTATTACAGCAAGTGCTGCTTGTTTCTGAAGAGAGGTTTCTCTCTTTGTTTCTCTACTGTCTTCCTTTGTCCCCTACTGTCTCTTATCCTGTTTCTCACCTCTCTTCCTTCCTATCCCTTTTTACTGTTCCCTCTTCCTTCTGACTCTTGCCACTTGTTTCTTCTTCCCATTGCTCAGTTTTTTCTCATACCTTTCTATCAGTTGTCCTTGTTAAACTCCACCTTGCCATTCATCTTACACGTGTTCCCCATCAGCACTCTTGTCCAGTAGCAATGATTGTGGTACGTATAAACTACAAGCATTTATGGCCCTATGCTTCTTGGAAGGATAACATTTGTGTGACATTGGATTGGGATTATACGACCAAGGCACAAACTTGCTTAATTAAATGTATGTGGGCTAGAACTGAGAGTTGATAGTTGTCAAAATGCAGTACGTTGAGACTCTGTGAACCGCTCTCATGATAATTTAGCAGAACATTAACAATACTTCTGCATTCTTAGAGGGAAAAGGGACATAGTTTAGTATTGTTTGTTTGTTTGTTTTAGGTGCTGGAGTGTGATATCTACCCTTTTTGAATCTGTAGTTTTGTTGGGAAATGGTTTGGATTTATATATGAAGGGGGAAACAGACTCCCCCTCTATCTGGAAAATGAATGGCTTGCCTGGAAGGTAAATGAAATGCTAGCTTGATGTTGGCATAATTTAATGTCATCAGTATAAGTTTTATGATATATTTTTGTTGAAATGTGATAATTAACCATTTAGTTCATAGTTAAGGCATGTATGGAAATTTCCCTTTTCGGTGCTGGTTATAGGCTGTTGTGCTGACAAATAAATGACACAAAATAGGTAGCAAAGTATACTTAGTTTAACATTACTTTTTTAATGAGAAAATGTTATTTCTTGGAACTTAGAAGTACCAAAAATAGCATTGTTTACAACCTTTGTACAGACAGCTGGAAATAGGTTAGATTGTTAAATGGGTTTGTTTATTTCTGGGAAGAACTGATTTTTTTTCAATAGAGAATTTCCTGTCTCAGATTCTGCAAGACCAGAAGAGCTCTGTTCTGTATCACCATTACATATTTTACATCCTTAAAATGCTATACACAATCCTATAAATCAAACAACATTTTTCATTACATGATTACCCTCTCGATATTTTCAGTCTCTGGCTGAACCAGAGTCAAGTGACCACAGCCAATCGGTTTTGACAATCCGAAGGGGAAGAGCCCTTTCTTTCTCTTCCACTCTAAGTTCTTATACTGTGTTCATCATCATGTTGGCTACATGATACCACTCAGTGATTCTTTGGTAAACTTGGATGTGTATGTTCAAGGTTTACCCTGTTCTCCACCTCATCCTGCCTCCCATTGCAGTAGGCTTTATTTCCCCTCTCCTTCTCCCACTGATCTGCATGTACCAGCTGAGAGGAACTTTGTGCATTACAGCCTCAAAATGCTTGTTGCATGGAACCTTTTCTGCACAGCTGTTGCAGCCAGGGCAGGGGAGGAACATTTAATCATCAACACTATTGGCAGCCTTATTATGGCAGAAGAGCTCGGCATTCTGAGAATCCTCCTTCGGTGCATTTGTTTGCTCAGTGTTTTGGGTCAGCTAAAAGTGAAGGACTTTCCAAGGCTGCCTGAGTTCACTGCAGACATTTGTTTGGAGCAGAATCCTATCCACAGTGACTTAAAAAAGACCAGCAATATAATTGCAGTGTTGAGTTAGCTGTGAATTGATGGCAGCATTTTAAGCACATAGCACAACAAGAATTTTATTTGTGTGAGACGCTGCATGCCCTCAGTGTAAGCTAAGTTATGTGAAAAAGTAGGTTTCGGAGCAAAGTGGGAGAAGGAAAATCTGTTTACAAACTTTGTTCTATAATAAACACAAAGATCTTTTCAACCACTATGTGATAAAAGATACAGTTTAAGAATGGTGGAAAAGTGTTAATTTGGCTGCTGATGAAATGTTTGGGGGAAGAGGGAATATTATGAAAGAACTGATTATCTATTTTCCCTTACAGTTTAGACATCTAGGTCTTGTCTATATAGCATGTCTATATAGCATGTGAGAAAACATCCCTGAGTGATATAAATTTTGCTGGCATAAGTGCTCATGTGTACAGCACTATGTCAGGGGGAGGCGCTCTCCAGCCGACATAGCTACCACCTCTTGTTGAGCTAGTTTGATTATATTGATGAGAGGGCTGTCTCCTGTCAGCATGATGCGGCTACATGAGCGCTTATGACAGCAAAAGGTTTATCGTTCAGGAGTGTGGGAAAAAACACCCCCTCTGAGTGACATACGTTTTGCCGACATAAATTCTAGTGTATACAAGGCCTTAATGCTTAATACATTTCTATAACCGTTCATGTGTTTTGTGTTTACCTTTGTGGACATCTGCTTGAGCTATGGCTTATTCAATTATTTCCCAAGGCATTGCTATTTTTTAAAAAACATTTTTCCATCCTCCAGTAAAACACTTCATTTCATTACCTGACTTTGCCTTATTTTAACCCATTGTGACACTTCTACTCGTAAATGCCAGTGTAATTTCAAAAGCGGAACCTCTGCTGTCATTCTTCTTAAAGGAAGCTGCAAGAGATTCTGTCATGAAGTTATATCATTAAATCAGAAAAGACACAGTCACTGAGTTAGGAGTATGTTTATAACCACTCTTTGCATTTAGCTCTTTATTTAGAAGGGCTTTAGAAAATTTATAGGAATGTGAGAATTATTCATGGTCTGTGTAGTCCAGTATCCTGTCTCCAATCGTGACTGGTACCAGATGCTTTAGAGGATGTTGCAAATTAACCCCAAAGTGGGCAATTAGGAAATAACCTGCCCATCTGAGAAACTTCTTCCAAATCTCATTGGCTAGAGGTTGACAAAGACCATACCTACATTACAGACTTCTGTTGGCATACCTATATCAGGTATATGATGAGGTGTGATATCTGACTGACAACTGTGTCAGCAAAAGCCCCTCCTGAGGACACATTTGTATAATCAAAAATGCACTTTTACTGATCTAGCTTCTTTCATTCAGGGGTGGAATCTGCCTTGATTATGCTATACCAACAAATGCACAGTTTTGCTATATAAGTTGTTCCTGGTGTGGAAACACTTTCCCACTGCTGTACATTGATATAACTATGCTGGCAAAGCATTCCTAATATAGACAGGGCTTCATGCACTAAAGTGTGAGGACACATATAGGGCCAGGTCTCTATCCAATTTGCAAATGCCTTGTAAGTACAAACAACTGTACGAACATGCTTTTAAAGTATATGTCTCCCTAAGGATATTTTATAAATATGGCATTTTGTTACTATTGTTTGTATTATTGCAGCCTCAGATGCCTCAGTCAGGATTGTGACCCCCATTGTGCTAAGCACTGTTTAAATAAATAGTAAGAAATAGTCCCTGCTCAAGAGTTAGTCTAATTTAAAGCAAATGACAAAGATTATAAAGTTGAAAGCAAGGGTAACAGTGAGAGCCTGTGTGGATAAATGTTCCTAACTATGTGCAATTAACAGTTTAAATTATCTTTAAATATTAGTTGTTCTGACTAACAACCTTCCTCATCATTGTCAGTTGGCATTTTACCATAGGCATCCAAGATAGAAATGGGTTTTGAGGAGGTATTTATAGGAGACCAGGACAATGGCTTTTGAGATTGATTTGGTTTGTTTCTATGCACAAAGGGAGTCATGGGAGAAAGTGTGCTGCGCTAAACATTCCAGTCTTAATATTATCTCCGTTCATAGAATGAACCTCACTTAATGTATTAGGTGCACATGTAGGTTAGAACAGAGTCGTTAAATATAAATTGTCCATTAAAATAGTCCTACCCAGTCAAATTCACTCTAGACAAATAGGCTTTCAGAATGTCTACACAGGGATTAAAAATCCACTGCTGGCCCTGGTCAGCTGATTCAGGCTCTCATGACCTTGTTTCACTCTGCTCTTTGCACAGGCAAAGGTTTTACAGAGTAGGGCGCACAAACCAGTTTTCATGGTTTACACAACCTTTTTTCAGCTAAATTCTGCATCAGCAGGTACATGTACAAGAGCAAAAAATCCTTTATCATCGTATAATATAGATAATCATTTCTCTCTAACGTTGTTAGTATATTAATGAGTTGGGTGGGGTGTATGATTAGCCCAATTCATTACCCAGTTTTCCAACAGGCTTTCTCCTGACAATACTCGATCACCACTTTCCTGATGTACAAATCTAGGAACTGTTAACTTGAGTGTTTTGTCTAGTCTCAGTTTACAGGTATAACAAAGGGTGAGCAGTCTTTGAGATACAAGTAATACACACCGTGTGAGACTTATTTGTATTGCTCCCAGAAAACCAATGTAATTTATAGAAGACTGGTGAAAAATGCCTGAGATACATAAGTCTATAGACCGATGCATTTCTCGCTAGGTGAAGTCTTCAAGCGTTCTTCACAAAATGTGCATTGTGATGATTCAGTCTGCATGTGACAAAGACATGGATAACCATGCTGAGGTCTGCATTTGAGAGAACTGGTGAAAAGTGGATATTATACCTGCAAGCTGAGACTATACAGACTGCCCAAGTTAACCGTTCCTAGAATACTTACAATTGAGAGCAGATTTTGACTTTCTGGTTGAGTTGTTAATTGCTACCTAAATTTGTTCAAGGTGGCCTGGGAAGATCATATTTTCCTACACAAGCTTTGCTTTCATCACTGAAAAATGTGACTTTAGACTATTGCTTTCCTTGTTCAGCTAGCATAAAGTGCAGCGGTTTCAGATGAGTCATGAATAATTGGAAGGAAGAAGTCAGTAGCTCTTCTGTAAACTTCTGTCAACATCTACACTAGATATTACACATTTTGATTACCTAGGTTCTTCCATGCGTGATATCTCTGTCTAAAGTTCAGTATTTATTTGCAAGGTAAATATGACCTGAAGAAGTTTCTGTAAAAGTTATCTTTTCATAAAGAATAACTGGTTCAGTAACCGGTTAGTCTAGTGGATACCATTTACATAAATGTTTTGAATAATTGATCTGAATATTACTTTAATTAATGCCACTATTGTGGTAGACACTTGTCTTTAGGCTACACGTATGCCTCTTTTTAATTCCTTTCACCAGCTCTCAGTTGAATTTTTTATGCTCATTAACTTATAGGATAAGAAGAGATGTTAAGATACTGAGCACCAAGTAATTCCCCACCCCCCATTACTAAAATGTATAGTCTCAATAAACAAGAAATGGTAGGCCAAATCTTAATTGCTTCTCTTAATATCCATTCAGGATATGGCTCCCATTATCTTAGTTACCTGAGGTTATTTGCCATGGTTTAGGGAACACCACAATTAAAGACAGGAAAAAATAATCACTTATTATTTATGACTATATTAAAGAAAGAGAAAAATTTAAAACCAGAATAAAATACTAATAATATACAGTGGTTACTACAGTTACAATCTCTGTTATATGCGTCTCTGTGATGAACTTTTAATACAGAGTGCACCTTTGAGAGTGAGCCTGCCTCTGGTAGGGCACTCTTATCTAGATAAGTTAAGACCAGAGTATATTTCAACAGTAGTGAATTGTATTTTGTAGGTGGACAAATACATTTTTGTTTAAGGGTAGGTGAGTGCTTTTTTTGATTTATTAAAGACAACCTAAAGAGTTTAAATGGGCAAAAGTGAATCCTAACTAAGCTTTTTGAAAGCAAAGAAGGTGTTTAAATTAAATAACTTGAGAAAAGTCCTTCTAGGAGCTCTCTTGAGACAGGCATATTAAGAATTCTAATATTCAAATTAAATCTTCTAGTTCTTTCTATTTATCCAGATTAGCATATGTCTGCCCTCTGGAAATATGTAGTCTAAACAATTTTGGTGTTCAGTAGGAGAAGCCATTACTATCTTAAAGTACAATAGCATTTCCATATTCCATTTAAAATAATTGCAGAACAAAAATTAAATCTAGTTTGTTGGCAATCTTTCATCCTTGATGTTGAATCTTGGCAATCTCATTGTGTTCCAGAAGCAGTGCTGTACTGGAAGATTGCTCCTCCCTGATGCTATATGGTGGGGGGTTTTTTGGTTTTTTTTGTTGTTTTTGTTCTTTGTCATTTTGCTGCTGCTTGCTTGCTCTGAAGAGATGAGATTAACAGGATGAGAGGCGATTAGTGTGACAGGTTTGCTATTGAAGTTGACAGCTGGGAGGAAAGTCCATGCTGCTTGCTTAAGTCAGAAAAATTTACTTTTCTTTCATAGTTAGACTAGAAGTTCAAGACACACCTTTTTTTAGGGCTTTCTTGAATTTGAATAGTCACTGCTGTCACCCTTCTGTGGTTTAAGACATTCCTGGTAACATCTTTAGAACATGAATATGCAATCTGTAATAACTGTCTTTGTTCTTGTGGAGGGAACTGTCAGAACATCTTAGGTTATACTTTTAACTCTCGTATTTAGCCCATTTTCTGAGGGTTTAATAGGAATTGAAATTCTGTTTCAAATAACTACAAATTATCCTATATAAAAGTCTTCCAGTTCTCAAAATTGTCTTTTTAAAACGTACATGATTCTTAAAGAGTCTTTTTTAGCTTAAATAGTTTTCACAGAAGATATTGCTCCTTCTTCTTAGCAATCTTTGGAGAGGAGGCTTGTAGTTTTGAGTTTGGTAGGGAGATTGCCAGATAATGAAGTGCCCAGTTATAAACTGTCTGTGTGTGTATTTTACTCAAGTGGCTTCTTATATCAGTAAACAGTGATAGCAGGGTTACTTGATGCTGTATTTGTGCATAAGACATCTTACTATTTATATGGTAGTAGTATTAAACAGTTGTTATGAGGCTTGCATTTAAACACAAAACTTTTGCAAATAAACCTTTCAAAAAAGGTTATGCTACTTGTAAACATTTCAGGAAATTTAATAAAACAAGAAACTAAAATCAAATATATATGCTATTATTATCCAAGTACCACATGTATAAGAGTACTTATTAGTAATTCTTCATATTTAATAAAGGCACAAGCAAGTTTGTAGCAACCTAATGTTAAAAGAATATATTAAAATAATTTATTTTTTGCATCAAAATTGAGGCTTCCTGCCTACAAAGTTTTATCTTTGTATAGCTGATGTTCTTTGTGCACCCTTAACCGAAGATGTGCTCCTAGACTTTATCCTGAAGGGTAACTTGATCTCTTCAGTGCCCATTCTGCTTTTGTTAAGGTTCCTCAGAGAGCTCGTGTTTTTTGGGTCTTAGAATCTGTGAAACGGTTTGCTAGCTCCCAGGTACCTAGAGAATATGGCAAGAATTTTCCAAAACAATTTAGGCTTCCGCTTTGCACTGATTTTCATTACTTTCAGACCCCTTTGATAATCCAAACTCTAATATACAATACTCTATCTAAATTAAAATTGTGTGTACAGAGAGTAATGCAGCTCAGTGCTCCACAGCTTTAATTCTCCTTGTGCTGTATTGTATTATGCCGTGTCTGCACTAGAGAGCTTACAGTGGCAGAGCTGTACAATGAAACTGCACCTACTGTCAGATTTCTTGTGTAGCCACTCTATGCGGATGGGAAGGAGCTCTCCCCTCAACATAATTAAACCACACTCAATGAGCTTCTCCCACTGACCTAGCGCTCTCCACATTTGTGCTAATTTTTTCACACCCCTGGGGCAGCATAAGTTATACCGACAAAAGCGATGGTGTAGACATAGCCTTTGTCTATATATCTTGAGTTCTTTGGCCATCTCATTCTTGCTTTAAATTGAATTGCGTGCTGGGATTTGATGAGAAAAAAGAGATGATTCTAAGACTGTCAGTCATAGGAGATTATTTTATGGTATGAGCCCTTACTGTAGCAATTAGCAAACAATGTAAGTCATGTATTTTAGTAAATTGCACAGTTGACTTACATTTTTCATCAAGGTTTTTAAACTTGTTGCCATAGCTACACGAAGAATGTTGTTGAGTGTTCAGATGTATACAGGTTCTGTTGGTTTTTATATTTCTGAAACTTGGTTGAATTTCTGGAATACAGGAAATGTTTATCTGCAGAATTAAGCTGTCCTGCAGTGCTTTAGTGGAAAGATTAATTAGAATTACTGGGATTGTATCTGTATCTCTGCTTTATTTTTCATTGTACAGCTGCCAATGTGATGATTTGAGGCATTGGTTTGGTGGTACTGCTGCAATACCATTAAACAAGTAGGAAGCAGATACTTACTTCCTTTGGTTAATAAATGTTTGGCATTTTTCTCAAACTTCTGTAGAGTGAACATTTGTGTTCCTGGCTAATAGGATCTTTATCTAATAGATAATATTAGATAATGACTGGTAAGGGCATTCTAATATTATGGATAGCTTGCTTTATGTTTCCTGCTGATTTGTAAATATACTACATCAGTTGCTGGATTGTGATGTTTGGCAGAAGATAACTGTCACATTAGGCCAGTTTTAAGTTAAGACTTTAAGTTAAGACTAAGGAGACCAGCTTCTAAAGGTTTGGTGCAGGGGAGTCTATATTTGAGTTATATTCAAGTTCAGTTTATAATATTTACAGATATGTCTATGTCATGGGATGTATAGACCTCATGCTGGCCTGGTGACAAAGGAGTTAATACAGCAAGCACTTGTCATTGCTGACTAGCAACTTGACAGCAGTTGGGAGAATAAAAAAGCTAAGAAGCAGAGGGGCAGGGCAGCCACCCAGGAGCAAGCAGCCTTTAGTACAGGGGTGGGCAATAAATTTTGCAGAGGGGCCACTCCACTAATTTTGGTAAGTCGCCGTGAGCCGCACCTTTCTACTAGATCAATGAAACCCCATTATGTTCTTTCCACAACAAAGTAATTGCACTTAAGAACAAGCAACTGAATACACGTTTCTCCAAAGCTTATTTTAGGAGGCAATTCCGATTGCAAGTCATTTTGTGAACATGTGTCAAATTTGTAACAACACAAACGCTAAACTTTTACTTACAACTTGCGGTCAAGCACTTCCCGAACTTCCTGCTTCTGGCCATGTGACCGGAAGCAGGAAATTCGGGAAGCCACCGGCCGAAAAAGCTCCAATTGAAGGTAGCTTAAGCAGAGCTTGGGTTGACCTGCTTTCAAAGTGGGTGGCCCATCCCGGCTCACTCGTAGCTACGCCCCTGCATGGAGGAAGATTCTATTAATTTCCTCAATTGCCGGGTATCATGGCAGGCCGGACAGAAATGGTAGAGGGGCCGGATCTGGCCCACGGGCCATAGTTTGCCCACCCCTGCTTTAGAAGGAAAGTCTTGCCAGCAAGGTTTCTGGGTGAGAAGCCATTCAGAGACCACATCCCAGAGAAGGGACAATCAGAACTATGGTCTGGGGAAGTTCATAGCACCAAGGGAATAGGAATGAACACAGAGCACAGCAAGATAAGTTGTCTTGATTTCGCCTGCCTAGCTTAAGAGCCCTGAGCTGGAACCCAGTGGCGCGGGTGTGCCAGCGGTTCCCTACCTCAGGGACTTAAGAACCAAAGGGGTTACTAAACTGACAACCAGGACCATCTAACCCTGCCAGGAATAAGGGGAAATCTGGATACCCCAATGGGATTGAGACTTTACATGCTTTATAGCCCTGAACGGGACTACAGTAGGAACTCAGACAAGAGGAGCTGACTGACTGACTGCTCTGCCAGACCAAGTGGACTCTGTGCAACTCTCCCTGTGACCTAAAGAAATCTGTCATGTTGGCACACCAGCTCACAGTATACCAATTTGGATGTTAATTTAAGACAATTTTGCATGCATATTTGGTATTGGTTTGCACAAATAGCCACTTATACATTTTAGCTGGAAATCTGTTTGCACAAATACCTGACTATTGTATATATTTAAAGTAAGGCACAAATGGATTAGGCAGGCAATTGAATGGCTGCATTTTTGAAAATCAGACCCCATGTTATATTGGGTATCAAGTCTGCGTAAATATTTTTTAACAGGAACAGTGGATATAGAACCGTATTTTAATCTTGGTCTCTTGGTGACCATCATAATATTTTAACCAGACACTTGATTCTGTTATTCTTGCAGAATTTTTTAAAAGGTATTAAATTGCATAGACAAACATTGGGGGGTTTTGTGATTGTGTGCGTTTTTGTGGTGTTTCAGATTTCTTAGGCTCCATTCCTGAAAGCTCTTCTGTATGACTGGATTGCGTCAGAGCCTCTTTCACTTCTTTAAGCATTCACAGGAGCTCGGGGGATTGGGTCCTAAATTTGGAAAGCCAGGAGTTAAAAGGGCTTTGCTTCCAATGTTTGTGTCTGGCACTTGATAGGGCACTGTTCTATTTTAAAATGTACAGGGTAAATTTGCTATGCAGTGCCTTAACAGCATGACTCCCATTAGCATTTGTCAGTTTAAGATAGCCTCTGAATGAAGATGATATTTTAATGATGATCTAGAAAATACTCAAAATAGAAAAAATGTATTGTAAAGGCAATTTTCTGTTGACATTAAGATGCTGTTGTAAAGTCTATAAATGTCTGAGACCTCCTCCCTGTCAACATGAAAAGTGATTTAAAAAAGCACTCTAGGTTGCTGCACTTCAGCTTCTTCCTCCTTCGTTCACCCATCAGGCTTGATATTCTAGTTTAAAGCCTGGTGTGTTAAATCCAAATGACAGTGAATTTGGTGGCCTTATCTAGTGCTGGTGTCAGCACACCTCAAAACTATCATGCAATTTTGTCATAATTACCAAAGGGAATGGTTTCTGTTCATATGTTAGCACCTAGGAGATGCTTCAATTGAGTAAATGTTGATTGTTGGGATAAACTCTGGTATTCTCAACATAAAATTGTATATTAGTGTCATCAACATTGTATTCAGTTCACATGGATAGACGGAAAAGTAGCTCCCCCATGATACATAATCTCTTCTGAGACTTCTGTAAATGTTGAAGAGTAGATGGCACCAGTTCATCCTAAAGGGCCAATGACATCAAGACTAAAAATCTAAACAAGACAAACTGCCTAGTCAAAGTATCTAATAGAAAGAAGTTGCCTGAGTTCATTACAGAAATTTAGCCTAAGCCTCCTCCCCTCTCTTCTACCACCTGGTCCCACTCCCTATAAATTTCTTCATGTTAGAAGAGATGCTTACATCTGAAAAGTATAATAAAATGCAGGAAAGTCATAAAATGGCCAAATTCTTTCACCTTACTCCTATGGGTAGGGATATAGTTTGTATATGTTTATTTCTGTCCATAACAGAATATATATATATATATAAAACAGTATTATATTGATGGGCCCAACAAAAACACCTATAGACATAGGTGAGGTTTATTGTGTAAATTATAATTAGCAATTGTAAAGGAAAAATATTTTCAGAATTGCAAACTCTTACTTGAAACTAACCTATTATTGACAGAGGTGATTTTTATATGATATATGCATATACCACTAGCTAATGTAGTAAATAATCCTGTTAGCTAAAAAAGATAATCTTTTTTCAAAACCATTTGTTCCTACTGACAATAAATTGTCCTGAACTATTCCTTAGAAGATTTGCTCATTGTTCCTTGGGTCAGAGTTCTCATTCATTTAAAGAAGCAATTGTCAGGCTTGATTTGTTGATTTTCTTTTCTTTTGGTTAACAGGGTGAATTTCCTCAGGTCGAAGTGTTTTCTAGTCTGTCGCCTATCCCAGGATTCACCAAATGGCTCATTGGACTCCTGTCCTCACAAACAAAGGAACAGGGAAGAAATGAACTGTTTACAGATGCAGAATGCCGCGAAATCTCTGAGATCACAGGAGACCCTTCTACTGAAATGCTAAAGAAGCTCTTAACTAACAACGAATGGGCACGATCAGAACGATTGGTCAAAGCATTGCATTTGCCATTTATGAGGCTTTGTGCTTGGTACCTGTATGGAGAGAAGCACCGGGGCTATGCCCTTAATCCAGTAGCAAACTTCCACCTTCAGAATGGTGCTGTGATGTGGCGGATAAATTGGATGGCAGACACAAGCCCCCGTGGCATCACTGCTTCATGTGGCATGATGGTAAACTATCGGTATTTCTTAGAGGACACAGCCAGTAACAGTGCAGGATACCTCGGGACAAAGCACATCAAAGCCTCAGAACAGGTTCTTTCCTTGGTGTCTCAATTTCAGCAAAATAGCAAACTTTAAATATACAAGAAGATTTTAAGAGCGAATATTTCTCATTTGAATGAAGGGGTATGATATCTTGGGGTGTCCATATTTAAAAGGGAATGTTTGCAATAAAACTGAGCTGTGTTCTTAGTCACAGCAGGATGCAAACCTACATGTCTGCCAAAATTATTGTAACTTCCTTTACTTGCGTTGCCAGATTCTCAAAGCCTGATACAGTATGGTTGAATTATATCATACTTATGTTCAAATGAACTGGAAGTGTGTATTAAAAGGTGTGTAAACTCGTCTCAGTATGGGTATACATTTGTGTGGACTTTTTTCTGGCCCTGTCGTCGTTATCAGGATCAGTATAATTGTTTAAGCTACATCTTCAAAAACGCTGAGGAACTCCTTAGCACGCTGATGAATTAAAGCCATGGATGGATCCCTATCTGAATAACTAGGTAAAAGCACTGGGTGGAGACAAATTTTTGTTAAAATACATAAGCAAAAGAGCAATCCACACATTTCTTCACTAAGGTCTTTATCTTTTTTTATTCCTGACGTTTTCCTGTAAAACCTCTTGATTTGGCCATTCTTTTGCCTTTTCAAATACAATACAAAATGTCAACACTGAATCATTGCTCTGATGGAGCAACAAGACATTTTATGTTTCTGTGGCTTTTTCTTGAGGCAGTAGGTGTGTGTAACTGTATTTGCAGGTGGTTATTGCTCAGGTTTACTTTAATAAGTGAAATCAGTGATTCCAAATAAGAGGATGGTCTGTTGCTTTAGGCCTTAATTATGAAGTTGACAGATATATATTAAATCTCCGTAAATGATGCTGTGCATTTTAGAAGTTTGTAAGAAGTATTTTTAATAGTAGAAAGCCAGGTTTGGTCTGTAAAGCAATAAATTAAATTAAATTAAAGTTTTGCCTTAGAAATATTACATGATGTATCTCTTAAAATGTATCATATTCAGCTTTACAGCCACACTTGATGTTAGTGTCTCCAGTCAAATAAGATCATTGCTTTCAATGAATCTGGTGTCAGCAGATTTGGAATGCAGAATTCTTGGCTTCTTCAATGTATGGTGAAATCCTGGTCAAATTCCTGAGAGAATTACACAAACATTTCTTCTCTCCTACGCAAGTAAAGGTGAAAGAATCCCTAAATGACCAGGTGTACCATTCCATTCCCAGAGAAAAGACAAATGAATTATTTGTGTCCACTATACAAAAGCCTTCCCACCTGCTGAGTGGCCTATTTTAAATATCTGCTAAATAGATTAAATGTTCTCTGAATTCAGCTGATCGCAGATTTCTCAGTGTGATGTTGCAGAGAGGCTTGATTCACTACACACTGTGTCCTTCAGAATAAAGTCATTTTTACATAGCAGCTGGTCTTCACATTAGCAATGGCAGCTAACCTATGCCATGCTGCCCTCATTTAAGAATAGTTCAAAAAAGCCATCACATCTAGTCAGTAAGTATGTCATGTGTCAACAAATTAAGGCAAACCCATGGGTTTTGATCAGATTCTAGATTTAAAAAATTAGTACCAGCTTCTTGAGGGGGAAGAATCTTGTTTTGCCAAAACATTTAAAGGAAAATTAAGAGTCTCTTTGCTCAATTTGAATTGTAGTTTTTGTGTATATGCCAGAGGCAATACAGTATGTGCCCAAAAAATAGCTTTTTCACTGCCTCTGAATGTTTGGCTCATTGAACATAAGCCAAAAACCACTAAAGTTTTTGGGGCGAGATCTGTAAACCCTTCAGTTTACCTCTGCATATTCCCATTTGTGGAATTAAGTAATCAAACTTCTGGAATCCTCTGGGGTGAGTAGTGTCCATTGGACACTGTTCTTTGTTTGCCCAGTGCTGGGAAAGCACCTCAGCCTAATCAGTTGGTCAGTGACCTAGAGTAAACGTAACTGCCAACAGGACAAGAAGACAGTTTTTGCTTCTAAAACTGGTAGTTCACTGACGGGGTGAGGAGTTGGGATACTATGGTTTTTCTAATAATATCTGATAGTTGACAGACTCCACTGTGTACCAACGTAATTGGTGAGAGTGAACGGTGGGCTTGTGTATACATGAGGCTTAATGTGGAATAAGGTTGGGTGTGAATTTTGAGTGGATTACCTATCCCTGATTAATTCCATGTGTGGACATTACTTTAAACTAATGTGGAATAAGACACTCTTATTTTGGAATAAGAGCGTCTGCACATAGAGTTGATCGAGATAGCTATTCTGGAATATCTTGCCATGTGGCCAAGCCCTTTGTGGTAGTTGGGTCTGCACTAGTCTTTATGCTGTCAGATGAAGGGCTACAGGCATTCAGGGCACATGTGTGGCCCTAATGGACAACTGCTGGCTAAAAGATTCCAAACCTGCATAAATGAGTCAGATGCACACCATGAGAGGGATCAACATGGAAAACACATCTCAAACCACAGTTACTGTTAGGTGAATAACCTGTTGTTCTCAAAAGTCCTCATCACCCATTAAGAACAATGGGAACTGATGCGTGTTTAGCATGTCCCAAAAACCTAGCCACTTATTTATATAGATTAAAAAAAACAAAAAACTGCTGGGTACGGAGTTCTTTTGAAAATTTGTCCCCCGACTAAAATCAGTGGGAGTTGAGAGGCTTCCACATCTTACATAAATAGGCATTTTGGGCTTAATCCGGCTGTTACTGGAGGCCATGACAAAACTCTCATGGACATCAAAGATACAGGAACGGGACTTAGTCCCTCTGGAACCCATTAAACATCAGGTATGAATGACAATACACATACTTCTCGATGCATTTTTATACTGCAGTCTACCCAGTCCTTCCTGGGCGGTCATTGCTTCACCTTTCCTAAATTGGCTGTTGATGGCTATTGGAATAAATTTCAGCATTTGCTGTATATAAAACGTCAGTTTTGCCTAAAGGGAGGACATGTCTAAAGACTCTCAACAAAAGTTTAAAAACCTGCTAAATGAATTCAGTCATACCTTGCATTAGAGTGGCATCCCTTAAAGCAACTGACTATTCGCTATGGCAACACTATTGGCATTAATATCCCAGTTTTTCAGGGGTTCTAGCACGGCCATTTTGAACTTTTATATTTCTGAAACTGGGTGAGCAAATTTAAAAATATCCTTGTTTTTAGACTTTGACCACAAAAAAAAAAGTTAAATATTTTCATTAAGGAAAAACTGCTTAAATTTAAGAGCTTGAAATTTTTCAGGCATGTATACCCCAGAGACACTCATTCATGTGAAGTTACACTGGCAAGGATAAAAATTATGAGTTTTTATAAAGGATCATGTCGGGGAATAAACTGCACTAACTGGGACGAGGAAGAAATCCTTTTCAAATAAGTGCATTGTGGAAGTTTTATGGAAGGTTCTCTTCATTTGACAATAGCTTATGGATGAATGATCTGACCTAATATGACTTTTTTCATAGTATGTGGAGACTGGTGCCTTTTTAATTAAAAACAAAACAAAAAACTGTTATCTGATTTCCTGTAACAACATGAAGATAAAGACCATTTTAAATAAGCATCTGGTTTTCAAAGGGGGTATTAATGTGCCCTGTTCTTTCCTAACATGCACTTGCATTTGCAACTGGTATAATAAAACAGCATGACAGGTACAGGTATTAATATCTATCACCTGCCCATATGGCCAATACTGGTAGCAAAATACACTAGAAAGTATCTGCAAACTCACGGTTACCCACCAGGGTCTAAAAATCAGGCCTAAAGTTGTAGCATAAAATTGTGGCTAGAACAAGGAAAAGATAAGCAAAGAGTATCTTCCCATTCCTGTACTTTCCCTATCATTCCTAGACCTCTTCAGCCTCTTTTGTGTATAACAATTATTTTACATGAAGCTTTGAGGGTGAATGTGTGTAGGTAACAATTGTATGGATGCTGAACTTTTAATGGCTGCTGTCAAAAGAATGCCTAGTCTGATACTCTGACAATCTGATAGACACTCAGGAAAAACCCATTTTCAGCAAACATATCACTGCAGGACATGCCACTTTTCTTTTCAACAGAGATCAGAAGTTAGGTATATATTTTTTTCCCTTCTCCAAAGATTAGAAAGTACAATTTAATCTGTATACTCCTGGTTTCAAGGTGAAATTCAGTTTTATGCATGAATACAGCTTTTGTGAAGGAAAAACCCTATATTTGTTCTCTAAAATGCCTCAGGTTTGAGGAAGTCAGATAAGAGACTTCTATTAAAGACAACAGAGATTTTGAGTGATGCAACAGGCTGATCTAAACCAGGGTCTTAAAGTGTGGGTTTTCTACCTAGAGAGCGCTTAAATCCCTGCATGGTGTATTTGTTGCAATGAAAATGCAAGAAAAGCCTATAGCTTTAAAGGATAGACACAAGTGGGATCAAGCTTTCTTCAGCTGTAGTCCCAAATAAATAAAAAATTAGCTTTGTTCACTGTGTAAAAATGTAAACATATCTTTCTTTAGCCAATCTTTTTGGGAAAAGGAACAAAGCACCTGCCATGGCTTTCTCCCAACCCCATTTCTGTCCCTTACATTCTCTTCTCCCTAGCACCCTAGCTCTATTTATCCTGTTCTTTTTACACTTTGGAAATAACTCCCAACAATTGTCAGCCCTCCCCCTTTGGAGGGAGGCAGACAGAAAACTTTTGTCCCTTCCCACAACCTTCAAGATTGGAGATGATTCTGTCTGGCACGGCAAGGGCATGGAGGCCGGGGAAGATGAGCAGCCAGGAAAACCGTAAACTTTGCTACCAAATTTTAATATAATCACGTGACATGTAGTGCTGAACTGGCAGCACAATTATATGCAAGTGTAGTTTTATTATATTGCCCTATAATGAGCATGCCCATTTTTTCTGCATTACCTTATGCTACCTTGTATTGGATGATCAATCTAATGACAGCCCAGGTACTCAGGTTAGTAACTTCCAATTATGGGATTCAGGAATTTGAGTTGTAGGGCTCAGAGGCAGATTATAGGCAAAGATTTTTAGCATCACATTGAAGGTACCTTGGATGGATGTATTTTCTATCTGACATCTGTTCTCCACCGGCCCTCAAGCATCCGGAGAAGTATTTCCTCTCATCCGTTGTTAGCTTTTTGGTTCACTTCATCTGTTACACTGGTAATCTAACAAATTTAGGCTAAATATTCCAGCATTTAATTGTGCATCAGAAACGCAATTCTATTTGAAAAGAACCTATGTGAAAGAATTGTTGAGGGTGAAGGTAGACCAGTCTTTGATCATTCCTGCCACTGGCAGTTTATTCCCACTAGTTTTCTTTTATTGGTTGTTAGCTTTAAATGTCCATTAGTGCTTAGGCTGTCCAGATTGACCATAAAAGATTGCTTTAAAGTGAACAGTGCTGAAGATGGAATGGGATGGGAATGCTCATCCTCTGTATTATTTACTGGGGAAATGGGCATGTCATTGGAGAGGTTTTTTTCTATTCTTTTGAAATACAGCTTCGTCACTCAAAATGTAGGGATTACCCCTTCCTCCCCCGGGTTTGGGGAAATGGTGAAGCCTATTCTGAAGAGCACTCCTATAATGAAGAGGAGGTGTATAGTGTAGCAAAACTTGGGTCTTCTTCCAGTGCTTGCCTGACCCTGAGCAGGGCACGGTTATATTTTAGAATGTTAAAGGCAAATTTGCAGTACAGTGCCTTAGCAGCATGACGCCGATTTGCTTTTGCCAGTTGAAGCTAGCTGCTGAATGATGATGATTTTTTAATGATAATCTAGAAAATATTCAAAATAGAAAATTGTACTGTATAGCCATCGTAAAGGCAATTTTCTATTGGCACTAAGGTACTATTGTAGAATTTATAAACGACTGACGCCTCCTTCCCCTCAACAGGAAAAGTAGTAATAATAATAAAAACCGCTGTGACTTCTTTGTCCTTCTTTGGTCCCAAGCTGAGGCGTTCTCCTGTGCTATCCTTTTAAAAATATAAAAGATTAGCAGAAGACCCTCATTGGGCCAAAGGTTTAAACACATGCTGAACAATGCACTTCTGCAGTAGTGTGCTTTTGTTTCCAAATACTTAGCCTGTACAAATGAAATAAATACATTCACTGCAGAAGCCTCTGACACAACACGAGCTAGGGAATAAAACCAAGGCCCCAAAGGGCTCAATTCAGCTGGTATTGTAGTCTCTACACACTCAATCCATCTATGGCTTCTCCATGAAGAGTCTAGATCCTATTGCCTAGTCAGAGAAGGTGTGCACGGGTGGAGGGAGGGCAAAATGGGAGAAGCAAAGTCACATTAGTCTTCCTTTGTATTTCATCAGATTCACAGATTGGCAAAACCTGTGTTAAAACACAGTTTCAGATGCTCAATAAAAAATATGCTACAAAAATGGCTTGACTTTAACCCAGTAAGGCTTCACAGACTTACCCTGTCTTTAATGTGGATAGCTTCTTTTTGCTGCTATCATTACAGTAGTAATAAATAACTGGTCTAGATTGGAGAACTCAAAGAACAGCTATAGAGCAAAGTTATTTCACATTTTTATGAATGGAAAACGTGAAGATTACAAAAATACACAAATTTGTTAAGTGCCTGGAGCCAAATGCACTGTAGGAGGCATGTTTTGTGTGTTGTTGTTGTAGACAGCAACTTACACGTTATACTTTATACTGTTTCAAGAAACACGGCCTTCTTTATCAAGGGCTTTGTGATGGCTCAGTATGTGCAATTTGTATCTTGATTGTCTTGCCTTACGTTATTTGCACCTTACAAATAGTATATAGCAGTGATGTATGGACTGCCACTGATAGAGACCCACACGGGAATACAGAACCTGCCTAAGTGATGTAGCTCCCACGGATCGAAGTTGGATTCCATTTCAGTGGTGACAAAAAAGAGGAGTAGGAGTTGATCAGAAAATGGGCAGAAGAAGTAATGTAACTTGCCTTGATCCTGTCAAAAATAGATATGACATGATTACTGCGTTCCTTATATTTCCTTCAGTAAAGAAATGAAACCAAGCATTATTTGGATTATTCTGCTGTCTGGGTAGCTGGCACCATACGATGTGATGCAAAAAGTCACTGAGAAAAAAGGAGTTACAGGGCCAGATCCTCAGTGGGTGTAAATCCATGTAGTTCAATTGACTTCAAGGGACCTGCACCACCATACACCATCTGAGAATCTGACCACTGGCCACTACAGCCCAGATCCTCAAAGGTATATAAACTCTCCAATTCCCTTGAAATCCGTGGAATTTAGGAGCTTAAATACCTTTGAGGAGGTGGGCCAAAGCATTTGTCTATAGCCAAACTTGCACTGGGTTAGTGCAAACTCCTGTGTGGACCTGAAAAGTGTTTTGTTTTGTATTGACCAATCAGTATTAGAGTCGTTCCACACTTCCAGCTTTCATCAGAGTCTTCCCTCCAATTATGAAGATTTGAGGGCTGAAATGCTGCCTTGCAATTTTGTTTGGTAAGGCCACAATAATTATGGTCTGAATTCTGTGGGTTGTATTCAGACATACTACCATGGTAGTCAATGGGAGTTTTACTGAATTAAGGACCCCAAAATCTGATCTGATTCTGATTGTTTTGTAAATTGCAGTCTGATTGTGTTCAATTAAACATGGAGAGTTGGGCCAAATACTGACAGATCTATAACTGATATAAACAAATGCAGATTTTCATGTGTCTAAATACTTCTGGATATTCCATGGTTTGTCTACTGGAAAATATCAGACGTGTACCTATTATATTTATATTATGGTTGACTTATGAAGAGAAGTTGAGGGAACTGGTCTTGTTTCATCTGCAGAAGAGAAAAAGTGAGGGGGGGATTTGATAGCGGCCTTCCACTACCTGAAGAGGGGTTCCAGGGAGGATGGAGCTAGGCTGTTCTTAGTGGTGGCAGATGACAGAACAAGGAGCAATGGTCTCAAGTTGCAGAGCGGGAGGTCTAGGTTGAATATTCGGAAAAACTTTTTCACTGAGTCGGTGGTGAACACTAGTTGCCTAGGGAGGTGGTGGAATCTCCATCCTTAGAGGTTTTTAAGCTATTGTTTGACAAAGCCCTGACTGGGATGATTTAGTTGGGGTTGGTCCTGCTTTGAGCAGGGGCTTGGACCTGATGACCTCCTGAGGTCCCTTCCAACCTTCATCTTGTATGATTCTATGGTAGCATGTAGGAACCTCCATCATGGCCCCTTTGTACTAGACACTGTACAAACATGTAGCAAAGACAGACTTTGCCTAAGGGAACTAACAGTCCAGGGTTCAGAATGGACACAACAGGCAGATGAAATAGACAAAAAAGGTTGTGCCTGGGTAAGGGTGACAAGATAGCAAGTGTAAAAATTGGGACAGGATGGGAGTTACTAAGCACCTATATAAGAAAAAGCCCCAAATATCGGGACTGTCCCTATGAAATCAGGACATCTGGTCACCGTAGCCTGGGTTGACAGAATGAAGTCAGAACAAGACAAGGAGAGGCTAGCAAAAGTATCATTATTACTTGCCTAGCCAATGTCAGTTGACACTATGAAATCCAAAAAAAGCTCTTTCCATATTTTAAAATGACTGAATTTCTGGATTCATTTTCAACTACAGCTCTTCAAACGAATTTAAAAAATATGCTGAAACCATTGCAAATATAAGGGAAAAATTAGGGTAACCAATTTGCTGAAACAGGTACACCAACTTCCATCCTACTGTGACTCTAAACCAGAGAACTCACGAACCCCTGATTATTGGGATTAAGCTAGAAACACTAACTGAATCTTAATTAAAGCTTGAATATGGAGGGAGAGAGAATCAAAATGACCTATCTTGTTTCTGCTTAATTACAGAAAAAGGAAATGAGGCAGAAACTTTAAATAGTGAAAAAAATCATTAGTTTCTACAGTCTGTTTCTAAACATATACTTAAATGTACTTTTTGTTCTAGTAAGGTCTTTAAAATGTAGTTAAAATATCAATGATATGTTTGCTTTTTCTTAATCATCTATTTTTCCCCAAGAAGACTTTTTTTGTGAAAATGTCCTTTAGGTTTGAAAAAGGCTACTATGTGTTCTTGCAAGGTATTTTGTTTTACGAATGAGAGCTCGGGGGAAAGGGATGGAGTGGTAAATACACTTCTGAGTATTGTTTGAACGCTAAATAGCTGAATGTTGAAAGTATACATTACACATTAGGCCTTTGATTATCTCATTAGCCAGCAGACTGTTTCCTGAAATGTGGTCATTTCTTCTTCTTGTGTTGGAGTTTTGACACATCATAAAATATAATCTGCATTCAGAAAAAGAAAGTGAAACACTGAACAGATTGGTACCAGGCTCTTAAATGTATGTACTTTTCTCATAAACTGGGGACTCTTCTATCCCCACATGCAACTTTATACATCTCACCATCAATAGGATTATTTAACTGAAATATTTATGATCTCAGATGCAGGCAAATTACCTGAAACTAGATACATAAGAACATAAGAATGGCCATACTGGGTTAGACCAATGGTCCATCTAACTCAATATCTTATCGTCCAACAGTGCCCAATGCAAGGAGCTTCAGAGGATATGAATAGAATAGAATCCACTGGCAAGGAGTTCTGTAAGTTGACTGTGCATTGTGTGAAGAAACACTTCCTTTTAATTTCCTTTTAATTGCCTATTCATTTCATTTGGTGACCCCTAGTTTTTGTGTTATGAGAAGGAGTAAATAACACTATTTTTTTACTTTCTCCACACCAGTTAAGACCTCTATCATATTCCCCTTTAGTCATCTCCTGTCCAAGCTGAAAAGTGCCAGTCTTATTAACTTCTTCACATATGGAAGCCTTTTCCAGACCTCTAGTCATTTTAGTTGCCTTTTTCTATAGCTTTTCCAATTACAATGTGTCTTTTTTGACCAGATATGCAAGCTGTATTCAAAATTTGGGTGTACCACAGATTTATAAAGAGACATGGTATTTTCTGTCTGATTATCATTTTCCTAATGATTCCCAACATTCTGTTAGCTTTCTTTGACTACCACTGTACATTAAGTGGATGTTTTCAGAGAACTTTCCACAATGACTCCAAGGTCTCTTTCTTGAGTGGTAACAGCTAATTTAGCCCCCTTCATTTTATAGTTGGGATTATGTTTTCCAAAGTGCATTACTTTGCATTAATCAACATTGAATTTCCTCTGCCATTTTGTTGCCCGGTTTTGTGAGATCTCTTTGTAACTCTTTGCTGTCTGCTTTGGACTTAACTATCTTGAGTAGTTTTGTATAATCTTCAAATTTTGCCATCTCACTGTTTATGAATATGTTGATCAGTATTGGTCCCAGTACAGATCTCTGGGGTACACCACTATTTACCTGTCTCCATTCTGAAAATTGACCATTTATTCCTATGCTTTGTTTCTTATCTTTTTATCAGTTACTGATCCAAGAGATGACGTTTCCTCTTATCTCTTGACAGCTTACTTTGCTTAAGAGCTTTTGGTGAGGGACCTTGTCAAAGGCTTTCTGAAAATCTAAGTACACTATATCTACTGGATCATCCTTGTCTACATGGTTGTTGATCCCCACAGAGAATTTTAGTAGATTGGTGAGGCATGATATCCCTTTACAAAAATCATATTGACTCTTTACCAACAAATCATATTCATCCATGTGTCTAATATTCTGTTCTTTACTATAATTTCAACCAATTTGCCTGGTACTGAGGTTAAACTTACCGGCTTGTAGTTTCCAGGGTTGCCTCTGGAGCCTTTTTAAAAAATTGGCATCACATTAGCTATCCTTCAGTCATCTGGTACAGAAGCTGATTTAAATGATTGGTTATATATCACAGTTAGTAGTTCTACAATTTCACATTTGAGTTTCTCGAGAACTCCTGGACGAATACCATCTGGTCATGGTGACTTATTACTGTTTAATTTATCAATTTGTTCCAAACTCTCCTCTAATGATACCTCAATATAGGACAGTTCCTCAGATTTTTCACCTAAAAAGAATGGCTCAGGTTTGGGAATCTCCCTCACATCCTCAGCTCTGAAGACCGATGCAAAGAATTCATTTAGTTTCTCCACAATAGCCTTATTTTCACTGAGTGCTGCTTTAGATAGATAGATAGATAGAAAAGAACATTAAGAGAATGCTAATATTACAACGTGAAGCACTGAAAAGTTAAGAAATGCCAGAATTAAGATTGCCCATGTAACCTTAAATTGACTCCTTGTGCATTTTGTATACATTTTGATACAATCTTTAACTCCATGATCATGGACTATATTTTCAGCAGGATCCCTCCACCTCAGTCAATGCACAGAATGTGAGTATTTATCACTTATGCAAATCATAGCTCAGCTGTCCCTAGGTGGGCCCCTAGAAATGAGGAACACAGGGTCAGTGGCATCTGTAAAAAGTTTGGTTTAAGTGAGTTGCCCAGTATCACATAGGAACTCTGTGGCAGAGGCAGGGATAGAATCCAGTTCTTCAGGCTGACATTCAACCTCCAACCCTGCCCTTCTCCCATCAACTCCACGTACCGGTCTCCATGCCCCTTTTAAGTCCCTAAACCTTGCTTCTGACCCTTCTGTATTCCGGTCAAGCTGACTGCTAATTTCTTCTCCTTGCTGCCTGAACACCAGTAGCAGGAGGACTGAGAACACAGGGGAGATAAATCATGTGCCTTAGCTTTAAGAGAAACAAAGCAGCCCTAGGATGGAGCATGCTCAGTACAGATAGACTCTTCAGAGAATTTACCTGCCAAACTCTAAGGTCTCTCCTGAGAGAGAGATTTTCAGAGGCTTATCATCGCTCAGCCACAATTGGGCAGAGTTTCATGGGAACAGCGATAAGCATTTCTCTGACACCAAGGGGAAGTTCTTGCTCCAAAACCTGGAGCATCAAAGCTTATCAATGAATCAGCTGTAAGAAGTTTTAACACGGGCAAAGCAACTGCTTTTCCCCTAACCTTGTGCTGAGAAGGATTTGAACCCTTTTTCTAAAATAATTTAAAAAAAAATTGTAAACCTGAGGCAGACACTTGGCATAGAAAATTTGAGCCTGAGTGGTGATGTATAGTAAAATTTTAAGTCTTTTTTCAATTGCTTCTAATGGAAAGTGATGGCCTTATCTAGAGACGTCAGCACCTATGTCGCCTATATTGACCTGGCTAGCAATGACAGATTTGTAAACAGCACCTGAAATTTATGACAAGTAATTATTTTATGTGTCGGAGCAGCACAGGTTTCTTCCTGCGTGTGTTTCTGTACGTACCTGATCAAGGAAGAGAGCCGTTAGAAAAACAGTTGAAATGGGTGCTGTAGCTGTGGGATTGATCAGGGGACAGAGATGGGAAGATGGGAAAAGCATTAAAAACAGAATGAATGATGAGAGAGTGGAGGTGTTTAAAATAGAACAACGAGGTGCTCACTTTTAAACAGATTTATCTTTGCTTTTCGAGAAGGAAATGTCATGGAGGATTTCAGTATATTCAGGCTGAAACAAGTTGCTGAGTTAGGAATATTGAAATAGCAGGTCCACTACAGTGTAAAATATGTTGAAATAAGATTTTAATGTGAGCACTTTGGTCTTCCCTGAAGTGCACATTTTAACACTTTTTTTAGGTCACTGTTAAAATAATGGGTTTCATCAAGAGGAGATTTATCCTCTCTGATGAGGGATGTGTGTGTCTGAGTAATATGAACACATACAGGCTATCAATATGTGCTTTATAGATTTTGATATATATATATAATAGAGAGTTGAAGGGAGAGAAAATACCTGTATTATCTTACTTGCAGAAAAGTCCTTAATAAGAACACCTGAAATATTAACCTGTGATGAGTAAATGTGTGGTGGTATTGCTCATAGAGACCAAATCATTTTACTTCTGATTTACAAGAGATCTGTAGGTAAATAACCCTTACTAAACTATAAGCCTAGTACAAGTTTGTGTTACAAAAGAGAGATGTGCACAGGGACTGATCCTCATCTTGATTTAGCATAATGAACTTTTTTTAATTCTCTCTGCTAAGTTCTGCCAAGTCTACAGACTTTATTTATTAGCACATCACTGAACTTCATTTGCCACAGAGCATACTTAAAAAGTCAAGTGGGAATAAAATAATGATTAAAACATCTTCCTGCCCACTGATACAAATTCATCAGGATGCTATCTGCCATCATTTTTCTAGTCCCAGCAAGATTCTGTGGGTGAAATCCTGGTGCCATTGAAGTCCATGTCAAAGTTTCCATTGACTTTAACAGGATCAGGATTTCAAGCTATGGGTCCTGCACCCAAGAGTGGTTTGTCTGTCATTTTCATCAGGCTTGCTTTGGCTTTCTTGGTCTGTCTCAGTTTTGCCATCCCTTGATGTGGTGCTCAGTGCAACCCATTAAGGCACACAGTCTCCTGTTGTAGCTCTGTCCAGATGTATGTCGTTTGACTGACTGATGTACCCATGAGTTTATTCTCCATCAAATTAGCTGTCCATTGTATTTGAGCCTCAGTATGGAAGGGAGTCATGGCTAATGGATAAATTTTTAAGACTGCTACTGAATGGCAAAATCACTGTTTTTGTGCAGGACTGGTGAAACACACAAGTAGCATGAATCCCAACACACTGCACATGGGATACTGTTAAAAATGGGACCCAATAGACAGAGACCGACACAGCTCTGTGAAAATAATTTAGGAGGCCGGCAAACTTTTTCACTGGTTTACAAACATGGCTGTTAGCTGAATGTTCCCAATGTGTCTGTTCGAGCCTGTTATTTCTGATCAGGTACTTTGTATGAGAATAAAATAGCTTTAGTGTTCGTTCCTGTGTTCTTTTTACCCTGTCACTCTTAATCTCTCACCGTCATTGCTTCTTTAAAAGAAAGGTAAAACAAATGCCTATTGATGACAACTGGAAGTCCCTGTTCACAGAGTACTCACCTCTGATAGTAAAGCCAAAAGGACACTAAGATTTGTGTCATTTGCCTTCGTTAATGGGAGAAAAGAAGCTGGGGGCTCAAGAAGTGAAGCCTCTCTGTGCTCCATCAATGACAAAGCAGACAGTTGTAGACAGCTAGACTATGATCACACACACTGTAAATCCATTAGGTGAAAACCTGGCTTTACAGAAGTCAATGGGAGCTTTGACATTGACTTTAATGGGGCTAGACTTCACCCACAAGGAATAACCCCTGACTTACATCATGGAAACTGTGATCCGAATCAAACCCAGTGCATCAACCTTTCCAAACTACTGTAGTCCTTTCAGGAGTCTGACTGATCTTGCGTAGGTTTCACCTGACTTAAAAACTACTTGCTTACAAAATCAGGCATACAGAAGTGTCACAGCACTCTACTACTGAAAAACTGCTCACTTTCTCAATTTTACCACATAATTATAAAATAAATCAACTGGCGTATAAATATTGTACTTACATTTCAGTGTATAGCATGTACACCAATATAAACAAGTCATTGTCCGGGTGAAATTTTAGTTTGTAGTGACTTTTGATGTGGCCTGTTGTAAAATAAAGCAAATATCTAGATGAAGATTTCTATCTGGAAGACCTCTGCATATTCTCTGCATATTCTCAGGTGTATGTGTACCCCTGGTTGAGAACCACTAATCGAGGGTCTGACTGCAAAGAAAAAGATTCTGTCTGTGTAGCTCATGCAGCCTCTCACCCCCATATCAGAAGAACATTAAAGCTGCAAAGCACACAAGTCGGGAGATAGCATTTCAGGATGGAATTTTCAAAGGAAACTCAAGGCATTAGGTACCCTAATCTTACTAAAATAAGGAGAGTTGGGCACCTATGTCTCTTAGGCTCCCAATCTTAAGACCTAGATCTACAACAAACATCCCGTGATGGGCCCCACCTCCATGCAGAGTCTTATTGACTTCAACAGAGCACTGCGCAGGAGTTGGGTTTGGTTTGTATGGATTCAATTACAGGCAGTGAGTCTTAGAGTGCACCTGCATCGAGATACAGGCTCTGATTCTTAGCTACGCTCTACCTGCTTTGCACTTTCCCACAGGTGCAAAATGACCGAAGATTTCACCTACATAGGGAGAGCTTCCAGTGGCACCAAGCTGCCATGGCTCCCCCTCGCTCTCCAAGTCCTTAACTGCCTCTGGCAATGGGAGTGAGTTAAAGCCCTTCAGGATTGAGAGAGGCCTTTAGGAGGCAGAAAAGAATCCAGCTTGATTTTGCAGATCCCAAGCTGAGTTTACACGGTGGGCATCTTTTTGTTGGTCTGATGAATGGATGTGACATGCACATGCCATGATGCCATTGCTAGGCACCTCATCACTGTTATCATCATGCTGCATTTCATTGTAAAAGGCACAGCTTTTGGGCTGCCTACTTAATTCCAGCCAGGGCAGTCGTTAATGGATTCCACGTCCCCAAGAGGCAGAAATGCTACCAACAGCTTGGGTACGCAGGCACTTCCGATTTGTGTGCCGTCGCAGTGGAGTCCCATGAGGCGTGCATGAATGTGAAAAGGAATAAGCACGTTATTTTTTTAAAGAAGCACCTCGCTATCACAGACCTGTTATTGCTGTAAAGACATAATGGATGAGTGATGCTTGCTTGTTACTGTGAGAAGCTGTGACTGAAACCCTGAGTGACAGCTCCCTGGTTAACAGTGTCATGAAATGAGCCACCAATGGAGTCCAATTCCAGGAGATCAGACTTTTCGCTAGCATTTGGTCAGAGGGTTTCATTTACAGGATATGCCAAAAGTGGCAATTTTTGGGGGGGGTCAATCCCAATTTAGCAGCTCCCACTTGAATTTGAATAAATGCAAATTTCGGTGAGGGCGGGGTGTCAGGAATCAGGGTCTGCAGCTGAGCCAGTCTGGAAACAGGCCCTGCAGATCCAATCCTCAGGTCACCTAAGAAGTGCAGCTGGCCAATAGTAGACTGTCTGGCTGGCAACTCCCCCGGATAGGTTGGAAGAATCAGCAGATTGGTTCATGGCTGCTCAGAGCATTCACCCATGGATTCTGTCTTGGACCCAGCCCTACTCCCGCCTTATCTCGCTGCAGGAAATCTACTCTTCATCCTCAGCTCCGATTCCAGACTGCAACTCTGACCCTTGGCTCTGGCACTGGCCCCCCAAATCAAGTTGTGACCCTCGGCACTGAATCCTAGCTATTGACTCCTGCTCTAACCACTGGCCATGACTGCCTATGTCCCAGTCACTTACATGGGGAGACTCACTTTCTCACAGACAAGTGTCAGTCAAGTGATTGATATTTTTTATTCTAGACTCTGAGCGTATCAATGCCCTTAACATCAAGCCATGGCATATTATTGCGAACTTCCAGGGAACTGCCGTTTTTTTAAAAAAAAGCCTATTTTTATTGTCTTTCACCAGGGCATGTCTCCACGTAGTGAGCAGATTTCATATGTTTGTTCTGTGTTTGACACATACGCTATGGTGACAATAGTCATTTAAGCAGGCTTGGAAGGTTTACAGTCTTACTGGTAAGTATCGATGAATGTTGATATCATCGTACACACACAAACTGATGGAAATATACTTACACTGGTGATCATTTAAAGTTACAGATAGGAGAAGTAAGAAAAATGTTGCCTGAGAACGTTTGATTTAAGGATATTTACTTCGTATATTTCAACATGTTGAAGCTCAACGCCCCTGGTCATTTAATAATTATTGTCTCACCCCTCCATCCTCATAATTTCCTAATTGTGAAAATTTAAATCAATAAAATCTGGGGGGAAATGCTTAAAAATAAGCATGTATATTATCTGTCAACGTTATAAAAAAATAACCATTGAATTCTGCCACGCCTACATGTAAGCATATTGATGGTGCTGGTAGGAGACTGGGAAAATAAACTCTAATTAAAGTGGCTTAGAAGAATGATTACACAGAACCTCTTCAAAATCCTTTCAGGCAAACAATGAAAATGTTGCTATGTTCTGGGTTACCACAGTCAACTATACAAAGCAAGTCTGCATTCAGATATTTTTATGCAAGCTCCAGCCTAAATTGTGAACAGGCTATTTTTATTCATCAGATGTCCAGATGCTGTTTTTGAGATGATGCAAAGTTTCACTGCAGAAAGATCATGGTTTTAATATGAAAGTAGAGGCCACCTCGTAACTCTTTATTAGAAAATCTCAGCAGATGTGATCATATGGGCACAGATTGTTAAAGAGCCCACAGTCTCTATGGTAGTCCTTCGTCTTCTTTAATACCTGCAATTTTCTGCTGTGCACAGTAAAGTATTAAATTACTACTGTTTCTACCCAGATTTAGATAATTGCTTTATATAGTACTTTACATATTAAATTCTTTCAAGATAATGGTACAAAATGACATTTTCTGGGAAACTAGCTACTGTATGTAATCAACCTCTGGGGACAGCTATACGCTCAAAATACAGAAATCCTGGTTCATATTTTTAGTTGTGTCTGGCTTTTTCTCCTCTGGGATCTGACCTCTTGCTCTTGAGCTTTTGTTTGCCCAGGTGGAAATGGCAAAAGTGTCAGGAAATAGCAAAGAGGCCTTAGAAACATTTGCCATTCAAAGTAAGAACAAAAGTAGCAGTGAAGAGGAACAGCAAATAGCGCTGGCTGAAGGGGACTGGTTTATGAGTCAAGTGAGGACTTGTCTCAGTTCTGCTGGAACGCTCACAGTTTTACATGCAATGTTCAAGGAGCTTCTCTGAGGACATCTGAAATGTCCCATTTTACCATTTCATCAAAGCATTTGTTTAAACTACCAACGATTTGATTTAGATGTATTGCTATAGTGAGTAGAATTTGCTCTACATTTACCAGGAGCACATAGTCCACTGGAATGAGCGATCAGTGTCATCAGCGATGTTTGGAGTGAAAAGTCAAATGTATGTAGGCCCTGCCAAAGCTGTCCTTTGCATTGTTGCTAACATGTGCTCCCTGTTTCACAATAAACTCATCCAGAGCACATTCGTGAAGGGGACTTCAGCATTGCAACACCTAAATCCCTGCCGAGTGGAATTGACAGTCCTGAGTTAAATGTCCTGACTCCTCATGCATTATATGGCGACATTAGATGCCTAAGAAAAAGAGTCTCAGAAGCGAGCAAACTGAATGGGGCTCCTCCTAACCTAGGTAGGAGTGAAATGCAGAGGAAAGAGCAATGCCCAGGTCCACAAAGGTATTTTAGATGCCTAGCTTCCATTGTGCTTCTGCCTTTTGTATAACTGTTCGATGACTTTTTATCTGCCACCATAGGAGTGTTCTGGTTTTTATTTTGGAAATACGGTTATCTTACTTATGAAGAAAGGGTAAAAGATTTAATATGTACAGTGTGTCAAAATGTTAACTATAGGATGGAGGACCATGATGGGCCAGATTCCCAGTGCAAATTGGTGTAATGACATTGACTTCAACAGAGCTCTGTCAGTTTATACCAACTGAGGATCTAGCCCGATAATTAACCAAACATGTTGACTTACTGCAAGATACAGGATTGTTATTCTTGATTGATATTATGGGGGGAAATGAATGTATCTTAAAATGCTTCAGAAGGGAATATAAGCAACTAGTTGCCAAGCAGGAAAACGTAAAAGAAACTTTCAACTTTCAGATTCTTCTTTCTCTCTAATCAACAGTTTTCCTCTCACACATTCCCTCTAATCCATGTATGGCCCCTTTCTGCTTCTCTCTTTGCTGTGGTGGAGTTGTGTTTGTATCCGTATGTAGATAAATGCAGACTCCACGTGTTCACGTTTTGTTTTCTCAGTGGAGAAAGCAAATTCTTTTAAATCTATTTAAGGGATTTAACCAGCATATTAACATGAGCCAGAAGAGATAATGATATTATTCAGTCATGGAATCCTTTAATATAAGGAAACAGGGCTTACTTTATACCTGACCTTTGCTATACTTTCTTATTTCCCTCTCTCATTTGTTCCTTTGCTTCCACTTTGGAAGGCTATCACCAGTGCCTCTCTCTTTCTGTTTCCACATACGATCACTGATTACACATAAGAAGAAAATATCACACTAGACTTCTGTTCCCCCAGATAGAAGGATAGATGGGATTAAAAACTCCATAATGGGGTCTGTAATTTTCAGACTGTAGTCTACAAGAGAGCCAAGTATTTGAATGTGTGTCTAACTCTACTCCCATGCTTAAAGGCAGGCACATGCCTCAGTGCATTGGTCAATTGAGGACGTAGTCCCCTCAAGTTGAAGAGAGCAGGAGATGAAGCCAGAGTCAAAAATCTTGGATAGCCTGTCTCTCCGTGCAGCTCAGCCAGCTCACCTTTCTCCAGGAAGCACTACTCCACGGGGAACCCCAGGTCAAGAAGTTTGTGTACCCATGTCCTTCATGCTGACACTGGAGTGCTGCACCAGGCTGATAATGTGCTGCTGTCATTCTCTGAGGAAATAGTTAAACCAAGGAGGCACAACTGTAAATTAGAGATTTGAAGGGAAAAGGGACAGCTTTCCTATCATGGCTACTGTCACATGTGTACACATCCTAATGGCCACGCCTGGGTCAGAGCAAACCACTTGTAGTGCAAAGCGGCCCCATCTCTACACAGGTATATACAGCCGAACTCTGAATATCCATTCATCACCTTGTTAAGCTCTTTGAAATACGCTGAGTGTGAAGCTAGAGACAATATGCTGTATTCATGCCAATGTCTCTGAAAAGTATTGCCTCTTATCTCTGATGGCAACCATATTTTATGCTGGTTCTTCCTTTTCGCCTCATAGATTCTGCCCCACGTACAGCGTATGCGCTCTGTGTGTTCTTATTTCTCTTTCCACTGACCTTTCCTCCATTGACTTACCTTTTGCGTTGCCAACCAACTACACTGTCTGAGCCTTATTGTTAAGCACATCCCCTAGTTTTGTTTTAACTTTGATTGCTCCACCCACACACTGTTTTTTTTTCACCTTCTCTGTTACGTTTTTGGACTATTTAAGAAGAATTCTGTGGAAGCTCGAAAGCTTGTCTCTCTCACCCAAAAGAGGTTAGTCCAGTAAAATACATTGCCTCACCCACTTTGTCTCTCTATCCTTCATTGTAACCTTTTCCTGCTGGACTTTTTCTTTTCCGAGTCACACTTCTAAAATTCCCTCTTGTCTTAGTGAGTGCACCTCTTCATCATGCTCTGATATCCATGCAGCCTTACTTTAATGCACATACTCTTTTTTTCCCCACATTCCACTGCATTCCATATGCATATTTATATGGATAGTATACTATAGACACCATGAGCCTGTATAGTATTTCCCCTTTGTGGAGCAATAGCAGATGTTGGGGGCCTGACGGATCAGTTTTCTGTTGGGAGAGAAATCAATGACACAGTGTCTGGAGAGGTTCTTAGGTATGTTGTTTTATTTGCATTGTGCACACTGGTCCTGGAACAGAGGTGGTCAAAAACAGCACACAGGCAATCCCCGCCCAATACTCAGCCCAAACATCAATGCCCAGTTCCTAGTTCTAGTACCCCAACAATTTTCTCTAGATAGAGAAACTTTAAAGCAGAAAATAAATGCTTTTACTGTGTGCCACAGCTTCCTGCAGGAAACTGCATCACAAAATTAAAGTGCTGCTCACACCTCTCCGTAGGCTTCAAGGCCTGAGCTGCAGCTTCAAAGCACTGTCTGTACTGCTATTTCTAGAGTGCTAGTGGGAGCTCTGCTAAGCAAAGTTTGTTGACCCGAGGTGGGAGATTCTCTCTTGCTTGGTCCCAGATGCTGTGTAGACATATTCTGCATCTCTCTCAGTAAACACAGAGTTAGATAATCCTTGCTTTCTACCTCTTTTTTTCCAGGCTGCATTTTTTCCTTTTAAGCTCATCCCAGAAGAAGGGTTCATGGAGTGAAAAATCATTGCTAACGTCATTTTCTGCCATCAGTGTGCATTTCTTTCCCAGTGCAATAATAAGGAGTAATGGGTAACGCTCTTTTGCAGAACCCACAGTATGTAACAAATTGTCTATTGTTGTTTTTAGTTATTGTTGCCATATTTAATGTTTTTGGAAAGTGTATTATTTTTCCTCCTTGTCTTACCGATTTGTGCTTGCGCGTAGTGGTATTTTCAACCCTTTCTGTAATATTAAGAGCCGGGATTTCTGTAGCGATAAGAGCTGGGAAAATAGGATTTGGGGCTGGAGTTTCTCCCACTGTCTTGCTGTGTGACCTTCAAATAGTTATGAGGTTTCAAAGTGGCTACTGATTTGGGATTTTGGGTGTCCAGCTTGAGACGTTGTTTGCCAAAGCTCAGTGCCTTCAACTGAGAGCAGTGAGCACTGCAGGTTCTCAGCCCAGGTATTAAAAGTGGCATAGCTGCAGTAATCGGAGCAGCAGCATGGCTCCGCTGAGGCCGTTTTCGGGAGTGTTTAGAATCAGCGTGGCTACGCCACGTCACCGCTGCCGCTTCCCGTGCTATTGCCACTTCCCTATTTATGCTTGCACTAGCTCTCATCAAGCGACTGCGAGTATGTGCATGGGAACTAGGGAATAGCCCCCCTAGTTTGTATCCTCAATGAGTCAGTGGCAGCACTAGGTCTAGAATGCTGATCTCTTCATCATAGTTTGGTGACCTAGCCAATGCACTGGGCTGCCACCAAGACAACCAGTGCGCCAAACCTTAACTACTGTCCAATCAAACCTGTTCCCAGAGAGGCATGGATATAACCAGTGGTGGTGAGCACAAGCGTGGATGTTAAGGGAAGAGCAATGTTGATATCTGGTGCATGTCAGACATGGAGGAGAAATCAAGACTTTGCGAGTTATTGATGACAAAATTGGTATGAAAAAAATGCTCCTTCAATGATCTTGAAAAAACCAAAGTAAATAACACATTAAAATATCTGTTTAAAAGTTCATGGCAGTGTCTTTTAGATCTCGGCAATATATGACCACATTCTTTCGCTAGGATTTTTTTTCTGCTCCTTCAGGCTGTTGAAATTATACAGCTGCTTGCTCAACAGAGGTAATGAATTCTAAGAAAGGTGTTGTTCTTGATTCTAATGCAAATAACGGAAGACCTTTATATCCCTGTGATGTCCTTGCAGGTTCAGTTTTATATCTGGAATGCAGATTAATGGCTTGTGTGCCTTGGCCGGCAAAGTGGTGCCTCCATAGCTGTATGGATGTGGGAGGCGGTATGTTCTCGGAGAGAGGGTGAGTCAGGACTGTTGAATTCATTCATCTGGTGGCAAGAGCTGGAGGAAGGAGAAATGTATCCTGAATTTTGTTTCTGTTGTGATATACTGAGATCCAGAAATGAAGGATGCTAGGTAAGTGCAAACAGCTCTTATAATTATTATTTTAAAATGACAAAGGGACGAACATAGTAAAGTGTGGTTCCAGATTCAGAAGTGGATTTCTCCAAAATATCAAGGGAGTATGGATTCCATGTTGGATCATTCACTACTTAAAACCCTACCGTGTTGTACCTGACATTTAGAACACTTTCACGTTTCATCCAGCAATGCCCAACAAAATGGAGTCGCTCCTTGGGCACCTGGGACATTTGGCCCCCAGTATTTGATAAGGCTAATTAGTTGTATTTCTTGAGTAGTTCCCGTCCTCAGCTGGAAATATGATTTCCCCCTTTGTCAGTTCTTGCAGTATAGACTTTGACAGCAGTACGTTATAATGCAAACATATAGCACTGACATGGTATGCGATCGCTATTATGTTTTATAATCCTTCCATTTCTAAATTTCTTTTCACAGCTGTGGAAAAATTTTCTTTTGTATCTTGGTGAGTATTAAACATGTGTTTTACTGTATTGATATTAAAAGCCACTTGTTCTATTGGCAATGTAAAAAAAGAATGGTTGCTTTAAAAAAAATGAAGTCATTTCCACTTGTTTCCTTGGTTTCAACTGTCAGTAATCATTCTTCTCGATTACAAAAATAATCATAATTATCTTCTAAAAGTTACACACGTCACCAATGTACATTTCTAACTATAATCTACATTTTTGCTGGTGCCTTGCTGAAGATTTGGCAAGCGTAATTATTTTAGAACTCATCAAGCCAACGAGCACACAGCTGTTTAAAGCAGGTTTTAAATTATGTTCTTGGCCTGTAGCTAACATCATCCTTATAATATATAACAGGAACAGTAAATAAAAGGCAAATAGTTAACTGGGAAATATAATCAAGAAACAAGAAAATAATCTCCCTTAATACAAAGGAGATTGCATTCCATAGTCATGACTGCAAGTGCCATTAGGATATCAGTGCTCCATTATCTACAGTACACTGAATATTTAATTTGCTGCTCTGAGCGCTCTTTAATACACAAAACAACAGGGCTCATGCAAAAGTAATCTGAATGTATTTCAAATAGTCAACTTTTAGCTTATTTATATCTTCTCATTTGTGATCACTCTAGTTTGGAAACTATTTTTCATACTATCAGAGTGTTAATTTGTTTTATGGTGTTTCTTCAACTACTCTCTCTTATTCCTGGTGAGTTGCTGTTAAGGGGAGGATTTCAGTCTTGTAAACAAAACTTGTGAAGTCCGGAACTCAGTCACGACATGTCCAGATGTAAAATCTGGAAATTCAAACCAATAACAAAATATCCTAGCATGTATATTAAGAGCGTGATTATTTTCAAATGCTCACTCTGGCAAGCTCCTGGCTTGCACGTGTATTGGAGCTTGCACCTATGGTAGTGAACATCTGAAATTCCAGCATATAGTGTTCAAAAATGTAGTAAGTAGGAAAATACTGACGTGAAGAGAAGAGCATTCCAATAATGAACTGGAGTTTTCATTGTTGGTGGCTGGTATTTCATGAGTGTGAATGAGTTCTGAGCTATTCACCCCTGATAAGAATAAGAAATTATAAGTGGACAAAAATAAAATATGACTGTATTTACACCTTGAAAACAAGGAGAAATAATGATGCATAGAGATTTCAAATGGGGTATTACATTTTTCAGAGCTATGAGCTTGTTCCTCAGCTGGCAACGTAACTCAGCTTCACTGACTTCACTTAGGTTATGGTGGCTTACACAAATTGAGGATTTGACCCCATAAGTCTAGGTCTATGGAAAGATAACTTCCTCTTGTTGACTTTGAGCCAAAACAGAGTAGGCTTGTTGTAGTGGTGAACTGAATTAGACAGATGTGAAATTTAGTGGCCACATACTTTTTAGCACACTTGAGAGGGATGGGGAAGAATCAGGGCGTCCTAATGAGCCCCCTGATTCTATGTGCCAACACTAGCCCTAATGCTACTTAGAGCTGCTGCTGCGCAGGTTTAAGTTATGCCACTGATGTGGGTTCCTTTTAGCTTGCAAGATGTTTACATCAAAGGTGGGAGAAAAGAACTACAAGGACCACCAGCACTTAGTGTGCCTGCTCCAAACCTCTGTTACTCTGGGACGTTTATGAATTATCCGTAAAAATATTCTAATGGCCATAGTTTTGTACAGGACTTCTTAGTGCCTATGGTGTTCAGTAATCACTCAGAGAGCAGGTGTTTGACAGACATCTGCTTGAACCAGTGTCTTCAATGCCTCCGAGTTACATATCATGAGCTTCTTAAGAGTACAGTTCTCCACAGTACAAAAGCAGATATTTAAAAAAAAAAACTAGACACGTAGACTTTAAGGCTAGAAGGAACCATCATGATCCTCTAGTCTGATCTCTTGAACATTGCAGGCCACAGAACCTCACCCACCCTGCCCGTAATACACCCATAACCGGTGACTAAGTTACTGAGGTCCTCAAATCTTGATTTAAATACTTCAAGTTACAGAGAATCCACCCTTTATCCTAGTTCAAACCAGCAAGTGACCCACTCTTCAAAGGCAGGTAAAAACTCCGAGGGGTCTCTGCCAGTCTGACCTGTGGGAAAACTCCTTCCTGTCCGCAACATGATGATCAGTTAGACCCTGAGCATGTGAGACCCACCAGCCAGACACCTGCAGAAGTATTCTCTGTAGTAATTCAGAGCCCTCCCCGTCTAGTGCCTCATCTCCGGCCATTGGAGATATTTGTTAACAGCAGTTGCGGGTGGGCCATATGCCACTGTAGGTAGTCTCATCATGTTATCCCTTCCATAAATTTATCAAGATCAGTCTTAAAACAAGTTAGGGTTTTTGCCCCTACTATTCATCTTAAAAAGCTATTTCAGAATTTAGCTCCTTCGTCTTCATCTCATTTCAAGCCTAAACTTATTGAAGGCCAGTTTATATTCATTTGTTCTTGTGCCAATATTGTCCCTTAACTTAAACAAATCCTCTTTCTCCCTGGAGTTTATCCCTGTGATATATATATAGAGAAGAATCATATCTCCCCTCAGACATTGTTCATTTAGGCTAAACAAACTAAGCTCCTTAAATCTCCTCTCATGGGTGGATTCTCCATTCCTCGGATCATCCTAGTAGCCCTTCTTTGCACCTGTTCCAGTTCGAATTCATCTTTCTTACATATGGGAGATCTGAACTGCACACAGTATTCCAGATGAAGTCTCACCAGTACCTTGTATAATGGTAATAACACTTTCCTATCTCTACTGAAAATACATCACCTGATGCATTTTAAGATTGCATTAGCCTTTTTCATGACTGCATCATATTGGTGTCTCATAGGCATCCTGTGATCAACCAATACACCCAAGTCTTTTTCCTCCTCTCTCGCTTCCAACTGATATGTCCCCAGTTTATAGCAAAAATTCTTGTTGTGAGTTCCTCAGTGTATACCTTTCACTTTGCACTATTACATTTACTCTGATTTCTATTACTCCAATTTTCAAGGTGATCCAAATCATCTTGTATGATAGTCAGGTCCTTCTCCATTTTGGCAGTGCCTCTCAACCTTGTGTCATCCACAAATTTTATTAGCACATTCCCACTTTTTGTGCCACGGTCATTAAGGAAAATGTTAAGTAAGACCAATCCCTGAGGAACTCAACTAGTAACCTCCCTCTATCCTGCCACTTCATCTTTCAGTACGCCCCACTGTAGTATCCCCTTTAACCAGTTCCTTACCCATCTTTTGGTTCTTGTATTAAACCCCATCTTCTCATATTTAACTAATAATTTCCCATGTGGAACTGTAGCAAATGCCTTACTGAAATCCATGTAGTTTAGATCTACTGCATTTCCTTTGCCTAGAAAATCCATTGTCTTTTCAAAGAAAGAGATCAGGTTTGTCTGGCATGATCTACCTTTTGTATAACGATGTTATATTTTATCCCAGTTACTGTTTACCTCTATGTCCTTAACTACTTTCTCTTTCAAAATTTGTTCTGAGACCTTGCCTACAATTGAGATCAAGCTCACGGGCCTGTAGTTTCCCAGATCACGTTTTTTCCCCTTTCTTAAATATAGGTACTATACTTGCAATTCTTCAGTCATCGCAGACGACCCCCGAGTTTATAGCTTAATAAAAAATCTTTGCTTTTGGGCTTTCAATTTCCTGTGCCAGTTCCTTTAATATTCTTGGATGGAGAATATCCGAACCTCTGACTTAGTCCCATTAAGATGAGTTTAACTTCCAAGTTGGATGTGGTCATTTCTACTTCCATATTCTCGGACCCATTAGCCACTGGCCTCAAGCTCCTCATTACTCTTCTTAGAAACTAAGGCAAAATATTCATTTAGGTGGTAGGCCGTACATAGATTGTGTTTGATCTCTATTAAGTTATGAGAGAGCAAATAATAAAGGAGCTGAGATACTTTTTGTTGCCGGTAATACAAGGCTTAAAAGAGGCTTTTGCAAATGAAATGTTGCAACTTCCATGCACAAAGATTTATCTATATATTTAACTTCAGGCGCTGTAAGTAGTGCCATTAACTGTACCCATGACTACTGACATAGTGTTTATTATTAATTAATTAATTAGCATTTCTGTAGCACCTCAGAGCCCTAGTCATGGAGAAGAAGCCTTTGCGCTAGGTGCTGTACAAACACTGAACAAAAAGATGCTTCCTGCCCCAAACAGCCTTCAATTTAAGATAAGAGACAACAGTTGGCTACAGACAGATGGGGGAGCACAAGGGATCCATGAGACAATACTGCTCAGCATGGTAAGCCGTGCTCTCAGCACAGCAGCAGCCGAACTGTTGTCAATCATTTTTTAGATTTCACAGCAAAGAGAGTTTGAAGAGGGATTTGGAAAAGAATCATGAGCTTTGCGAATGTTCATGGGGAGCTCCTGTCCCCCCACCTAGGGGCAGTATGGGAGAAAGCACAAAGGTGCTTGCTTGAATTGGGCAACGAAGGATGAAAGTTAAGCAGGAGTGTACATCTTTGCAGCATCGGGGCCTTAGTGCATAGGGAGGTTTTGCTTGTATTTCTAATTATTTCTTTGAATTATACAGGGCCAAATCCCTGTACTTGGCCCTGTTTTAATAAAATTACAGATTAAAAACACAGTATTAAAAAATCCTAGTCCTGGAAAGGGAGAGTTCTTAAACTTGGGAAAGTGCTTGGAGTACACACACGGAGCAATGACTGAAGAATTCCATGAAGATTTGTACTGCTCAAAGGAAAATGTAGTTCTCACTATTTATAGCCATTCTCCCTACCTTCGGTCTATACAGTTTCTTTGGTTTTAAAAACAGTTCTTGGTATTTCCTTGATTTTTTTTTCTCTCCCAGTCATTCTGTCTGAGGCACAGTTGAGGTATTGCTACCATTAATATTTCATAACTCCTGGAGTACGTGCTAAAACATGGAAATGTAGACATAAATCACATTTTGGTGTTAATGTAATATTTTGGTGTGTGACTTTTAGGTCTCTGAGAAGGAAGATTAGACAGTCTCTTGCTCAAAAAAAAAAAGAAAGAAAGAAAGAAAAAAACTAGCTGTAAAAATGTGTCTGGCAAAAACACATTGAGAGTTTTCCAACAGTTTAAACAATTTTATCACATTCTGTAGTGACTTATTAACAGTGTCTTCAACCTTTATATTTTCCAATAACAACCTGACGTCTTCATCTTATCTTATGGAACAATAATTGGTTGAATTCAGGTACCAGTGCCTGGAGGGCATACAGTCTTATAGACTTTAATGGCTCATTAGGTATTTATTCACTTTAACTTAAACAGCTCAGCCACTTGTGGAAAATGAGCCTTTAAAATAGAATTAAGGATTTTTTTTCCCTAAGCATAGTATGTAACCTGAACTGTCGCTGAATTTAAATTTCCAAACCTGCTTTCCTGTCTTTCTTTTTCAACAGGAGTTTATAGCTTTATAATAACCTCTTAGGCTGGAAGCTTAATGTCAGCTAAAATCTGCTTGTATTACATAGATTTGCTTCTTTATTTAAAAAAAAATGTGGTCCATATTTTGATTGTTTGTGCTGACAGGTGTGTGTCGTTCATTTTTCTGCAGATCATCCACACAGATTTTCTGATTTAATCATCAGAAAAATAAGGAAAGCAACACTGAGGGTCAAGGGGGCTTCATCACTGTGAATTTTTGCCTTGGTGCTGCGTGGTTCTGCATCAGGACAGAGAAGAAGGGCTCAAACCTCAATGCACAAGGTGCATTTTAAATTGTTTCCAGCAACATATGTTTCTGAATGAGGGAGACAGACAGAGCAATGAGAATGGGGGAGGCTGTGGCACTGTGAGCTGAATTTAACAGCGCCAGTTAAATGGTGCACTCTTCATCAGGAACAATTAGCACACAATGAGGCAAATCCAGTTCCCTCTCCCCTCAGAGGCATGGAGGACCAGAGACGGAGCAGAAGAGGTGTGTTTGAGTCCAGGCTCCACCCCTGCTCAGCACAGTATGCCATGGATGATAACTGGAGCTGGGCGAGAAATGGTTTTCCCACTCGACAAAGATTTTTCACGATTTCAAAACATTTTTCCAGTCTGCATCGGGATGAAACTGAGATCTCGCCATTGTTTTTTGTGGTAAAAAAACCAGCACTGTGATGTGAAATTGAATAAGGGTTTCCCAAATCCCATAATCACTACCTTTCTCACTCTGTCTGGCTTTTCACCAGAAATAACCTCCTGGCCCTTTTCAGTGGAACTATCATCTAAACCGATCCTTTCCCTCACCAAGTTTCAGTTCTGATTAAATGAAATATTCTGACAAAAAAAAGTTTGGTCAAAAATTTCCCGACCAGCTGTAATTATACTCCACTGGGGTCCATGTGACTTAGCACTGGCAGGGACACAACTATGAAGATCCACCTGCCAAATCGCATACCCTCCTCCACTGTTAGAAGGAAAATGGGATCTATTGACTGGGAGATTATTGTGCCCCTGTGGCTGAAATTGTGACTGAAGAGAAGCTCTGCTGCCAGTCGGTCTCTTCGGGCGTTATTAACTCTGTTGCAGCCACAATCTCTCCTCTCCCACATGTGCAGACCTTCTCCACGTACAGCCAAAGCTACTAAGGCAGAGAGTTGGCCCTAATGTATATACACACACACACACAATGTGCATGCATGTTTGGGCAGGTGATAGTAAAAGTATGTTTGCTTTGTGCTGTTTGCCTGTGACATGTGTAACAAAGAGACAATATTTGTATAAATACAATACATTCGGCAGTATCTTGAATCATTATTTGTTTGCGGAAATTCAGTTTATAGTTCAGTAAAAAAGCCAGGTGTTAATAATAGTATTTATTTGCTACAAATATTAATGCCTGTGAAAGCATGCATGCTATGGGGATTCAAAGGAAGTTCATTTCTGTAATGTGGTTAGGTAACATGAAAAGGTTCTGATAATCAGTGATCATTCCCTCCGTTTTTGTAGACACTTTACTACCCACATTGCTATGCTAATGACAATGTCTATATGGGGATGTGAAGGGAATGTGTCAAAAAAGGTGGCTGTATAACTTATTGATGACCTGGGGCAGCTACAATTGTGTCTTCTTTTTATTTTTAGATAATCAGGTTTTGTAGATGAGGAAGAATGTGTAAAGCATTTTAAACTTCAGTTCAGCTAGGTTCATGATAAAGGCATACGCTGATTTGTAGAATGGTGATTGATACACTATTGTTAAATTACAATTTTTCATTCTCATAACTCCTTACTCCCTTCAGGAGAAACCAATCCCTGGAAATTTCACCAGGGGCATCTCAATCCAGGATAGATTTCCAGTCCTCCTGGGAAGATTAGAAAATATCTCAAAAGAAGTTTTTCTTGTAGCATTTTTGTTGTTGTTTTAAGTTTCTCTATTGATGACTTTTTGAAAAATGTATCTGACTTTATTGGCACATCTTATCTTGCTCCATCACCAAAATGGATTGGTCTAGAAACTCCATGTTTCTTTTCTTCTGCTAGCCTTGTTGAGGAAAGATGCCATCTGGTAGGTTTTGTTGGGTTTTTTTTGTTTTGTTTTTGGGTTTTTGTTTTGCAGGACTCAGAGGAGGAATTGCAGAGATGTATCTAATGCAAACTTCTTTTGATGGGGTGTATAAGGCAAGCAGGGAAGAGATTAATTGGAGGCTCATTAAAGCAGTGATGACAAGAGGAGACAGTGGAAGCCAAGGAAGAGGAAGTGGAAGAGTTTGCCCTGCCTTGCATTTAGGAAGCAAGAAGGAATTGAGATACTGAAAGACTCTGCTGCTTATAAGATAAACAGTAAAGATAAGTTACTTACGTTCACTTACATGTAAAGTGGTAAATTAAGGACTGATTGATTCTGATCCTCCCTGTCAGCTGAAGCAAACCATTTTCCTTTCTTCTTTTTGTTCCTGAATCGGGTTGTAGGAAACTTTGGCCCCATCTCCCCTTGTACTACGTGAAGGCCAAAAATGTTTAGTGCAGTGGTGTATGTTACTGCCAGTGGCAGGATGCCGTATTTTATCTTTCCCTCTTTTTCCTGTTACCTGTCTGTGTACACAGAACAATTTCAAACTGTTTATAAATAATAAACTGATCAGTGTTGATTCCAGGCATTGAAGTATGGAGGAACTATGGAGGGGCAGATGTCAGGACCCCATGGCTAACACCACTACTGTTAGGAAAAAGTACCATACGGTATTTAATGAACACAAGCAATTGTTTGTTTGTTTTAAATCTCATTTGAAAGATAGTATATCCAGTACCAAATTAGGACATTGATTCCTTAATGACCCAGGGAAGATTGCTACCTGCTGAACTCACACTACGTTCTAATGCACCTAAGTTTTCCTACGGGGTCTTCAGTCGAGGCCCAGCTCTGCTTAATTTGAGGTAACTGTGTTGACATAACACATGTAGACTTCTGTAATGCATTTAACTTAGTACTGCACAACATTCTGATTAAAAAACATTATCACTACACAAAATCAGTATAGTACATACTAAATGTATTCAAAGCTGCCTAAGTGATAGCTCACAAAAGGTAACTGTAAATGGTGAACCATCTGCCAAAGGGGGAGCTTCTAGGCCCACTGGGACCTGTTCTTGTCCCAGTGCTATTCAACATCTTTATTAAAGATTTGCTGATAAAATTTACAGATGACGCTAAATTGGTGGAGTGGTAAATAATGAAAAGGTCAGGTCATTTCGGCAGAGCAATCTGGATTGCTCAGTAAACTGGGCTCATTTGAACAACATGGGTCTCCGTGTAGCAAAACACAAGGTCATACATCTGGAAAAAAAAGAACGTAGGTCCCATTCAGAGGATAGAGAATTATATCCTAGAAATCGGTCACACTGAAAAGGATTTAGGGATCATGGTGAATATGCAATTGAACATGAGCTCCCAGAGCAATGCTGTAGCTAATGTTTGGCTATTTATGCAGGGGAATATCAAGTGGGAGTAAGGAACTGTTATTACCTCTGTAACTGATGGACCCAGTACTGGAAAATACTTTGTCTAGTTCTAAGGTCTCCACTTAAAAACCAGTGTGGACAAACTGGAATGGGTTCAGAAAAGAGCTAAAAGGTCCAAGGTCTGGGAAACCCACCTTGCAGTGAGACTAATGAAGCACAATCTGTTTAGATTATGCGGGGGAAGGTTAAAAGGTGACTTGATCACAGCCTACAAGTGTATGTACATGGGGAGAAGATTTCTAACAGAGGGCTCCTTAATCTGGCAGATAAAGGCAGAACAAGATCCAAAGCCTGAGAGCTAAAGCCAGATAAAATCAGATTAGATATGTTACTAATTTTTAACAGTCAGACTCAAGGTAATTAATCCTGGAAACAACTTGCCAAGGTTCTTGGTGGGTTCTCCGTCACTTTAAGTCTCTAAATCAAGAGTGAACATCTTTCCAAAACAATATGTGTTATCTCAACCTTGGGCAGCCACTCCTTCGTTATCGATAGTCCTCTTTTTGAGGGGTTTGGCATCCATAGGCTAATGGGACAAAACCACACATGTTTGTCTGGTATTGGACAGGGATGGTGCTCTGCCCCTTCTGGGTCTTAAAACGGTACCCCTCCCCCATGTGATGTGACCTCACACACATTGCCACGCCGAAATGTCTCTTTTTCAACCACAAGTTATGGGTTTGATGCAGGAATTACTAGGTGACATCTTCTGGCCTTTGTTATTCAAGAGGTCAGACTAGATGATCATAATGGTCCCTTCTGGAGTAAGAATCTATGTGAATGGATGGGATCCCAGCCCACGAGGCTATGGCTGACTGTTTCCCATGCATCACAAATGTCTGAAAGCAGAACTATAATAGTGAAACTTTAATGGGAGAGAACCATATTTTATGACTTCCGATTCAAATCACGGAATAGTGGAAGAAAGTGAATGTGAGCTATGAGTCAGAGCAGGCGAGGGACCTGCTTTTGGAACGACGTTGTGTGACACTAATTTGACTCTATGGCATTCTTTAAATACAGATACAGGTAACAATTTTCTTGTCAAGGATGATACCCAAACACTGCTCAGAACGGCCTACCAAGCTGAACTACTGAGGTTCAGCTGAGCCCAGAACAGGCTGATGGCCTAAATAGTAACATGGAATGTGCTGCTTTTGTAATCAGGGTGGTAATGACTGAGCATGATGGGCACTGGATGGAAGTTTTTTGACTAGGTTGCTAATCTGTAATAGCAGGTGTCCACATGGAAGTTAGCAGCAAGCTTCAGACCAAGCAATAAAGGACTCACACATTAAAGAGATGAGGCGGATAGGTAATATCTTTTACTGGACCGACTTCTGTGCGGTAGAGAGACAAGCTGTTCTTCACTAACCCCGGCTTTCCCGACTAACCCCTGAAGAAGAGCTCTGAGTAACTTGAAAGCTTGTTTCTCTCACCAACAGAAGTAAATAAAAGATATCACTTCACTCACCTTCTCACTCTAATATCCTGGGACCAACATGGCTACAACATCAATCCACACATTGAATACATTCTCCCTCTCCAGATCAGTACTGAAGACCTGGATGGGACAGGGAAGGACTGCAATGACCTTGTCTTGTACATGTGATGTGGGGACATGGGCAGCGATTAACTTTCCATTGTTGCTAATTTAATATTTTTAATGGGAACTAAATTCACTTAAAATAAGTTCTTTGTTATTATGTAGCTTCGGTCAAATTAACCCATGAATATCATATCTTCAGAGGTTGTGCTGTTCTAATTAATGTAGCGATATAATATCTTCCATGGATGCATGATTTGCCCCTGGGTACATAAGAGGCTAGCCAAGCAGTATTTCCAGATGTTTGATTACCAAGTTAAGTTAATTAATGGGCTGCATGTGATCTCCATTAATTAGACCACACTCAAGACTTGATCAAATGCGTGTCCTTATAGTATAGCATAATGGCTTCAGAAATTCCCTACAAACTGTGGTTAATTGCAAGCTCATCATGATTTTGGGATTCAGGAGAAAAGACTAATCACTTTTTTGAGGTGGTAAAATGGTTCTGAAAAAGAATCTGCCATGAAGTGAAAGTGGGGATGCGGTTTGAAGAGAAAATGATCTGGCAGAAAAAAATAATTTCTTTTAGAGAGAAGATTAAAAAAAAAATTGTCCTTATTTTTATTTTTCTGCAGCTGCATTGTCCTATGTGTATATTTTATGTAATGCAAAGTAAAGATACATAAATGCACTTTTCCCTAAGACTCTCTTCTCTATTTCTGTATCTGTTTAATAACACCAAACTCAGTTTAAAATAACAAAAGAATAGGAAGTGTTACCTGATCATTTTGTTGCTTTCTGTTGCTTTACATTTTATGGCTAGGTCTATCCAATGAAATTCGAAACCATTCAGAAAATGGCACAAAAACTCCATCACATTTATTCACATCACAAAGCCCACTCATAGAACCAGGGCCCTGGTTCCACTCCTGCAACTTGCATTTCACCCTAGCCGTTGTTGGCTTCAGCCCCTTTGTGTGCTCAGCTCTCATCTGGCTTTGAGATAAATGTTGCTGAGAGTTATTTCTGATGGTAATACAGCCTACAATCTTCAGGCAGAGGACCACAGCTGCTCCCTATGCAGACATAAGCTGCTTGAATACAAACACCAAAAGGGACAATATCAAGATTAAAATAAAACATGAAAGCAAACTATTCAGCAACTGTGCGTGCGAATGTATCAGATTAGTTATTTGTGTGTGTGCAAATCAGATGCATAAGTGCACCTTAAAGCTTCTGACGATCTGTCTGTAACAAACATTTTTACTTTTTGCCACAAATGCTCTTTATTTGCTGTCTTTTGTTCTCCCCTCTACTTGAACTGTGAAACTGATTAATCGGTTTCACTTCTGGGCATAGTCCCTGTGACTTTCTCTTCTGTGCCTTAATGCAAAACTGTTACGTTTGCTGTGGGGTGCTGCAAAGGATTGTTCAAATGGGGTAATAAACAATTTTAATTGACTAGTTAGAAAACATCCCAAACCTTTTCTGTGCAAGTAGGGCCAAACCCATCAGTTCTTAGCCCTCATTCAGGCAAAATTCCCATTACATCCCACAGGGTACTCACATGGTATTTAAGTTAAAGTTTAACTCTTATAATATTTTTCCTCAGTAATACAATATCCACAGTCAATTTCCAGTGTTGAATTATTCCAGATTTATACTTGTGCAACACAGCACAGTGTCCCCTCACCACAGAATGACAGATTATTGCACTGACAGACCAACACAGCAGTCATCTTAACAATGATTTAAAATATAACATCAAAGCAGACCTGAGAGGATTTTGTTCATTTGTTGTCTAGCCAAGTGATTTTTGCAATACTTGAAAGGCAAACTGCTTCATTTCAGGAGTGGTTTCATTTACCAAACGCTTTGATTAAGATACGTAGCGAGATTTGTATTTGCATATATCTTTAAAATGGTGGCTGATCATAACCATTTTCATCTAACATCTGATCTACAATTACCAAGGGGAAATGTAATGGTTGGTGGATAATCAGCAGAAAACTGCATCCAAAAAGAAGCGTTGCCTAGGTAGGCTATAGAAACAGTAAGTTTGGGTTTTTTTTTAACTCAACAGGAGTTGAGGGTACATGGTATTTTTTGTAAGAAAGCAAGGAGAATCATATTCAGTCTCTTGAATTAAAACACCTAAACATAAATTTCAGTATCTTGTAAAGATAAACAAGAGAAAGTTTCCCTTTCTCTGTAGAAACTATTGGCAGTGAGGCAACACAACAGATTTTACCTCTTCTAATTATTTTTAAAATATCGGAATGTGGCCAGTTGATGGACATAGACATAACTACTACGTCTGCCTACAAAAGACAAGGGACATATAATATTAATGTAAACCAAACATGTAACAGGGAATTGTAATCTGCTTCCCATATTATAGGAAATACACAGCTAGCAATAGTAAGAGAAACAATGAGCACCTGTAGCTGGATGCATAAAGGTCAACAACAAATTTGAGTAAGAAGGAAATGTTGGAGAGGACTGGGGTGGGAGTGGGGGTTAAATTAGGGAGGTTTTTATGTGCAGGTGAAAGTTCTGTACTATAAGCAGCAAAAGGAACTAATTTCCCCCCCTCCTGCCATTTGGCCAGTAGATGTCTCTGTTATACACATAGACACTCCTTCAGCTGTAACTTCCTTCCCCAGTTAAATCACATTTTGTCTCAGGTGCATCTTCCAGCATAAAATTCATGAATATGTGCACTCATACGTCTTTATTTTGGGCAGTAGTCTCAAATGAAGGCATTTTTTTTCTTTTTCTCTTTTTCCCCAGCTACCACACATAATTAGGAAGTTACCAGGACAATACAAGAAACTTTCCCATTTGAACTAGTTCCTCCCAACGTATGGGATAAAGTGACATTCGGTAAGCTAATAGACTGCGCAATGCTTGACAGATTGATGTAGAGTTCCACTCAGTTACCAGCAGAACATATCTATATCTAATCTACATCTATATATGTATCTAACTCTCAGAAGGCCAGTCAAAGCCTGATGTTGAAGGTAAGGTTACTCCACAAATGGTCCATTTTTGCAAACCGAACAATATGGTATTGATGGACCTTGCCATTTTTGCCTATAAAGAGAGGTTTTTAAATGCTCACAAATGCCTGCCAAGTGCAGCAATTCTGTTCTACACCACAGACCTAGATGAGTTTTGTTTGTGTTATAAAATGCATTAATTTAAGATTATATCCCTGTGTGCTGGGGAACATATGTAGGTATAGCACATAACTGGCCATTTGTCCAGCCTCTTTCCAAGCCTTTTACGTGAAGAATGGGGTCCAATCTGGATCAGTTACAGCTGAATAAATATTATCAACTCAGAACTATGCCTCTGTTGCTTAACAGTGCAAAATATTGTTGTAATTATTTTTGTACAGTTCTCTTGCCCTGTGCCATTGAGCCGAATGTGAGTTCTAATGCCATCTGGCCCTGACTCAAGATCATGCCACATGAGGCCCTCAGGATCCTAATCTTTTCCTTCTGGGGATCAAGACCATCTTTTAATCCTGCAATACCCCAAGAGTCTCCTCTGCAAAAGCAAACATGGTTCAAGTTGTCAGTGGCCGTCTGCGAAGTTCAATGCTGATACCATTTCATCTGTCATGCAACAAAGGGAATTTATGGAGTGTGTGGCTATCTTTGTTTCCCAAGCCACTACGAGCCAAATCTATGTCTTCCACAGCTTGCTGCACAGTCTTACTTCAGCAAATCAAGTTGTTGTTTTCAATCTATAAAACCATTTATAATTTGAGGCCTGTGTATTTTATATAGGTTCTTATAATAGGCTCATCCCTTTTGTATCTGAGCACCTTCAGCTAAGTGTCCAACATCTGTCACAAAATATTTATCTCTTATCTTCTCCCAGGAGGAGAAATGTGTGCAGTTGAGTGTATTGTTTTGGTTGGGGATGTGGTACCTGTGTGAGTGTGTATGCATATATATTTGTTAGAGAAGGCAGGTCAAAGAAATGCTCCTTGCACTTGGAGTGGAAGATGGTAAGATTTGTGATGTTCCTTAGTTCCCGTGTGAGTTTTGTGACGGACATGGCAATTTCCTGCAATACCTTTGAAAGACCTTAGGAATTAAATGTATGTATCATCGTGGACTGGGATTATATGTAACTTTGTCCTCGGAGGATGTGACAAATATTGCAACTCCATCTTTGGGTTCATTGGTTTAAATGAATGGTTTATGTATGATTGGGTTCTACTCCATGGGGAAGGGCTACCACAGCGCCTCCAGGAACAAAAGAACAATGCGTGGGAATTAAGACAAATTACCCACGTTGTAAACTCCCGGAGAGGTAATACCTCCTGGGGATGCTCACATATACTAGCTCATACTAGATTCTCCGGAGACCAACAGACAAAGAAAGGATTTTTGGGCAAATAGCCTGAGTGTAAACTCATTCAGAGCCTCCTTTCTGATCCAGCAAGTGGACAGGACCTTCTGTGTGGGAGTGGGGAGGGCAATCCTTCCTGGGAAGGGTGGGAAGGACTTTGGGCTACTGAGGTCCTGTAAGACTGACGGGTGACCTCTGGTCAGCTTTTAGCATGTGTGTCAGATGCTTATTGTTTTTCTCTGTAATGTTTTCACCTTAAGGATAAATGTGCTTGCTTTGTCGAAACTTAGTTGCTGGCAATTACAGCTGTTCATAGCTTTCACTGAGAAAGCAAAGTTCAGATGCTGTGTGCAGTCTGGCTTGCTATGGAATTCACAGCGTAAGCAGGGAACTGTGCAGCGTGGAAAAACCCCAGCCAGGAGGGAGAGAAACGTTAATATCTACCCAAGAGAGTGATGGCTGAGGAGCTTGGAGTCTAGAGTAGGTTCCCTCCAGGGACCACAGATTCAGTTGTCCTGAACTGTGACAAGTTCATTTCACAGTTTCAGACCAGCCCCTTGGAAAGCTCTTTCTCCTGCACAGATGAGCTTTATGCTTTTGATAGAAAGTTCATTGTGCCAGAGGAGAGAAGCTGTTGATCAAGGTCTTCATTCTGGACTTTTAGGAGATCCTTCAGATATCATGAGCCCAGGCCATTGAGCACATTGAAGATACCGACTGAGACTTTGAGCATGACTTTCTACGGGAAGCCAGTGTAGAGCGTGGAGGACACATCTGGTGTGCAACATTTTCTACTAGTTGGAGTTTCCTAATGGTTCAAAGTGTCATGCCCAGGTGTTATAGACTAACTATCTCAGGACTGTGGATCAGCTGGTTTGACAGAGCTTTGATTTGATTGAGGGTAGGCACAAGGTGGTAGTTATGGAAGAGGTATGACTTGGAAGTTGACTCTCCACTTTTGACTATTGGAGTATCCTGTTTGTCCCAAGGGAAGTGGCTCCAGAACAGAGAAATTTGTAGTTAGAGGGGAAGTTCTTTGTTACTAATGAATTTAGGCATTTACTATATTGTTTTTGTACTTGTCCTTAGAGGTCATGATAGATGTGTTCTTATTTACCAAAGGTACAGAGATAGATGCTACTGTCATATTGCTTCATCCCAGCCAAATCTAGGGGAATACAATTATATACGTTCCTTCCTCAAGAATAACTTTGAAAAGCTCTTTTACGGGCTACATAATATAAACAATTGCTAAAATATGTAAATCAGGAAAGCTAATGATGTGTAATACTATAATGTTTTAAATGCTTTAATTTAGTTTATAGGCTAGCATTAAAAAAATCTCTTAAGGAAAAAAGCATCAATAACATGAGCCCTGTCTTAGCTGAGTAATTACTTCTCAGAGTTGGATTCTTAAATATTAATTTGCTATATGCTATTCATCATGAGGAAAACTGCATCTGCATGTGCAATGGCAAAGCAAAACTGAAGCTCCGACTGAAGATATTAGAAGAAAATGGCTTTTGCAGCTAAGGGTCGCAGTTGTTAGTGCTTGCGGCTTGCTTCACGTCTACTTACTGATAGATGTGCTTGTGACGTGCTTTCCTGTTGCGTTTTTTGCATGGCAAGTAGAAATGTTGCGTTAGCAATGACAGATGATATTCTGCATACTGCAACGTGCTCTTTAAAAGCGTCGCTGTAGTCACCCAGCCTGACATGACTGCTGCAGGAAAAAGATGCCAATGAAGGAGGCTCCTTCAAGTGGTCTGATATGTTCTTAAATTATTGCAATGTAGTTTTGGTGCCCAAATAATATGCCCGAAGAAATGCCATACGCTCAATTCTTCCCTCAGCAATGTGAGCGCAGCTCCAAGTATCTTCAGGCACAGAGTTCAGTGAATGGCTTGAGGGAATAGCACCACCATAATTCAGGATTCAGGCTCACTTGTACTCTTAGATCCTGGGCCAAACATAGAGGTGAATCGAAACTAGTGTAACTCACACCTTCTTCCAGTACTTGCAGTCTGTAAATTACACCAGTTTAGACCTGGTTAGACTCCCTTAATCGCTCTTGAATCAATGAGGAGAGCCTGACTGAGCGTAAAGGTGTTAAACTGAGTCCAAGGGGGTGTAATTTACATGCTATTAGGGGCTGGCAGTAGAGATAAATTGTGCCAAGGTGCAGAACTTGGCCCATTGTGCCCAGGCTATCTACTTACTGTGTCTATATTTTTTGCTTCACTTCCAACGGTGTTGCTATGTTTATGCAGATATTGCTAGTTACAGTGGCCACTGGGCTAGCTGATTTCTGGGATGAGCAATGGGAAGTGTCTGTCCCAGTGGAGTTCTTTAGTGCCAAGGGCAAGGACCTCTCTGCAAGGAGAGTGTTGCCTAGTGGTTACAGAGCAGTTAGCCAGTGGAGAGGTGCCACTCATCAGTGTGTGATTTTGGGCAAGTGATTTAACAACTCTGAGCCTTCATTTCACCAACTGTAAACTCGGGATAAGAGAACGTACCTCACGGGTATACTGTGAAGTCGCATTAGTAATTCTAACATATTCTGCAATCCCTGCAAAGTGTGACACTGAGCTTGTAAATGACACTGTAAATCCATGTAGCTGTATTTGCTGCTGCCCCAAGAGGCTCTGTGAAGCAGTGGTAGATTATGTGTCAGTGCCCCCATTGGAGATGGCCGATATTTTTTATCCTCTGAGAGTTCAAGGCTATAAGTAAAATCCATGCAGAAGAAATGACGCAGCACTTGAGTTCGCTTTAACACCTTGTTTTTCAGTCAAGACCCAGATTACATCCCCCTTCAAGTCCCTTCCTACCCCATGCCAGCAAGAATTACTCCGGAACAGGGAATATTGTCCTGGAATATACTCCAAGAATACTCCTGGCATATACTTCTGATTACTGAGGAGGAGAAAACAACAAACATGCACATTCTTTTCTATCATCTCTGCAAAGAGCGGAGTCTGTCAGGAGGCTGCCATGAGAGCCTTGCAGCATATTAAGGTACGGTTGTCCCCCTAGCTGGTTAACAGCAGATATATTGTTATTATTAATTAGTATTCCTGTGGCATCTCCGAGCCCTAGTCGTGGACCAGGAGCCCATTGAGCTAAGTTCTGTACAAATATATGCGGTGGTCCTCCAGCCATGCCTTCTGTGAAGCACATTTCCAAGCCCACGTCACCCTTTTTGGGAATTGTTTAGCTTCTAAAGGAACATTTTAAATGAGACTTAATCACACCAAAGAGCTTTCTTTTCCTCAGACAAATTATATATTTACATACAATTCTCTAATTGCTTACAGTATGTTGCCTTCCAAATGTAACACCTGCTTGGGGATGCTGTTAATTTAGATATAACAAGATAAATGCTGGGATTCTCTATTGTACAAGGCAGGAGAGGAGTAATTTCTTAAAAGTAACTCATTAACATTATAAATTAATAGATATCAAAAGAATATTTTTTTCCTTCTTAGCAACCTTTATATCAAAGGATTTCAGAGCACTTTACATTTATTTAGTTCGTCAGTGATTGAGGGGACTATTCTAGCAACACACGGCAGCACTACTTGACTATTTAGGACAGGAAGTGAAGAAGAATCACGTACCCTATTTAAAAGGCATGGAGATTTCCAAGAGACTGAGGTTCTTATTTTAGGTATGTGCACGTGCACATGCCCCACAAATGATCCGTGTACACAGATCCAGGATGGCGCATCTGGTTCTTCTAACGGCATGTAAAGTCCGTGCATGCATTTTATTGGTGTGCAATTCCACTTTTGCATCTCTAAAAATGATGGGACGATGCTGATCTGTGTTGTGGACTTTCAGCCCAGGAAAGGGAGAGAATGGTGGGTTTCAGCTACTGTTGTGCCTTCCTGCTCCTGGGAACTGGAAAAGCCCCCATCATAAACATAGACAGGCCCCGAGGATGTCTACGTCACAGCAACCTCCTTGGTCTGTCCTATGAGTGGGCTGCTTCTTGTAAGTGGGAAACAGTTTTCCTATCCTGTGGCAAACTTCAGATTCTTTCCCTTTCCTTCGTCAGAATCATATTGTGACCTTGCAAAGGTTCTGCAAAAAATGAGACACCCAGCCTGGAACAGTCAATGGCCTAGTGATTACATGCTTCAACTGGGATGTGGGAGACCTAAATTGAAGTCCCTAGGTCTGCCTGGTTCAGACTGTTCTGGTTTCTCCACTCTCTCTGGTTTTCTCCAGGCATTCTGGCCTGACAGAAGTTCATCGACATGGATGCATTGCCACAAAAGACTTCTGATTTTCAGATGAAACACGTTTTGTCATAAAATTCCTGACCCAGCTCTAGAGAGTACGGAGAAGAGTTTGCAGGCATGGTCTATCTGATTGAAGACACATGCCCACAATGGGTCGGTTCGGCGTTCTCCCAAATTCCTTGCTGGCACTAAGCTCTCACATCGGCATCCACGAATAATGCTTTCTACCATCTCCAGTTGCCTAGGATACTCTATCCCATCCTGGAAGATGGGGATCTAGCCTTGGCTATATGCACATTTGTCACCTCACATCTGGACTACAGCAATGCAATATTCCTGGGCATGAAGCCAACAGCCCATAGAAAACTCCATCTAGACAGAACACCGGATCACATGTCCTCCGCAACACTTGCTACTATGAGCACATCAGACCTGTTCCCCTCTCTCTGCACTGGTTCCCTATAGAACAGTGAGTCAAGTTGAAGGTCTTGGTCTGTGCCTTTAAGGTGCTCTAATGACCCAGAATATCTGAAAGATTACCTACAGCTCTACGGTGACCATGGTTGACAACTTCACTCATTACGCACAATGGATCTTTCTACAGGGAGGGTAGAATAGCAAAGAGTCAATCTGGATATCTTTCCATAACCTATTTAGTTAGTGTGCTATGCTACAGATCTCAGAGCTTCGTCTTGGTGAAGCCTAATTTGGTGTATTTGGGGAGGACATTGGATGGCCCTGTAGAGTAGAATGTATAGCCCTTCATTTCATGGCTCAAATCCATCCCATCTTATAAGCATGCAAACATCTTTGCCACCTGCAGCCATTTGCAAGCCAATCTTATATGAACTGATACTCCCAGTCCCATTCCAGGTGTACAGGTGTCCACAGCACAAAAATGCAAGTTCCATTGGCTTCCTCTTTAATTGTCTCAGCAGAGAAACCAGATGACTTTGCCTCAGAGGTCAACCTTTCAGACCAGGGCTGAGCCAGGCTGACGGCTTTCCCTGCTGCTGCCTATGGCAATAGACCTCATTAGCGAATGAAGAGAGATCTTCCATCTTCAGGGCTTGCAACCCAACATCCGCACTAATGCTCCAAGTCAAACCCCGGTGAAGTCACTGGGAGTCTTTCCACTGACTTCAAAGGGTTTTGGATCAGGCCCATATTCCCTTTAAAAAATGATACTTCATTTAAATAGCAACAGGGTCCAAAATAGCTATATTGTTCTCAACTCCACCCCTAACCTCTGGAAACCACATCCTGCATTCGCTTCAGCATTGCATTTTTTGTTTTTTGCATATTTTTTCTCCTGCCCCTAGACGTTTTTACTTGTATTATTTTCTTTGCATCTTCAGCACAGTTACTGAATTTAGCTCTGACTGCTGGGTTCAGACATTTCCTGCTCTTTTAGTGCTTGTCTTCAATGTGATGAAAGGTGACAATAGATCTAGCCATCGCTTTTGTTTTTGGCTTTGGAGCCAAATATTAGAGAGCAAATGAAGATCGAATGCGAAAGCTGCTTGAGAGCCGAACTACTCCATCTTGAATTCTGATCCAATTCAGGAAGCGAGCCTAAGAGGATTGGAGAGTACAGACTGTGCTACAGCAAAGGAACAGGCAGAACAAGAAAGCCAGGCTGAAGGCAAGGGAGAAAAAAAAATTACAGCAATACAAACCAAAGCAGACAGGAAGGCAGAAAACACACAGCAAGGTAGTCAAGTTAATAAGGGCTTATAGCAATCATGTTATTATTTGGTTGGAAAGCCCATCAATGTATTTGGCAGGAGAGACTTATTTAGATATAACTTCAGAAATTCTCACAAAGACCCATTTTGACATGCAAACGCCTAACATTATCTATGAATGCACAGGTGACTTTCGGATGCAACATGCTGCATAACAGATGCCTCTGCAAGTGTCTCAGGAGACACCCTATGTACATTCATATTGAGCCAAAGTGCTCTGACAACGTGGAAGATTTGGGAAAGGTTGCTTGACTAGTGCCTATGTTGTGAAACAAGCATTTGGAACAGAAAATCTGGATTTTTTTCATTGGTTATTAGAGGGTACTTTCTGGCTACTGCTCTTAATCCCACAAACCTGCTTAATATAATAGTGGAAATTGCACCGCTGCAAAATAACCCTTGTTTATATGTATACATATTGATGTCAGTGTCCAATCTGGTCTTTGGTACAAGTTTCATTAGCACAAAATGCATCAACACAAGTCTCAAACAGCAATCAATACTGCACTAATATGCCATATAGTGCTGTTCCACATTTCCAAAAACGATTCAAAATCCTGCTCTGCTTATGCATGCAAACTTGGTGCAGTGCAGATAACAAAGCTTCCACATATGGTGTTTGCTAGCATGGTCTTTGGCACCATGGACTTCAGAGATAGGGTCCAGAGAACCACGATAAAAGTACAGCAGCAGAATGAGGGAGAGAACAATTCCCTGGAATGCCAAAACACTGTTCAAAGAAAATAAATAATTTTCGCTTGTCTTAAGGAAGACAATAGCTGAGAAAGCATAAGTGACTGACAAATGGTTACTTCATTTCTGGACATTGCTGTGTTTAGTTATTTACATGGAATCTGTGGGAAGAAAGATATCGGTGCTATTTCAGTGCTGTAAAGTTTGAAGAGGTAAAGAAGGGAAGTTGAACCTCTGTTAGAAGTGAAAGACTTTAATGCATGGCTTGCTCTAAATTCTGCTTCTGGCCCATTGAAACTCCTGTTACGAACTTACAAATTTATGGTTGTATTGGCACAGACATGCTAGTAGCGATTTTTATTAGTTACTGTGGCTGCATGGATGGTGGCGTAGGTACTATGGCGATGGGGAAACTAGAGTTAAGTAGTCTGATAGATTAGATAGGACTTCATGGTAGTCAAGGTGAACGTGGCTCTGGAACTTCTCTAAGGGCCTGATCCAAAGCCCATTGAAGTCTTTCCACCTACCTTCAGTCGGCTTTAGATTAGACCACAAAAGCTATTTATACGGTCCCATTCGTCATGATACCGAAGCATCTCTGCAGCATTTACAAATACTTAGAGACGTTGATTGCTATTTTTCTTCTCTCCAGCCTATAGAAGAAAGAGTTTGTTAGTTTATAGGGTGCTTGTTTTGTTTGTTGATATTTTCTTGTCTTCTTCCACTGCATCATTCTGCTGCAATCGAAACAGAAGGGCTGAGACCCTATAGGAAATCTTGTTGCATAATACTATCGTACATAATACGCCTGAGTGCCAAATACCAACTTAATTAGACTTGGGAATCTTGACTGTAATTTCTTTAGTGAAGATGGAAGGATGAAAATGAGTTTCTGGCTAGGCCTACAATATTGCTGCAATACCACTATAAAATATGGAATCTCCTTCCTGTCGGCTTTGCACTGCTGCCCTGCTAAATGGAATGCAGCTAGGCTTAGTGTTGTCTAAGATGTAAAACTGGTACATTCGCACATGGGACGTGGTGCTGTGGTAAGTCAGGAGAACTCCCAATATTTCTATACCATATTCTAAGATGCCTTTGCTCAGGCTCCCTTTAAACTAATGGTGGATTGCTGCTGAGACGATAAGCCTTAGTCAGGTATATTCAAAGTTCACCTTATGATATGGAACTGGGCACACGCCAGAAGACAAAGATGGACTTCAGCCACTTTAAAACATCTGGATAGTTATTGTATACGCTTATGGTATGTCAAAATAAAACAGTAATCTTCAGGAGTGTTAAGCAGAAAACACATTGTGCATTAAGTGGTTTCCTGCATTAGAAATAGTATGGGCCAAAAGCTAGTGTAAACTGGTGCATCCCCGTTGATGTACTCGGAGTAGCAGCAATTTACATTAGCAGAGAATTTGGCCCTATATGAGAACAAATGACTGATCCAAAGCCCGCTGACTTTTATAGAAAGATTCCAAGTGACCTCTAGGATTAGCTGCTAAGAATTGCTTAGAGCACCTGTCTTTGGGTCACTTTTACCTTTATTATTATTTTTTTTTTTTACAGTGTACAGAACAACACTATATTGAAAGACTACCTCACTCAATGTGTGCTATGGCTGATAAAACATCAGCAAACTGTTTAATGAAAAGGAAAATGTATTTATTTTCTCTGAAGTAGTGGGCTGAGATGAAAGTCCCATTGTCAGCCACCTCTTGGGGTAGGCAATTAACAACCAGCAGCATACTATTCACATTCTGAGCTTAATTCAGTAAATACATGCTGCACATTCACATTCTACAATTAGTAATTACAAACACATGCAATCAACAGGTCCTTTTCAACATCTTTATAAACCTCCGTGAACTGCTAAGTACAAATGAGAGCTAATTCAAAGGTACACCCACGCCTCAAACACACTGTTCAGACAGACTGGCTTTTTTTAAAGGAAAGCCAAATCTAACAGAGTTGGAAAAGGCCGAGAGACGGCAATAAGAGTGCATGGAGGCATGAGGCCAAAACAGGATTTACATGTGAGGAGAAGAGAATTGAAAACCTCTGATTATTCAGTTTGGAGAGGGGACGTGAAAGAGGAGTCAGGGTCCATGAAATAAAGCACAGCGCAAAACTCCGTTAGGTTAATGGCTCCTACCATGAGATAGACTCCTGCTACACCTGAAAGACTACAGCTTTCGAGTGGTTAAAGTTAAATATATGCTATGCTGTTTATAAATGACCCATGAGGTTGGCTGCCCTGAGAAATCACGGAAAACAAGTTAGAATATTTTACAAAGGACTTACGGGTGTCTGGCATCCAACTCCCATAAGCCCTTTGAAGAGCCCAGCCTGGATGTTTATAGGACCACAAATAAGGTTTTCAGTTGCATCTGCAGAAATGTAAAACTCCCAGGGATTTCCTCTCCTGCACGGTGGATTTCACGGTGTTCCTGTAATAGACACTGCCTGCAAACCCACTGATTTTGGGTACCAAATTGTAAGGCACATGGGGTCAAATTTTAAAAAGTGCTCAGTCATCCAGCATGTCCCATTGTGACCCTTAACATCCACGGCTGTGTTGCAGCTTGCGTGTGATGTGGTGATTCATCGACATGAAGGAGATAACCCAGGAGCAGTCCTGAAAGCTATGTATGCAGAGCACTTGGGAAAGGAAATGTAAAAGCATATGTACACGGCCATACAGGTTTGCTTCTTCCTTCTGTTTGGTGTGACGTGCTACTCAAAGTGTACTGATTTACTAGGTGGGGGAAAAGGTCCTATCCAAACCTAAATATTAATTTTGTACATTTTAACAGCTTCTGGAGCACAGCTAACATTTGCAGTCCCCACTGCAGTTTCCTTTCTGCCCTCAAGGACACCGTCAGATATAAGGAAAACAAATACTGGATGCGATTATAACAGACGTTGCTTTTTTGTGAGTGATGTAGCAATTTATGTCACAGGAGACAAGTGACCTAATCTAAACATGTGGGAGACTCTGGTGTGAATAACAAATGCTGAGTAGGTTTGCCTGCTTTTTCTATGAATAAATCCAATGCATTCTCTTAACTGACTGTATATACTTAAAACATCAGACAAAATGCTAAAATCCCCCTCTGTTTTCCTTCACAATGGTATCAATCTGAGTTTCTATAATAAAATGCAAACGCATATTCAGTTACGCCATGTTAACAGCATTTTGATTTCCTGCATTTAAATTAGAAATGGATAGCACTTTGCCCTAGTAACTGCAGGACCGCTGACCTGAGATCAACTGGCGGCCTAAGAAGAACAGGGTATTTTAATTCCCCATACAACTTCCCTGTCTAAAAAGTTGACAAAAGTTTTAATTGATAAAAGAGGCATTGCGGGTCTGTGGAGAGAGCTTCAGCCTAGACCTCAAGATTGCTGGAGTCTATTCCCAGTTCTGCCAGTGAGCTTGCTGTGAGCCCGGGAATAAGTCTCTTCGCTTCCCATGCCTCAGTCTCTTCATGTGTCCGTTGGAAATAACACTCACTTATCTGTGGAAAGTGCTTTGTAATCAATGGATGAAAAGTGTTTATTTAGCACTAAGTATTATAATCTGTATTCTCTGACCTAGTTACTGTCTTTATGATGCTGTTTACAGCAGAGTCATGCAAGTTAATTAAGGCAATGAGAAAGAAGCTCTCCTTCAGAGCAGTGTGGTCTAGTGGATAGAGCACCAGCACTGGGCTCTATTCCCAGATCGTGCCACTGGCCTGCTGGGTGACCCTGGACATGTTGCTTCTTGCCTCTGTGCCTCAGTTTCCCCATCCATAAAATGGGAATAAAGCCACTGACCAGCCTTGAGAGCTACTGCTGAAAACTGCTCTATAAGAGCCAGGTATTTGTATGATTATACAGCTGCATTACAAATGCAAAGACGTGATTCTGCACACAAGTTACTGTGTGAAAGGCTGATTTTTTTCATTGTCCGTGGCTATAAAGGAAGTGGGGGCAAAGGCATGGAACGAGGAAGGGCAGTTGTTTGAATTGCTTCTGAAGAAGCTCTTTCCCTTTGACTTTCATCTAATATCATCCTTCATCCCAAAGAGCTTTATGGTCTCTACACACATGCAGGAATCGCTCTCCTGAAACAGAACCACTCCTAGGATGGAACATGGCAATCGCGCAACCACAACTAGCAACATTATAGTGTGACTGGCGGAGGGCCAGACGGGGGCTTCCCTGAATCTCAGGGTTGGTCTACATGGCAATTAGACACCAACAGCTGGCCTGTGTCCACTGACTCAGGCTTCTAGAGGCTCTGGCTGTGGGGCTGTTTAATTGCGGTGCAGATATCTGGGCTCAGGCTGCAGCCTTAGCTCTGGGATCCTTGCAGGTTCCTAGATCCCAGGCTCCAGCCTGCGCCTGAACATCTACATTGCAATTAAGCCGTCCCTTCATCCGTCAGCCAGAGTCAGCTGGGATGACCAGCCGCGGCATTTTAATGGCCGTGTAGACATACCCTCAGAACTAGTATTGCAGGGAGAAAGATCAAGCACCCCGAGGAATAGCCCTCACCACAACTGTCCCTAAATTAAAACACAACCAACCAGGGAAGGGGGGGTGTTTCTTTACTAGTCCGATGGAAGTGGTGGATGGGCATCTTTGAGTTACACTGTGAAATACAGCCGGAGTATTTTCAGGCTCAGTACGCTGAGGGAGTTTAGTGGGTAGATGTGGTGGTGGCTGTAGGACTAAACGTAAGGAGGAACACTACAATTTACTGTCGCTGTAAGTTAAGCAAAACTTCCATTGACTTTAATGGTAGCAGGTCCTGAAGTCTCTCATTTTGTTTTCACATTTTGCCCAAGCTTTCTGCCTTCTGGACCCACCTCTGGGTGCATGGCATGGACCCTAGAAGCTTTAATTTGCCACAGTTCATCTTTTAATGTTGGATCTGCACTTCCTACACTGAGGGGTATTTGTTCTACTTTGTTTCCCTTAATGCAGCCAGTTGTATGATCATACACCTTGATTTACTCCAGCAGGGAACCCCTTGCCTGTGTGCTACTGCAGCATTCAGCAGGCCAAAAGGGACAATGATTTTCTGCATTAACGCTTCCAACGCATTTTCTTCTTTGCTTGTCAGAGCTCGGGCCTATTTTTTTTACATCTTGGAGAATGGTGAGCAGCTAAAGAAATAAAAGTGGCAGCAAAATCAGACTGGCTTTTTCCATTTCCCGTCTCTATCTGATCTTTGCCTTTGAAATCTAAACCCAACATGTGGCTTGCTGATCTTCCGCTCTAGGAGTTAGTCATTTGCTTCTCTATGTTGTCACCAACAATCATAGGATGGTGAAAGGGAAAGTATATCTCCCTATACAGCTACTTGCTTGGCAAGGGTAATAGAAGCCTTGCCTTACTGATGAAAGGGTAGCTTGTTCATCTACGTCTTTTCAGTAAATTTGCCGTGAGGATTTTCTTTGGAGAATAAAACAGCAGTAAAATTTGCATCCCGAGAATCCTCTCTAAAAGCAGCAGTGTGCTCAGTTCTTCTGAATCTGAAGTATATTATGCAAACCACTTCTCATGGTACTTACTGATCTAGGCGGTTCTCTGAAAAAGTCACACACATGGGTCAATTGAAAGATAGAACACAAAGACTTATTTCCCATCCCCGCTGCACTGCATTGCTGGGTGGTAGTTTTCCTGATGTGGTGGTGGTGGCGATGGTAGTGGAGGCTAGCTGGAGAAATTTCTTTCAAGTGCTAAAGTGTGTGGTTTGGGTTGGAGAGATCTGAAACTGGAGAGAGTCTTCCTGATGTGTGTGTGGTGGATTAAAGTGGAATGAAACTCTTGGTGAAGCCCTAAATAGTGTGGGAAGAATTCTGTCCCCCCCCTTCCTCCCTCACAGCCCTCATACTCCACTGTGGTAGCACAGAGGAGACATAAAGAGCCAGGGTAGAATTCTTCAAGCACAGGCACGCTGCGTTGGGTTGCGACAGGTGGCAAAATGAAAGCTTTGGCACAGGGACCGTGCTAGCAGGAGACTGGGAGGAGGCATGTCTACAATCCATGCTGCTATGGGGGCCATGGGTTGCACAAACTACAGAGCAGCTCTTCATCAAATCTCAGAAGATCCTTGCAAATTAGAGCAGCCCAGAATCCCAAGGGCACAAAGATGGCTCAAAGCGTCTTTACCCTCCTCTCCCTGGGCTGGAGGATTTCTGGAAAACGCCAGCCCATAATTAGAGGGCTGTCATGGGAAGAGAAAGAAAGAAAGACCCTTGAGATAGAATGTCCAGCCCACACAGGACTGGCAGGGGTTAAGGTGGCCATATAGGCCTATTAACTACATAGACTGCACCTGAAGGAAAAGCCAGAAAGCTGGCAACAGACAGAGGCTGCTGCTGGGTAAGAGCTGTGACTCCCTGGGAAGAGAGAGAGAGGAGGACTTGGCGCTGGTACACGCAGGGCAAGGAGGGAAACCAGGAGTTGTAGGAAGCAGTCCAGGGAAGGAGCAGTGAAGGCTGGGAGAGTCCCTGGACTGGAACATGGAGTACAGAACAGGCCTGGGTTCCCTTACCAGCCACCGACGGCATGGTATAGACCAGTGGGGCAGTTAAGGGGAAGAATGCCTGAGTCACTGTGTGAGTGACGGAGAATTGAAGGACTGTACCCTGGAAGGGGGAAACAGTGAGTGTCCTAGCCAGAGGGCTGAGTCCTGAAGAGGACTCTGCGGTTCTTGGGGCGAGAGAGGAAATACAGACCTGAGAAAGACGGTGCGACGGTGGGCCACCACTGAAAGGAATTTGCCCTCAGGAGCTAATCCGCAGAGTGACCAGGAGGAGGCAACGGACAAGCATTGAGTAAAGTACCCCTGTTACAGCCTTTAATATTCTCTGTGTTAGAAGCTGTCCAATAATTATGTAACAGAGTTTTGGGGGCTTTTCAAGACCCATCCACTTGTAATACTTTATAGCATCGAAACAAACATGAAAAATTAAGGACTCACCCACCCCAGAATTGGTTACATCATTTATGGGCAGCTCCTTAGCTACATGCATCTGTCAATAGATGTTCTTAGCTTGGTAGCATTTCTGAGTTTAATGATTAAAGATGCACAAGTTTGTTTTTGTGGTTCCCAATGAAAACCAGGCCCTCCAGAGAGTATGGATAAATAGTTTGATCTCCAGGACTGTAATATGGGCAGGTTCCAGACCACTGACCAGAAGAAAATTCAACTCCTGATCACAAAGACATGTTTGCAGCCATGCACACCATCTGACAAGGTAACTAGATTATGTCAGATTCTGCTTACAGGCAACCAAACGTAAATAAACCTGAAAGATTACTTCACAATGTATGACTGTAGGTGGTGAAAAATACCACTCATGAAGAATTATGGCCTAAACCAGAATTACCTTTATGTTCCTAATCCGCTCTCAAGGCTTGCTTTGAGTCTTAAAAAAAAAAAAAAAGCAACAACCTTAATATTTCTTAGATGTCAGCTCAGACCCCCCTTGGGTTAATACATTCCAAAGTCTTGTTGTTTACTTCTCATTAAGCTAAATGTTTTATGCAAATTATTTGACATAAAGCCAGACGACCAATCTAGAAAGGCTGTAATTCCATTTGATGAGTTCATTCAACTGAAATCTGTACTTAATTTCCATAATTATCCTACCCTATTCTCATAATGTGAACTGATTGCTGAGAAAACACAAAATAACTAAAATGCATTCAGATTTAAAATATGAAAATGATATGTCCCTTTGGGCATAAGAATTATGTTTTACAAACAGTTTCTCTATTTTCTTATTTTTCCCCCCAGATAATCTCTCTTTATTTAAGGCTGTGCCAGCCAAATTTAAAGGCCATTAAAATAACACATTTCTGATGCACTTTTCTCTTAACGGGGGGAAAAAAAACCCCATGCATACACAAAAAACACCAGAGCATTAGCAATTATATTAATGTGTTATGCTCAGGAGCTTGAAGATCGCCATCTTCAGAGTCATGCAGTTTAAACCTAGAACAAAACTGGCTATGTTGCTGCTGACAAGTCTGAACATTTTCTTAATTATAGAATCAGCCAAACTAAGTCTTCGCTGAACTAATCAGTCTGCGAAAGAGCTAGAGTGGCTGCTTCTCACAGGTCTTGAGGAAATTGACACGGATCTGGGTTTCTTTTGAGAAACTTTAGTCATGTCAATTCATCTCACTTGGCTCCCCAGAACTAGCTGAATGCTGGCTTTGATTTTTGCATTGTGGATTCTATTGTACAGAGGACTCTTGCTATAATATTTGGTAATTATTCAGCATGCTTTATCCTAAAAGGATCCCAAGGTATTTTACAATATGGACCATCAAAGCCAGCTGATAGACATGGCCAGGATCAACCCTTTTGCTCAGATCCTCAGAGCTTATTTAGGTGCCTGTCACAGTGGCAGTTAGCAACCTAAATAACTTTGGGGATATGAACTTTTTTCTCTCTATGTTTGGGGATTTCAATTTTCATTGTAAACCAAGACAAACAAATGCGGGAAGACCAGTTCTAAACAACCAGTGGCATTTCTAAATTTCAAAATTCTAAATTCTAAAATTTCAAAATTGTAAATTCAAAAATTTCAAAATTTCAAAATTCTAAAATTTCAAAATTATGAGTTGGGTTAAGTATGTCCAGTAAGGACTCTTCTCTCCACCATTTCTTTATGCCTTTGGAAACTATAAGGATTGCCCCAATGCTCTGAAAATGTTCAGCCTTGGGCTTCTTCTGAAAACACCTGCATGAGTTTTGCCTGGGCTCCACTATCCACAGCATTTGAGTTAAACCCTTAGGTGCCTCATGAATGGAGCAGTAACTAGTAACATATGCTATGGTCACTAACGTAGCTTCTCTCTTTAAGGGCCTTTAAAGATAAGGCCCCAGACAGCTGCATTCAGAATTACTACTAATATGGTGGCATCTTTGAACTCATTACTTTTTCTTCTCCTTGTTTAAAATGTGAGTTGCTGTGTGTTGCACACATTGGGATCTCTTAGCTAGGGTCCCGCCTCAGTGATATTCCTTTAAAACTAACAGCATCGGTCATTTATTCCCTAGGGATATTCTCTGCTGTAAAAAGTTTGACCTATGCACAGCAGTATCTCAGGAACCAGCACAGGAAGAGTTCTGTGTGCACAAGTAGCGAGCCCCCAAAGACTCCAGGGCTAAAATGTTCAAGCCAGGGAGCCTAAAGTTAGTCTTCGTAATGACATTTAGGCACATAAATACAGTAACTGATCCCGCAACAGTTGCTGTAAGAGTGCTGTGGTAGACCAGTCCCCTAGAAGTTTGGTAGCTTGCTGACGTCCCATGTGCTCAGAGGAAGGTGCCCCATGTCTGTCGGGCTGTAGCCTGCTGACTGGGTTTCCATTATCACCCATACACACGCTCTGAATAGCCAAGGATGCTTGGCTTGGGCTGCCAAAGATAAACATTGCAATTACCCTGGGCACAACGGCTTCAAGCTGCGCCAGGAGGTCTTGGGACAGCCCCGACGAGCAGTGCAGTGCAAGGGTATGAAAGTGGAGCTCCACTGGCCTAGTGCCAGGGAAATTCACTCCGGTCCACCCCAGCCCAGCTCTCTGCCTTTTAGACCCAGCTTCCAAGATGCCCTGGCCTTCTCTCGACAACCAGTTTCTAGGCTGCTGCCTCCAGTCTAGTGCTTCTAACCCTACACAGTGTCTGGAGCCAGGTCCCCTCTCACCTTTGGCAATTATTTCCTTTCCTTGATGAATTTTCGAGCCTCTGCTGGCCGGGCTGGGCACTGATGATTAATGCAGTGGTGCGTAAGGAACCTGCAGATTCATTTCCGTATTATAAAAATGTCCTTGTAGGGGCCATACCACTAAATTCACTTTACAACTCCCTTTTTGTAGTTAGGTCTTAAGAAAAAATAATAATTACATTTTGAAACATCTCATTATATACATGGGAATCATGCCTCCCAGCTATGAAACGCAGCTACCTCTGGGGTGAAGTGCAGAGATACTTACCAGCACATGGCAGTTGTATGCATAGTTAGGCCAGCAGATGTTCTGAGAGGGTATGAGCATCCACAATTTACCATTGACTTTAGCTTGGTGGAAGTTCTGGGTGCCCAGTGCAACTCCGGATCTGGCTTGAAAGGGAAGAAGGAAGCAAAGGAGGAACTTAGGCAGGCAGAATGTAATTAATTAAGCAGGGTTATCGATCACCTTCCTTAGTGCACGCTATTCATCATTAAAGTGACCAGCTAACACACAGTGGTAGATGCAATCTTGTAGTTATTTCCTGTACTAAGTGTAGGGGGAAATATGTTATCTCAGATGCCACTGCATGATAAGTGCTTGCGAATGCAGATGACACATGGACAAAAATAGACATAGGGCTCAGTCTTGCAAGAGGCTTAGCACTCTGGCCTCTAACCAGCAAAGCACATAAGTACACGTTTAAAGGTAAGCATGTGAGAACTCACTTTAATTTCAGTGGGATTTCTTATCGGAGGAAAGCTAAGCCCATGCGTAGGTCCTTTGCTAGATCAGGTTTATAATAATCAAGAATCATCCCTTTCTGGTTCACTACACAGAGCATGAGCACAAAGAAAGCAGGATCTCCTAAATATATCACATCCAACATTTGCCGAGAACTTGTAATTTGTTTGTAATAAAAGTTACTTTATTTTTTTTCAGTCTCCTGGTTACACTAGAACACTTTTTTTGCTCAGATGCTAGAAAATGGAGTAGGTACACTTGGTAAAAGTCACTGACTCCCTCTCCCGTGTTATGTCAGTTTACCCATTAAAAGGAGGTCCCAAATTCTTCTCCACCATGCAGTATTGCCGAATGGTTCTTCACTGTCTCATAATTCTGTGACTGCCTATTTTGCTGTCACCGCTAAATGTGTTATTAGGTCAAAGGTTTCTAGTGGGTTTCTACATCCTTGATTTGTAATCCTGGAATAACCACCAGGGCATCATGAGACAGTTCAGCTCTGCTAATGGTGGCCACAGTTCTGCCATTTGAAACCCAGCTGCTGCTTTCAAGTTAGGAGTGTTTTGTTTGCGTGTTTTACTCCTATTACATTTTTTAAGCACTCTAAGATGTTTTCTCTTTGTTTAAGCCAGGGATCTCAAACTCAATTGCTGTGGTGGGCCACATTTACATTGAGTTGAGTTCAGGGGGGCCACGCATAACACACACTTCTCTGCTCTACCTTTCATGCTCTACTCTCCGCCGAAAAAATCTCCCCTCAGGGTACAATTCGGCGGCACAGTAGAAGAGAGAGAGACTCTCACAGGGACTTTCAGACTCCACTCTCCGCCGTTAAATCTCCCTGTGGGGCCACATTCGGCGGCCATTTCCTTTTTAAGACGGCCACAACTTGCCTGACCTCCGCTCTGAAAATACTCACAGCACAAGCCTGTGGCTGGATTCGGACTGCGGGCCACATAACACAAGCCCGCGGTCCGCAGTTGGCCCGCGGGCCGCGAGTTTGAGACCCCTGGTTTAAGCCTTCTTCATGTGTTGTAGCTGCTTTTAGGATTTGCTGAACTCCACATGCTCTTAACTTATATGGAACTAAAATATGTAGTTCACTTGTATGAATTCTTCCTGAGGCTTGAATATGTAGTAGACACTTATGTATGATTGACTGATGGTGAAGCTGGTTCAATATGCATTACCATGTTGAATCTATGCCGTTATATTGCTCCAGGAATTCTATACATTGCTGTCACCACTGCAGTTACCAAGATGGCCTTTCCGAAAAAAGGGAGCAGAATCTCATCACAGTTTTTTAATAAAAATAAGAACTAATCCTGTTAAAAATTCAAATTCATTCAGATAAATCAATTTAGAAGCTTTCTCCCATAGCCTGCTTCAAATATTCTAGTCTTTCTTTCTTGAAATGACAAACAGCATAACTGAGAAACAAGCAAGTGGTTTGTTTGACAAACCTAGAAATTCTGGTGTGTTTGGCAACACGAAATCCTGCTCAAACAGGCCTGGTCGAATTCTTATTTGAAGTCACTGGGTGTCTTTTAAATTCAGTTTCAAAGCTAAGTGGAGCAGACCAATACTCAGCAGGAATGGGTGAATCTGAAGAAGTCAGATTCCACTTTTGGCCATGAAGCGCAACAAACTCAAACTTCAGCCTTTCAGGAGTGGAGTTTCACCCTATGGCTTTTTTCAGGGTCAGCCACACAGAAGCTACCATCTGTCTCTTGCTGCTGCCCTGTGAGCATTGGACCCTAGTGCAAGGGCTGTTCCGAGTCACCTTGTGTCTCATACATCACAGACGCCATCCATAGCTGGTGTAACTGCGCCTTGTTCCACAATGTAGCATTGCCGAATTCAACAAGTTCGGGATCTGGCCCTAGCAGTATAATTTTGTAAAAAATCTCCTTCTCTCCCATCTAAACTACACTCAGAATGTCTCCTCTCTCTCTCTCTCTCCCTCCTCACTCCCTTTGAAATTCCTTCTCAATGTAGCCTATCTTCTCTTTTCGCCCTGCCTCTCTCAGTCTCTTTCTCCGTACTCCCCCAATGGTGGCGAAACTCCTTGTTCCAGTCAAGTAGAGATGAAAATTCCAAGGATCTTAAGAACTTTTTTACGGGATTGTAACTTTGGCCTTTTTCGGTTTATTGGTTTCATGGAGCAAATTGATGACAATAATTCATGGGCTTTCTTATATATATCAAATGTTTCATATAGTTCAAATAATTCATAATTACACCCTACATTGATGTACTGTAGTACCTTGAAATCCAAAAGATCTTCAAGGATTTTATATAATCAGGGATTTAATCCCCCACTGTCATGTGGACAGATAGCCTGAGTTCTGCACCATTGCCATTATCCAACAGTATTTACTTGTACACAGTTACATTTTGGGGTTTGGAAGGGGAATTTATATATGGAGCATGTAATTAATTGACTTGGCACATGGCCAAGGCACTGGGGTAAACACCCCTAATTTTGTGAGACAGCGGTTACAGGGGACACATGCAGCAGGAAACTTCCCAGCTGCATATTGAGAAACTGGCTCAGTACTGATTCAGAAGAAATAGTGTCACTTTAGTACATCATCAGCATTACTTCCTGTAGCAACTGGTTATTCCAGAAGAATGAACTCTCCCTAATTCAATTAATGTAATGGACGGAAAGCGCCTAAACCTAAATTCTTACTCGAGTTAGTTGAAAAGAGTTATTCAGCAAGTGAACGCAAAGGTTGTTCGCAGGCTTATGGATTATTAACTTCATACTCCGTAATCAGAACCCAGAACAAAATATTGTCTTATAACCAAAATGCTATGAATTTTACAGTTGAAAGAAGTCCTTTTAAGAAAGCAAATTGCATTTTACTTGAATGTAGCTTACAACTATCAAGCGCCATTGAATTAATGACTCACGGCAATGGAAGGGCTAATGAAACCAATTTGAGAGCGATGTCATTCATTCTGAAAACTGTCGGTCATTGTAGATTTCTTCATCTGATTGAGAGAATGACCTAATTTTACAGCAGATGAATCTGGTTGTGGAACCAGCAGTTTGTATTTGTATACGCCAAATGAAGCTGCTTTTTACTTGCTTATTTGAATGAAGCAATTTAGATGCAGTTTGGTCATAAAAAGGCTCTTCTCTGGGTCTCTCTGAAAGGTAAAACACAGTAATTACTTAATGGGACATATAAGAATTCTGTTCAATATCTATAATTTCCTTGAATTTATCTTGAATTGAGACCAGCTGGCTAATTCAGTGGCTTAAAGACATTGATAATGTCTCCTTCCCCTGATTCAAAATAGATCTATTGAGTTAATCTAATTTTTGCTCATTTGAAATGTCCAAGGTTGTCAGAGTTGATTTACACATCAGCTGAGCAATATAAACAGTTAATACCATTTTTATTAAGTGGCTATACGGTTGCACTTTAACTGTTATATAAATGCCGCAGCTTTTTAAAATCTCTAATTAAATTTTAATGAGATACATTAAATGTAGAAATAGAACTTTGGTGTGACAATTATTTTGCTAAGAAGCTTTCTTATCTATATACACTGTAATGGGCATGTTTGCATTAATAACTGCAAATATCCTCCTGTGTGTATACTTCTTATTAGTTGTTCAGTTAATTAATTTGCTGGGTGTCCAGACAAAATAAACACAAAATAAAACAGTAATTAAACACTGGGTCTTATGGTGCAACTATAGATCCTTTGGAAAGAGAGCTTTCCACGTGGTAGTTGGGGATTAGATCCAAGAAGAAGGATTTACGGTTAATTCTGAAAACAGCCACTGAGCGATGGTTGAACACCGTGATGTGGTGTTTACCCCCATTTGCCCAGAAAGGGTTAATGCAGACTGAGAAGGGGGCTAATTAACCCACAGGCCTCAGCTGAGAGGAATCAGGTGGCTCATCAATCCGTTGATTGAATGAGGAAGTCCAGCTAAGGAGGAACAAGCCTGGCTGGGACGATAAAGGCAGGACAATGGCCGCAGCAGAGGGCTGTTGGGAAAGGCTGCAGTCACTCCCTGGGAGATGGGTGATGCCTTTCGGCTCTCAAATGCAGAGAGGGGAGAGGCCAGGGAGGCAGTAAGGTCCAGAAGGGAGTGGACCTTTACTGCTGACTGGAGATTCTGTCAGCCAGAACGTGGAGTAAAGAGCAGGTCCAGGTTTCCCTGCCAGCTACTGAGGGAGTGGCATTATGAGGCAGTGAATGGGAAGCCTACTTAGGATTGCTGGTGAGGAGAGATTTTAAAACCATGGAAGGGGGAAACTATTTGGTGAGCTGGCTGGAGGACCAAGTTATGGAGCGGTAGCAGTGGTTCCTGGAGGGACAGAGAGAGAGAGGGGGGCTGCAGACCAGAGAGAGAGATGGAATGGTGGTGTGCAACTATGGGAAGGGGTGTCCACCTTGTGAGATAATCCCCAGGGCAGCCAGAGGGAGGTGCTAGCCTAGCGAGTAGTGCACCCCATCACAGACCCCTTCAAGCAAGGAGTTCCCAGACACAGCCTTACCACTATCCAGCTATTCCCAGTCCAGTTTTAACCTCAGGATAGCAAATAAGATAACAAATCTCCAGCTGACCTGGCAGGCATGGGGGGCAAGTTCTGTTTTCAGAACTTTTCAGTGATTTCAGTAGAGTTGCATGGTGTAACTGAAAGTAGAAGTTGACCTGTAGGGTGAAATATCGCCTGCAACTTCCTTGGCCTTAGAAAATTAAAGGCTTTCTCCATCAATTTGGGGGACATTTGGGGGAGCGATGGGGTGTACCTGGTTCAGGAAAGCAGGCGTAGATCTAAAATACAGAAGCACCTGCTACCCTTCAGGTAGGGTAAGTAACTGGTCCTATCTTGAATTATGTCAAGATGTTCAAAGTACCACTGTTGAAAGTTCTGGGGAGTGTATTGGACAGATCTAGTCGGCTTCAGTGATATGATCCAGAAACACCACATTTGGTGGTGACAATCTGAGTGATCTAATTATATATCCACTAGTGGTACCTACAAGAGAGATTTGTGGGATATCTGCAGACTGCAAGGTAGAATAGAGTATGTCCGTTGCTGTCTGTCCATATCTCCATTGTAATTTGCTTGAAACGTTAATACAGGCCTTCTCTACCCCTGCGGCTGTATGTAGGGTGTATGTAGGTACACACTGCTGTGAAAGGCTCTGGCAAGGGGGATGCAATGTGGAAAGGCTCTGGAAGTAAGCCAATACACTGTTAAAAATAGCATTGTAAAAATGGGAGGCACTGCTTGAGTGTGTGGAAAGCCACCCTGTGGGGGTTCAAGCATGTACGGCATTTTATTCTAGTTGCCTAAGATATGCCTTATTATCTACTCTGTTAGTTCTATCTACACCAGCTAGCTATGCAGTTGGGCTCTACCTGCCACCACAAGTACAGACCTACCCATACTGTGTGCACAATGAATAGGCTCACATGTTTTGTAGGTGCAATTGAGGAAGACCACAGTAAACTTGTCCTTGTGTGATCACTCGAGTCTCGAATGAATATGAGAGGAAGAATGGTCTTTGGTTAAAACAAGGATTGGGACTCCTGGGTTCTCTTCCTGTCTGTGCCACAGACTTTCACCTTGGGCAAGTCACTTAATTTCTCTGGCCATAATTCAGCAAATCACTTCAGCACATGCTTGAAGTTAAGCATATGCTTTGGTCCTGTTGGAGTTCAATGGTGCTTAAGTGCATCCTTAATAAACCATTTAAACCTGTGCTTAGGTTCCATTGGCAACAAATGGATCAGGGTGATATAACCAACTACAGAGACCGTAAAGGGTTAGTGGAAAACAAAAGGAAAGGAGAAAAAAAGTCTAAAGCAAAAATAACTGGAGTGTGTATGTGTGTATTGTATCAGCACTTATGGGGCATCGCTTGTTCTTAACATTTTTTCCAGCTAGACAGAAATTTAATATAGAGCACAGTTTTTTAGCTTAAGTGGCTTTTAGGGAAGAAACAAAGGCATCATCTTGCGGAGAGGAAAAGAAGTTAAATTTGGGAGGATTGGGGTTATGGTTTGCAAACTCTCACTCGCTTTATAGACCTCATAATTAGTTCAAGAGATTTAGGAGACCTTGCGCTCCAGGAGGCTTACTCATCCCTGATTAAAAGTTTGAAGTGGAAATACACTTGCTGAATACTAGATGAGTAATCAGAGATCACATCTTGGCTACTAATTGGGTAGCTAATTAAAATACTGCGGCTCCTCCCAGAAAGAAAGTTGCTCTGGTTGTGATTCAACCCAAGTTATCTCCCATGTTCACAGATTCAGCCCTTCTAATCTGCAGAGAAAAAATTGCGCAGTGCAAATAGTGACCTGTCATGTATATAGCATGTTGTGTTCTCCACTGCTCTGTTTCTAATATTACATTTTATGAACAAACTTGATTTTAATTTTCTCAATCTCATGTGGAAATCCAGGATTGTTTACCATATGGAGGGCATTCTAGTTGGGGGTTTTATAATGAAGTTCAAATGTAGAATGGACATACTGGGTCAAAATTTCAGGCAGCAGACTTCTAATTTTGAACTCAAAATTTCTTGTGACTTTAGTGAGAATCCTTATTTGCAACAAGGAAGAAAGCATTTAAGCACCAGCTAGATTAGTGCATTTTTGACTAACCTATTTTATAATAATATGAAAAGGTCTTTCATTTATATTACACCTTCTATTTGAATAAGCGTAATGAGTTTAGCCTCACAAATCCCTCTGAATTATGAGATAAAGGAGGCACAAAGATTTTCAGTGGGGTCTTAACCTGGCTGCCATTATGATCATAAATCTGACCTTGTGCACATTTTTGTAACACATTAACCTGCATGTGCAGATGAAATCTTCAAACATCTGCACACAAGGATGATGGAATTTTCAATTGCAGAAGCTATAGTGCTAATTCCACAACAATAATAATGAATACTCTGTTTTATATACCATTCTTTGTCTGTAAGATCTTAAAGAGCTTTACAAAGGAAGTAGGTGTCATTCTCCCCATTTTACAGATGGGGAAACTGAGGCACAGAGAGATAAAGAGATATGCCCAAGGTCACCCAACAGGTCAGTGGAAGAACCATGATTGGGACCAGGTCTCTGGAGTCCCACTCTAATGCCAATTGTGTGCTCCCCCCACAGTGGAGGCTGGGTTTCAGTATCAGGCTCTTCCGATCAGATCATGAGATGTCTTTAGGAACCTAAGCTCTGTTGAGATCATAAATACCTTTGAGGATCAGGGCCCTAATGTTTTTCTTAAAGCCACATAGGAAGTCTGTCTCCACAGAAGTTAGACACTCCAGGTTTCCCACCTCATCTGCCTTCACCATAAAACCTCCTACCGCTCCATGCCTGTTTTGATACACAAATGTGGATTTTGTGTAGGCAGGTGACCCGCCCCCTTCCTTCCCCCCCACAAAAACAAAGACCTGTAATTCGCTTATGTAAAAATAATCTGAGAAAGTAATGTGGACTTTTTGTAGCACTATATTGTAGGAGACCATCTGCCTGTCAGCTCACCCCTTGATTCATGGCAAGAACGATTGCATTTATTCCTGATAGATCAGTGTCAAGTATTGCGTGAGGTTCGATGATAGCAATTCCACTCCTCCTCTCAGCAACTTTTTATATTGCTGTGCTGTTCTTTATAGATCAAATCATTTTCCTAATATACAAATGTTCTAAGCTGCGGTTTAAATCCATTATTTCTTGCTCGATCTTGGCGGATTAATGACAACATTTGATCCCTGTTCTCTTTATGTAATCATGTCTCCTTCCACGAGGACAATTTTCACATCTCTTAAAGGTGCCTGCAAGGGGCTTTTAAAAATTCGTTTGGGCCTTTTGTTTCTCGGTGCATAAAGAAAGTCCAATTTCCCCCTACCACTTTTTTGCTTCTTTTTACCTTGGAATTATCTCAGGAGTATTTTAATGTACAGGAACAGGGTACTATCAGTTTAAATAGCTGGTGTATCATCTAGCGGTGCTCACCATGTTCCATGCATCAGAAACCTCCTGCAACTAGCCAGAGCAGCAGGATGTATATATCTAGGCCTTACATGGTTAGTTAGTATGGTTAGTAAATATGGTTGTCTGAAACCGTTGGGGCCCTGCAGTTTCTTCATATTTTTGTTATGTAGAGAGCAAAAGCCACAACAGATACATTTGTTCTGTGATTTACTATCTATTAAAAATCCTAGCTCCTTCTCATGATGGTTGGTACTTTTTATGGACTGAGTCCAAAATCCATTAAATTCAATGGGAATCTGTGTACAGTTTTCAATGAGAGCTGGAATGGGCCCTCTGTCAAGCGTAGTTGTAATGGAGAAAAATGTACCTTCATTTTAATTGCTTGTTTCTGCCGATTTGGCAGTTATGCTTTGTCGGCCCACTGTGTGGTTCCCCGAAGCTAAAACAAGGATGTATGAGCAAGTTTTAGCCAATACCCAAATTACCTTTGATATAATTCTTAGTGATGCCTCGTTCACTTTTCATTAAAGAACATTCAGCTGTGCAACTCAAATGAACGGGGTATTAGAGTCCAGGAATATTGCACTCCGGTTTTTGGAAAGATGAGAAGCCCCTTAAGGGCCAGGCTATGGGCAGCTGGCACGCACTGGCCAGTTACAAATTGCAGTCTGGAGACATGTAGTGGAATAAGGATCAAGCCAGGTCAGGAGACCAGGAAGTCGGGGTGAGGCACCAGCTTTCAGACAGGTGGTCATTAGCAGAGTGAGAAACAAACTGGGGTCAGTCTCCAGTCACGGTAAGGGGCGGTCTGGAGCAGAAGCAAGCAAGTTGTCTGCATATTGCTCAGAACGCTCCCTGCAATGGCTTCCTGGTTTATATACATGACAGGGGGGCCTGGTGGGTGGGACTGCCCTGTGGAAGTGTTAGCAGCCCTGCACCTCCATGGTCCTGTGTTTCACTCCTGCAGGGGCATATATCCCCTACATGCTTTGAATGACTTGAACAATGCAGCAGCCTGTTTCTAGCTCTAGCCTATTGACAGTCTACACAGTATCTTCACTGTAATTTGGCTCAAAATATATATTCACTCTTGTTAATATATATTTTGTATTGACTTTAGATTAGTTCCACTGGGAAGAAACTTAATTCAAGCTTATGCCTCCCTTACCTATGTACAAGTAAAGCCAACATGCTCTTTTAGTTGCTCTTTTTTTTGTTTCTTGCCCATCATGTCTTGATGCCAATCATAAAACACATCAAAGGAACTGCTGTTTAGGCTATTGTTAGTGGCTTGATGGCATCACTGATTCCTATTTATTAAAAAATAATAAAGACTGAAAAAGATACTTTCATATTATTTTCTAATTTTGAATTTAGAGATTTAGTGGGTGAGGTTCTGCGGCCTGCGTTGTGCAGGAGGTCAGACTAGAGGATCATACTGGTCCCTTCTGACCTTAAAGTCCATGAGCCTATGAAGAGACAGGATTGTATGGAGATATTGTTTTGGTATGTAGCTCGCCTTTCAGGAATAGATAACACAATGATTTCCTAGCCAAAGGGAAGGTGTCATTGGTCTCTCTGAGGGGTCAGGCATCTGGCTTTCCTGTGACTGTCTCAGCTACAGGGAAAGAGTCAGCCACATCCACCTGTAGGTGATGAATTGGACAAGGAGCTGGGTGGCAATTTTCATAAGGAACCCCTGGCTGGGTAAAGAGTTATGAGTGCACAGTGCCCATGTAGGAAGGTACCGGGACCTTCCCGAGCGGCTGGGCCCCAGGAAGGGCCGCCGCCCCAAACACAGGATTTAAACCCCCTGCCTGCCCGTCAACCCCGGCGGCGGACTGAGATAGGCCCAGCGGACTGGCCAATCCCCGCCGCGGAGGGCGGGACTTCCCCCAGGGAAAGGGGGTTAAAAGGCAGGGCCTGCTGCTCAGTAAGGGACAGACGGCCAGCGGGTACAGACGTGCCTTTCCGCCGGCTGCAGCCCCTGCCGGAGCCCTGCCGGACCGAGGCTCAGCAGAGGGCCTCCTCGGAATTCAGGGGCTGGGAGCGGCCCTACCGCTCCGGGCCGGATGACTGGGTCGGGCCCCCAGATACCAGCGAGTGGGACAAGCCCCGGGACCCCCTGGGGTGGGAACCCCCTCCGGAGGCGGGTCCGAACCTGGAGGAGTTGCCAGCCGCAGCACCCCCCGAGGCGGGCCCCGACTTGGAGGAGCTCCCCGAACCTGAGGCCCCCACTGCATCCTGTGATCTAGAGGAGCTGCCCCTCGTGGAAGAGTTCCCAGACCTGCCGCCCGCGGACACAGAGGGCCTCCTGAACCTGCCCAGAGCCAGATATCCAGCGATCCCTGAGGAAAGAGGTACCTGGGGCGAGAGGGGAGGAAGTAGCCCAGGGGCAGCCCCAAATAGGGCTGCGGTAGAAGGCCGGCTACCTCTGGCGTGTTACGGGTGGACCCCGCCAGAGCAGCGGCAGCGGCCCTGCCGCTACTAGGGCCCTGGGCTGGGACGCAGTGGAGTCGGGTGGGCCTGCGTCCCCCTCCCCCCTTTCCCGTTGACCCCAGCGAACCGCACGACCCCTCCTCCCACCTGGCACTAGACTGCTTCCTTGCTCGCCCGCCCTGCCCCGGGGCCGGGGCGAATAGACTGTTGGCTCGCCCGCCCTGCCCCGGGGCCGGGGCGAATAGACTGTTGGCTCGCCCGCCCTGCCCCGGGGCCGGGGCGAATAGACTGTTGGCTCGCCCGCCCTGCCCAGGGGCCGGGGCGAATAGACTGCTCGCTCGCCCGCCCTGCCAAGGGGCTGGGCGATCAGACCATTTAACTAATTCCCATTAATTCCAGGAAGGTGCAGGGACCTTCCCGAGCGGCTGGGTCCCAGGAAGGGCCGCCGCGACCGGCGCGAAGCCCCGCCGGCCTACAGCCCACAACACAGAGAGGGAACTGCAAAAGAGAGAGACGATGAAGCTTTCCGAGCAGGGAGGCCTGCGTGATACCTGAGACAGCAAGGAAGTGCTTGCAGAGCTCCCGGCAGTGGAATAGCCTGCTGACTTACAGCAGGAGGAGAAGGTTTGCTTACACAAGCATTGGGAGGCTGGTTAAATAAACTAGACCCCTGAAGGGGTGTTGTTCACTTGTTTACAAGCCTCCTTAAACTTACTGAAAGCCCACTAAGGGAAACTGAGGGAAAGACAACCACAGTTTCCAAGTGGACCACCAGAGGGTGAATGCCCACCATTACAAAAGGATTATGAGCCTCTTAGGTCTCGATTTAGGAAAGAATTTGCGTTCCATGCCTGAGCACACGAAGTGAGGTGACTCACGGCCCTGGGTACCCCCAGGAAGAGCCACAAGTTGTTTGTGTCATGGAACATATGCCACCACCTCCTCATGGTCCATGTAGGGGATATGACTGAGGGAAAAGGAGAGTGGGTGGATCTTCCTTGCAGCTCAGTGATCTCCAGCTGCCATCACAGCCCATAGTAGGGACTATTGGAAGCTGGCACAGAGCTGGTAGACCAGCTCTAAATGTGCTTCAAATGTTGCTGGCCACTTGTGTGGGCACATAACAGTCCAGGTTTGAAGAAGGGCAAAGATGACTTAAAGCCACCTGGCCCGTGCTGAGCTGTAGCGGAGGATCAAGTTGCGACGTAGGGTTAGCTTATAGCAATGGATTCTTTGATCCAAACTGATTGCCTTCAATTCCTGAAACAGTCCTAGAATTACAGAGCAACCTCATTATTTCATTCCTGCCTGGCAGTACCCAATCAAAAACTGACAACCCTCCATCTGTTGTTCATCTCCTTTACGGTACATCTAATTCTAATAGACTGCATTACCTATTTCCTGAACTGGGCTCACACAATAGATACCTTAAGAGGGGAAAGTGCATTTTGAAGGTGGGCTGAAATGTCAGAGCTCGGAAATGGATTGTCCTCCTCTATTGCCATTCGATAAGAAAACAGTCTCCAAGAATATCTTGTGCTGGCATTTATGATCACACTCATCATTTTCCATGCCCTCATTATTTGGATGGCAGCGTTATAGAATTAAATTTTCAGTCGTATAGAAGCCGATTCTCCTATCACTGTGGGTTTCCATTCACGGAAATTGCTAAATATTTCCTCTCTTCTCATTTTGTAGCAGCAGACAAAATTAGCTCATGCACAACCTGACGTTATTCCACTCACCATTCATTTGATGGGCCCAGTTGGCTTGACATACACTGTGCACCTCAAAGGATCACACTTCTAAAAGAAGAACTGTGTTTAATAAGGACCATAAAAATCTGAGGTCAAACAGTGCTTTTAATTTAGCAGTTCCATGTCATATCATCACAGCACAGTCGGCCGCAGATGGGACAGAATGCAGCAAGAAAACCATACAGACCCTTCTTGAAATTTCATAGAGGGCATGCCTAGTTATTTAATAATCATGTAAAAGGGAAAGAAATTCCTTGAAAGATAAAGGTAGAGACCATCTAGATCTGTTCTTTATTGAAAAAGCTGTTTCCCTAGTCTCTTAACACTAACAGAAAAGCAGATTTGCTATGAGTGGAGAAAAGCTACTGTCTTGGCTCCCTTTTGAGGGAAGCAAATTGAAAGAACGAATTCAGACCCCATGATAGTCCATGAAGACCGAGTTTGGAAAAGCCTATGAAAGAGGAAGGATTCTTATCTTCCTTGGCTTTAGCCCTGCCACTCAGTCAAAAAGCAAAGGTCTGAGAGCAGTTAGCATTTCACAGCAGAAAAGGAAAAGAAACAAGTTTGTTATAGCAGTCAAGTGCCAAGGAAAACTTTAACTGAAAAACATACTTCTCTGAGAGGATGATGTAGAAGATCCTGTCTACATAGGGTATACTGGGTAAGCAAAAGATAAAGAATTACACTTTGATATTGAAATGGCTGTTTTAATTGGCACAACCCTTTGTTCCCAGAGCTGCATGGCATGGTAGGACCAAAGTGCAATGGTTATTAAGTACTCCCTTTTCATGCAAAAGGATTTCAGAAAAGTATATTTTTTGAAGTATCTGGAGCTTGATGTTATCTCGGACTTGCTATAGCACTCAACATGACCATGAAAGACAACAGATACCTGCTGAATACATTCTTCAGTTGATGTTTATAGATGCATAGAGTTTAAAGCCAGAAGGGACTGTTAGATCTACTCTGACCTCCAGTATACCATTGGCCATAACATTTCACCCAGACTAAGGTATAACTTGTGTTTGGCTAAAGCATATCTTCCAGGAAGGTCTCCAGTGTTGATAAGTGATGGAGAATCCACCTCATCCCTCCGGTTAGTCACCCTCACGGCTCAAAATTTGTGCAGAATCTATTTTGAATTCGCCTGCCTTCAGTTTTCTGCCATTGGGTCTTGTTATGCCGTTCTCTGCTAGATTAAAGAGCCTTTTATTACATGGTATTTTTCTTCACCTGAAGGTATTTAAACATTATAATCGAGTCACTTCTTAATTATCTTTTAGATTAGCTAGACAGAGGGAGCGCTCGAAGTCTATCCCTGTAAGGCATTTTCTCCAGCCCTTTAATAATATTTGTGGCTCTTTACTGCACCCTCTGTAATATTTCAACATCCTTCTTAAATGTGGATTCCGGAACTGGATGCAGTATTACAATACGGGTCTCACCACTGCTGTCTAGAGAGGTTAAATGGCCAACTCTTACTCAGTTCTCCCACGTTTATACATCCAAGGATCACATTAGCTATTTTTGCCCAGCTTCACCCTTGGAGCTCAAATTTAGTTGCTTGTCCAATATGACCCCTAGATCCTTTTTAGAATCACTTCCTTTCAGGATATAGTCACCTATTCTGGTATGGTGACCGGTCTTCCTTTCTCCTAGATGGATAACTTTGGCTGTATCAGAATGCATTTTGTGTGATTTACTAGGTCACTTTGTATTACTGCCCTGCCTTCATCCTTATTTACCACGCTGCCAATCTCCGTGTCATCTGTAAATTTTATCAGCAGTGATTTTAGATTTCCTTCCAGATCATTGATGAAAATGTTGCCTGGCATTAGGCCTAGTAATGATCTCTGTGAAACCCCAGGAGAAATACCCTCACTCAGTGACGATTCCCCATTGTCGACTCCTTTCTGAGGGCTACTTTTTAATCAGAATGTTGTGTGCCACTTTACAAGAGTCTAAGTATATCATAGCTATGCAGTTACCTTTATCAGCCCAATTTGTAATCTCATCAAAGGAAGCAGGCAGATAGGCTTGACAAGGCCTGTTTTTTATAAAAGCCATGCTGAATGGCATTAGTTATAAACTTTTATCCTTTAATTCTTTGTTGAATCCCATTTCTGCTTTTCCAATATTCTGTCAGGGAATGCTGACTGGCTAACCCAGAGGCGCTCACTAAGATACACAGCGGAGGGGTGTGCGTTAAAGGTGCAATTAACCCTATAGCCATGACAGTACCATGGGAACATTCCATAAATCATGCGGACATTCAAGCTATATGAGGACCTTCTCCAAAGCTGACTGCAGCCAATGGGAGTTATTTACTTCACTGGGCTTTGGATCAGGTGCAAGATATTATTGTTATCACATGGTTTATAATATTCCTTGAATTCAAACTGAAGGCACTTTGGCTCCTGGGATTTTACAGGAACAGCCTCAGGATAAAGGTTAATAGTTTTCAGCAAAAAATCTCTTTTGAACTGAAGGATCTCTCCCTGATCTGCCATGGGAGCCTTTAGGGAAAGGAAAAGAGGCTCCTGCTGTGATGCATCATAATTGCTTTTTGTTCCTGCATAGCTCTTCAGAAAGCTTTAAAAAGTGCAAACTGTTCTCTGGATTCGGTGACAGCTGTCAACAGTCTCATCAGCAAACAGGTGATGAGCACAAAACCCTTATAAGAACAGTCATGTAAATTTATTTATCTATCTTCTGGCATATTATCATTATTGAAATTCCAGATGTGCTCTCCTTTCGTAGATCATATCACCTCCATCACATGTTGGACTTGCACCACTGGGTCAAATAATGCACCATATTGGATGGTCTCACTTCAGGTGGCAAGATGTGGAGGTAGGTTTGACAGGTTTAATAGTCATCTCTGATAAACAAACACAAACAGTTCCTATCAGCCCCATTTCTTCCCAAAGGCAACTACAGCCTCATCATTAACATCTTGGTTACACTTCAACTTACATGACTATCCTGCTGGGGTTTAATACAAGGGCAGATTTGGAAGGAAAACGGTGTTTACTTTCTAATTGCCCTGCTCATTTTTAGTTTCATCTCATTTATAAAGCATTAAACTTAAATCTTTTCAAAGCAACTGCTCCATAAACCAACATGACAGCACTTAACGTGGCTCTAGCACATGTCTGTCACTCAAAAAGACAGCATTCTGTAAACCTGTGAAAGCAACTTCCCTCTTCCTTCAGAAACCTTGCTGTTCCCCAGTCAAAACAGAAACATGGGTAGAATATAATTGTTATGAGAACCCATTCCACTGTGTCCATGCTGCAATGCTGGACTGATTTCATTGGGGAAGAGTGGTGGTTTTTATGGGGCTAAGGGAATCAGTGTTAAAAAGTTACTTGTGATTTATATGTACCAAACGCGACTTCCGTCAGCCTAATTATTGCTTGTTTCATTATCCCTGGATTCCTGATAGCTGTCTGAGTCACAGCTTTTACTTTCCTTTGCGCTAAGACAGTAGCAGGAGAGGTAAACCAGCCACTGTTTTCAGCAATAGCTGTCATGAGGGACAATTCTGAGTACCGCCTAGGGGAGTCCTTTTGAAGAAAGTCTATTTGATATGCCAGGAATCTTACTTTCGATGTGGAATACTTTGAAAGTCGGTTTAATGATGCTTACTGTTTAGTGGGAGTGAGTCACTGAAAATGCAGTAGTGGTGGTGTCTAAATGCCTAGCTCTGCAGTCCTGTGCATCTAGGAAATATGGACTGCAGGTAAAAAGCTAAACATCTGGAGCACTGCTGCCATAACAAAGCAAAGAGAGTAATCGCCCTTTCAATGACTGTCTCTGTAATAAGGGAATGCATAGAAATATCTGCCATACTGGCTAAATTCTGCTTTTGGATCTGTATCCATATTCACAGTACAGTTCTTAGGTATGTGTTTTCTACCTCTTAGGGATGAGACACAATCATCCATCTCTCGTCTTCATTTATTTATTTATTCTCTTGTAGGTCTATTTTTGTACTTTACTTCGAGTGCATGTGCCAGGTGGATAAAGTCCAATGAATTAATTTTAAAAGGAAAGGCCCATCATGCACCAAACAGGTGTCTTCTTAGTGGAAATGGAAGGTCAGGGGAATCAGAGTTTGCAAGGGGAATGAGACATTTGAACCGTGTGCTCTACTCAGAATTTGGTGGAGTGTCATCAGAAAGAGAATTCAGGTCAAGGGCTCTGGAATTCATGCGTGCTTTGCATGAGGATTTGAGAAGAGGAGGGTAGCAGTCAGCTGGCCTTGGAGCATCATGGTATAAGTAGTACAATAAAGTTGGGAATTGCCCGATAACCAATAAAAGATCCTGGTATAAGTTGAATGTAAGTTACAGGTTTTGTGCTGGAATTGCCAGATAAGGTTCTCTGGTCTGTGTCTTGCAGGAGGTCAGACTAGATGATCATAATGGTCCCTTCTGGCCTTAAAATCCATTAATGTGTTGTGTGGTTCTGAAGTTGTATAAGTAAGAAGATTTGGGAGAGTGGTCACGTTTCTGTCATATATATACATATAAGTTTCATTCACAGTTGTCAGAACTCAGTTCTGCTTGACTTGAACAAGCACCTAATTTAAAAAGCTTAACCAGGATGGACATAGTGGTGATGTCATTGTTTTGAGGAATGCCTTTTCTCCATTTCTCACTCTTTAAATGACTTCACTTTCATTGCCAAACTGAGTGGAAGAGGACCCAGAGCAGATGACCTTCTGTTTCTGGTGTTTTCATCTCTTTTTGGGGTTTCTCAGTGTTGCACTCACTTTGTTCATTATGGGACAGCTGTAGTAACTACATTAGATTGATAGTGATCAAAGGCATATTTGTTTTGTGAATTACTTGACTTCTCAGTAAAGTGGCAATGAGAGCTGGCTGACAATTTTCTGAAAAATCTTTTCTAATAAGGAAAATGATTCAAAAAAGAGATTAGCAAAAAATATCATTTTTTCTTGAATGTTTTCTGGTTTTCTTAAAACTAAGTTTGTGCGGTTTTTTGGAGAGCTCAGGGAATCAAAAAAGTCAAGTAAAAATGTTGACAAAACAACCAAAAAAGTGGTTGTCATCTAAATTTTGTGGATGGGGAAATTTTCTTCCCCCTTAAAAACCTCAAATAACAATACCTCCGCAGTTCAGAAAAGGGCTCTGAGATCCTCTAATGAAAGAAGCTCTTAAAGGGCAAATTGTGGACTTCGTATTTTACATAGTATTAATTCACGAAGCACTGCTGGTGATCTGCCATCATGAGAGGGGCAACCTGTGTGCTGAACAGCAAACACAGAAATTTAGGGCTGAGCCCCTAAACCCTCCCCATGTTTGGGGTCTAGCTGACTCCAACAAGAAAAAATTGTAAATAAAAAAATGATTGTGCCAAATCTGCATCTCCTCATACATTAAGGATTCTCAAACTAGGATGAGGGCAATCACTCCACACTGGCTTTGTCATCCTACCTGATATGATTTTTGTGTAGCAAATAACATCACTTAAAAGGTAATGGGGTCAGGCAGACCCCCTCAATGTTAGTTAATGGGGAAAATTGTCACGAGCATTGAAGGAATGATCCTTATGCACCAGCTGGCTGCGACATTGTGTGTGGATGCCAGATTTTCACGTCCCAAAACAAGCTCTCTACTCTCAGCTCACCTATGGTCAGAGATTTTCTGGTGGTCAGAGGAGACACCACAAAGATACATGGTCAGAGGAGACACCACAAAGATACATGAAAGCATGTCTAAAGAAAACTAACGAGGACATCGGAAACTGAGAGGAGCAAGCCACCAAACCGACTGAAATGGAACCATATCCTCCAACAGGCAGTGGCTCACTTCGAGGACAAATGTCTTGCCCTTGAAGCTGAAAAAAGAGAGAGAAGAAAGGATGGAAAAAGAAAGAACTCTCATCCAGCAGGCAGCTGACCTGCTAGGAAATGCCTGTACCTATTGCGGGCAGATCTGTGATTCCAGGATTGGACTCCTGAGTCGTCTCAGGACCCATATGCAAAGCCGTGGTAGAGACCATCCTCGAATTGAGGGATTGCTGCTGCTGCTGATTCTTAAACTACGACGAGGACAACCTGTTAGCACTGGTTTCTGTCTGCATACCTGCTTGAGGTTTTAGTGAGGTATTGGGTATCACGCCCCAAATTAATTATTCCAGCATCCGATTATTTTTATAGAGGCAGCAACTGTGATACGATCATGTGAATCATTCAGCATTGTTTTTATCCCGATAGTTCCACTCATTTTTGTTTTTTCAAAAAACTGTACCTCCAGGGCCTTGAGTGTGTGTGTGTGTGTGTGTGGGGGGGGGGGGTATCTTTGATACCCGGGATATCATTTGCCTCATGTGTCATCACAATTTGTCCAGAAAATTGAGTTTCTTTGAAGATAACTCTGTCAAATGGGTTTTCTGGGAAGCCTACACTTGCTAGCAAGAGTTTCTGGTAGGGTTGCCAACCCTCCAGGATTGTCTTGGAGTCTCTAGGAATTAAAGATTAATCTTTAATTAGAGATTGTCATGTGATGAAACCTCCAGGAATATGTCCAACTGAAACTGGCAACCCTAGTTTCTGGGAAAGCCACAATTGTCAGACATGTTTTATGGCAAGCCCACACTTGACTGATGCTGCTGTTGGGGCAAATGCTTGCTGTTGCATTGCACTTGCACATAGCCTCTGTGAATGCATATATTGTTTGGATTTTGTTGACTCACACGTGGCATAATAAATCTTTCCCTGGGACCAGACAGACGTGGTGCAGAAAAGAAACGTTGCAGCCATGCTTCAGGCCTCTAGGTAAGTAGCATCTAATGTGCTGGATACTGATCCTAACCCTAAGAAATGGGGAAGATGTTACATCTCTTCCAGAGAATGCGACAGAAAAACACATGAAGATGCGTGACGTGTAAAAACTTGGTGTTCTCAGAACACGTGTCATGTAATTGCTCTATTTGTTCAAAGTGGTTGGCCGTTTATTGCCACTTTGCTGTGTTTCTGCTTTTTTACAATTGCTGCTGTTGCTATCCATTTTCACTGTTTAAACATGGGGTCAGTGAGATCTTGACATCTGTATTAGTGGGAAGTTTCTTGAAAAATGTGTGTGATCATGGGGTCAGTCGGACCCCAAGACGAGTAGTGTGTTGCATGCTCCTGAATCTAGGAAAGTTTTCATTTGTTCTGAGCTTTATGGCTCACTGGTTACAATAAAACCAGTTTTAAATGCATCCCGGATGTTTCCCCCTCGGTCTTTATGTTGTAGTGGGTCTCTAAGCCCCCAGTACGGAAATAGTTCATTGATTTTGATCCAGTATGAGGCCCATACTCTTTGTAGATTACATTGTAATTCATCAGTTAAATCCAATTTCTAGCATTTATTTTTCAATACCATTTTATGCGTGTCAATACTGTTACTTCTCAGTATTCACAGGTGTATCATCTTTTCATTACCAGAGACTGTCAAGGATTTTTTCTTTCCATGCTTTGTTTTTCTTGTTGCCGTCTTTAGAACCATTGATTCCATGTGATTTACATTACAGTGGTTTTTTTGTTCACCCTGTCGTCAAAAAGCTCTCATTACTGATCAATAGGTAATATTAAGGACAAAACATCCCAGGTATTCTGCAAGTTCATTCAGAAGTCATATGATTTCTACATCCTTCTTCTCCTTCACCCCCCATCAAATATGCCCTTCATTTATTCTCTGTTAATCTGTATATTTTTGCCACAACTTGTGGAGGCATGTGTTTCCTCCCTCCCTCCCACCCCCATTTACACATTGTTATCTGCATATCACCCATAAATAATTTATTCATAGTTGGACGGTCCCAATTTATAGCAAGGTAAAACCTGCCTATCACATTGTGCATCTCCTTTTTAAGCAGAAGGAAATTTTACATTACTCAAAATCCAGAGACTATATGATGGATGAAAATAAAATAAGACTCAGTAAGATTCTCTGCTGGAAATGGAAGATGAACTTGGAATGAACTTTTCAGGAGGTTCAAATGTGTTCAGAGAAATCTCTTCTCCAGCATTCACCACCTCGTGCCCCTGAACTGCTGGCTTCTGGAGAGGACAAAGGGATGGATCCCAAGGTGGCTGAGCATTTACAAGCATCTCTGGCTTTATTGGCAGTTGCTTGTGTTTAGCTACTCTTAAAATTAAGCCCTGAGGATAAAATTCAGAGCTGTGCAGACGGACAGCATAATCCCATGCACTACTTACATTTCACTTAGGCCCTCAAAATGGGCTTGTATGACACTTAAGTGATAGTCTTCTGCTCAGTGGTAATATCTATTCTAAAAGCAGAAATGCCACAAGGACAACTTTCTCCCTGCATCGCTAGTCCAAACAGACTCGGCATTTTGAATTTTTATGAGGTTTCCAGCCAAGTTTTGTATCCCCAAGAGAGCTGAACTTTTATGAACAATTATTTGAATTGATTTCAGTTACATGACGCCATTGAGGTGTGTAGCAATTTGCAGAAATGGAAGGGACAGCGCCCCCTGTGACAATGAATTTGCAGCCAGAACACCCACAACACTTGGATGCCTCTGCAAACTGGCCCCCCAAATTCTGAGATTCACCCATCGTGGGGCCACATCCAGTTCTTGTATCTGATCATTGTCTTGAATGATCTATCAAAGTGATATCCACCAAACTCGTCATTTTTGTTTATTATTACTTACCACTAGGGCTTGTTTAGTTTGTATTGATTAGTGGACTTGATCCTGCAATCCTTACTCATATGAGTGTTCTTCCTTTTATCTAGGTGTAATCCCCATAGTTCGGCAGCTCTGACTGAGTAAAATTACAGGATCAGACTTGAGACTGTTAACAGATGCCACAGGCACCTTCTGTGCAATAATGATCGTTTTTCCCAGTTCTCCCTCTTGTGAAAGCAAAACACAAAGCCGTGCCATTTTAACTTGCTGCTTGAATTGCTTTTTAAAAATTTCATTCAGACAGTTTTAAAAGGGTGTAAAAATGTAATCAAGAATTGCCAACTTGCTCTAAATTATTCAAACTGCTGCTTAAAAAGGGGTTGGGAGGGGGAGTGGGGGAGGCAAAGATTTGCTAATGTTTCTGGTTTGTCTTGTCTCGCTGTGGAAATTATACTTTCAAATATGATGTGCTTGGATGTGCAAGGACCGTGTGCATAATTAATTGATTTCAGAATCTGAGAATGAGTTACCTCTGCTGTACTAGTTAGGCTCTCAGAGCACTACATAGCCAGGGAGGTTTCAGTATGACCCACGGCTGACTGACCGCGGGTGATCTTGGAGTACCCCTGACTCCGAGGGACAGCGGGTCACCTTTCGAGGGAGCTGATGTCAGATAGCGAAGGAAAATAAACACTTTTTTCAGTTCCTCTCCTAGAGGCATATGACAGGGCCATCTCTTTCTGTAACACAGTTTATTATTTTGAAAGAGGAGAAGCTTCTGTTTGGTGATTTGTTTTTTTCCTGATACTTTAGCAAACTTCACTCAACTTAAACCCTCCGGATCACAAAACAGCCAAGCGAAAAAAGAATTGTTCAGGACAAAGGATTTCCAGCACGTAGATCGACAGTCTGACCTAAGTCAGTTCTGGGGTCACTAGAGTGGAGTAAGAGACCTCTCTCCTTAAGGGGAAGTGATGTGGAGACAGCTGGATCAGTAGCTAAGCTCAGGAAACATGAAGCTACAGCTGAAAAAGTGACTGTCTTAGGAGCGCACAGGCAGCTTTATTATCTGGGATTGATTCTTTTAGAAAGATTTGCTGCAGATCCATGTGTGCTTTGCACTCAGCTCTTCCAGCTCCTTCCCAGAGTTCAGGGGCAAAGGTTAGCCAGGGCTGGAGTGTCTGTCTTCCTTACCCCCCACCACTAACCAATTCCTGCACAAATCCAGCTCGCTCTCTTTCCTTCCAGACGTATTGCAAAGAAGCCTCTACATCATTTAAAAGGAGACGGCACAAAACACTGACAAAGATCCTGGGTGGAACGATTCTCCCTAGCTTGGTCAAGGAGTGGAGCTGGACTATATATGTAGTACTGTGGGCTCTTCCCATCTCCATTTGCTAGGACTGTCAGGATGAATTACAAGGAGTGGTCCCCAGTTATCTGTCCCAGGAAGTCAATGCATTTTCAGAGGAGCCAAGGGGAGTTAGGCACCCAGCCCTCACTGAATTTCAGTAGGCAATTCACCCTTGTTGGACAGTATTGTCAAAGTTGCTCAGCCAATCTGCCTCAATTCCCCCTCTCCCTACCATTAACCCCTCTAAAGGTTTGTCTCTTGTGGCCTATGTTACAGACACTCACTGGAAGCAGAGAGGGTTGACCTGAGCACCTGATTAGCTGCCTCTTTAGATAGGCGGTGGGCCAAATTCAGCCCTGGTGCAAGTGGGTGCAATCCTGCTGACTGCAAAGGAGTCCAATTTACCGACAGCAGGGTTGAATTTAGCTTGATATCTCTTTCCCTTGGGGACTGATCAGCTCCTGCCTTTTGTTCTCTGATAGATGTATTTCATGATCTGGAAAGTAAGAGGCAGGACTAAGTTATGATGCCTACAGAAGGGTTTATATATGAAGGCAGCTGGATGCTGGCGGACCCTGTGTTTCCACTTGGCTTTCTACACCGCCAGAATGAGCACGCCCAGCCTGTGCTGCTTCTTGAAAAGACTCAGAATCTCCCTGCATCTTGTCCAGGAGCTAGCAGTCAGGGAAAGTTGATTTTGGATTATCGGCAGATAAGTCTGCTCAATGGTCTGTGGGAATGCTGGATGGGATGGGAACTGAGTTACTGCAGAGAAATCTTTTTTGGGTGCTGGCTGGTGAGTCTTGCCCACATGCTCAGGGTTTAGCTGATCGCCATATTTGGGGTCGGGAAGGAATTTTCCTCCGGGGCGGATTGGCAGGGGCCCCGGAGGTTTTTCGCCTTCCTCTGCAGCATGGGGCATGGGTCGCTTGCTGGTGGATTCCCTGCAGCTTGAGGTCTTCAAATCTCACTTTTGAGGATTTCAATAACTCAGTCATGGGTTCGGGGTTGTTATAAATGTGTATGGGTAGGGTTTTGTGGCCTGCCTTGTGCGGGAGGTCAGACTAGATGATCATATTGGTCCCTTCTGACCTATGAGTCTATGAGTCTATGAGTCTATGAAAGGAGGACCCCATACCTCTGTCTGCCCTTGCTTTCTGCTGGCAAAGTTTGATTTCTATAAATGGGGGTGGCGGGGGCAGAGGCAGAGCCCGGTGGCGCTTGGGTGAGACCCACGCAGTGGGACTCGGGGAGGGTCACCTCCCTTTGACCCAGCTCAGAGAGCCACCCAGCCTGTCTGGGTTGGAGGTGTGGGGCCCAAACAAAAATTGTAACTCAAAGCTGGGGATCCGCACAAAAAGTCTGAAAACCACTTGGGTTGGGGGGGGAGCGCCACAGTTTGAAAACCTCTGCAGATCCAGAGGCAACCCATGGAGAGGTCATGTGCTCCCTCCCCCAAACCTTTAAATTGTGCCCCTCCCACTATCAGCAGTTATGCAGCAGCTCTGTGTGCAGGGGGAAAAGCTGTGACTCGAGTTGTTCAGGGGGCAGCTGAAATTTTAAATTGTGTCCCCCCCACCCCCACTATCAATGTACACAGTTTGTGGGGGATGTCCCTCTCCCCCAAATCTCCACCCCTGCTTGCTTCTGAAATTGAAATGTGGCTCATCCCTTACAATGGTTTTTAATGTCTGTTTAGGGATTTAATATATATATTATTTATTAAACCAAGTGGGTGTTTTTCTTTCCTCCAACTGCCAAAGATCTTCTTTCGTAACAGCAATGGAAAATTAATTTCCACTTCAGAAATTGCTTTGAAATAGACAATACGCTACAATTTGATTTTTTGGTGGGGCGCTTTCCCTACAAGCTGTATCCCCAAGCACTTTAGTGAGTTAAATAACACAAGACAATGGATAGTGTAATTTATCATTCCCCGCCTTCGCCCAATTCTTTCAAAACCCAGAAATAGCCCAGGGAGTTGGTTCCTCTGATCCACCATTTAGGGTCATTATCATTGCAACTTTTGCAGAGCTTGTAAAATAATAGGCATTATTCTGTCTTAGCACCACTTAGAGAGATAGAAACCACTAGGGGGTTAATAGTATAGAAGAGGATCTTGCCTGGCACCGACTTGACATTTTCGAGGTTATGGACAGTTAAACGACAGTTATATTCTCATCTCCATAAAAAGGGGATTTTCAGGCATTATTTCAGCACTCTGAGATCTGAATGTAGCTCAGGCTGCATTTTAAGATGTCCTAGAGAAAGTTTCCTATGATGGCATGTTTCGATGTGAATGCAACAGAAATCCATTCTATGTATAGAATCACATCTAGTGACGGGACAAAAACCGTTTTTCTTAAAACCGATCAATATATATTATGCATTGAGATGATAGATCCAGCAAATGAGATGCGTTGAGTAGAGAAGCAAGAATGCTGTTCCATTCTCTGACACTGACTTATTTGGCTGTGGCCATGTCACTTAACCGCTCCACTTCTCCATCTGTTCAAATGGCAGCAGTAATAGTTGTTTAACTCACAGATGGGAAGCAATGTGTAACGGATGACTTACCACGCCCTTTACGATCCTCTAATAATATGGAGGTGAGAAGCATTGTTATTAATCTCTCTCCATCCACCGCTGTTTCAAATTAATTTAAAGGAGCAAGAAACACAGAAAGAGGGGTAAGGAAGAATTTGCAACTTTGCCGACAGCACGACGGGGAGAATTAAGGTGCATATCTGTGCGTAGACTGAGACATAAAGGTGTCTTATGGGGAAAATAATCCCAACAGTTCAATTTTTGCATGATGCCATAATGTTAATGTAAAAGGATATCCTAAAATTGGAGCCTGAATGATATCAGATGTGTACAAATGGGGAGATCTCTTTCTATGTGTACTCCAAGTGAGGAGGTAATTAAAAGAGCAAATAAAATGTTTGTCTGAATAGCTGGGGAATTTTTCTCGTTCGCATGGCTGAGGTTGCACAATGCCCTGGCAGACCTCCATCAAAGTGTTAAGTTCCAGTCACTGCATTGCAAAATTTATTTGCACATTATAGCACTTGGGGGAAAAAAAATAGAAAAGCATAACAACAGAGGAAAGCATCAGCCTCGTTGCCTCCAGCTTTCAAGGAATGAGTAATGAGGACAAGTTAAAAAACCTTAACCTTAGAAAAAAGTCAAATAAGGGTATCTAATTAAAGAGCTCAAACTCTATAATGGTTGAGCTAATGTCAGCATTATTCATAACTCCACGCAGAAAATTTGACAAAAGAGCACAAATGGAATTTAAATTAAAATGAAGACACAAGGGAGCATCTCCTCTGTTTGAAAGTAATAAATGTTTGGAACGAACTACCTGGCAAGGTTTTGGAGGTGATGACACCAAGGGCATACTCGAGAAGCACCTAGATTTTGCTCTGTGGAAACAAGGAATTAATATGGATGATCTCAGATGAACCAAATTCTAATTCTCGTCCTTAAATTTTCACTGCGAACGCTGAGAATGCCAGCAGCTGCTTGATCTCTGGAGCACATGAATGACAATGGCAAACAGCCTCCCATTTTAGGATGGTGGCACAAGGAGGCCATGCAATGCACAAAGGACTGTTTACTTGATGACTAATTTATCGTGATCTTTATGCAACCATCTATGCACTGGGACAGGTTTTCCATACCATTTTCCAAACTCCTGCACATGGGCCTGAAATATTTAATGGGAGAGCAAAGAATTAGTTTCTTCCATTTGCTAAACAGCCGAAAATAAATAATTCAGCATTATTTGTTCGTAAAACAAAAGGGGAGGGGGACAGCTTTGAGTGAGGTCTGCTGAAAGGTATTTTAAACCAATGAATTTTTACCTTCTGTTCACCCTCACTGAGGTCTCACCTTGCACATCAGAGTTCACCATCAGTCCCAAAGGAAGCTGTGCTCAGATTGGCATGTGGTCTCTGTATTAAAATAAACACTTCTTTCATTCTTCACTGTGTCCCGGCTGTCTCTGAACTGATGGATCCTGTTGTATTTGAACATCCAACCATTTTTTAAAGGAGGCCAGTGCTAAGGTTTTACGAGGCTCGCAGAAGGAATTTAATTTAATATCATGCCACAATAGTAGTTGTTTTGAAGAAACAGTGTAAACGCAGTAATTCTGTGGGAAGCCACATGAAGCTTCATCCAAACAAAGCAGTGAAAATTCACAATTGTCAAGCAACAATCTAGGGGCCATTACTAGCCCCCGGTATTTAAGGAATGCATGGCCCACAAATGGCCCAGCGTGTTTTCGCTACTCTGGATTCCCAAAATAATCTTTTTATCAATTTTTAAATCAAGACTGGATGTTTTTCTAAAAGCCCTGTTTTAGGAATTATTTTGGAGAAGTTCTAGGGCCTGTGACATGCAGGAGGTCAGACTTGATGAACATAATGGTTCTTTCTGGCCTTGGAAATAACCTAAATGGGTTACATGCATACATGGGTTTCCAAAGGGATCAGTGCTTTTGGTTGCCTCCTTTTTTTGGGTATCCAACTGCAGACGCTTTAAAGGAATTTGCTTTTCAGAACGTGCAGGCTCTGCATTTTCTGAAAATGTGGCCCCTTTATGTGTCTCATGCTGGGCACCCAGACAGTGAGGCATCCACATGGTTGTTGCAAGCATAGAAATGCACAGGTCTGACAGAGCCTGCCTTCTTCTAATGGTTTAGCAGCTTAGCATAAATAGAATTGTGCATGTGTAAGAAAATGCAGCTAATCCGTATTTGGGAGGAAAGCAGACGATACAAGTAATCACAAAGCCAGAAGAGGCTGGTTTGAGCTTGCACGAAGCCTGCACTGACAGGGAAAGAGAGCAAATAGGGAAATTAATACGTATGTATAAGGAAAGGTAATAGAAATAGAAATATATGTAGTCAGCATAACAAAGGATCTGGGCAGTTGCGAAATGGCTGGTCCTGGAGGCAAGTGTGGAGACAACATCCCCATGTGCTTCCCTCTTGTAAATGACTGAACATTGCCTCCGGGTGCTTTGGCTGTCTTAATTAAGAGTTGTTGGCCCTACCTGCTAAGTGGTGAATTTCTGTCTAACGATGATGATTCATTTTGGAAACTCTCGGCCTATCTCTTGGTCGTTTCCAATAGAACAGCCTTCAAAAGGTTTTGCTGATGAAGAGATGTCTACTAACTGGGAAGAAGAGTTGTCTAATCATTAGAGAAAGGGACCCTGAAACAGATCTCCTGAGCTTGGTTCCTGAATCTGCCACTGATTGGCTTCGTAGCTTTGAGAAAGTCACTGATTCAGGATCTGCATCAAAGCCCACAGAAATTAATGTCTTTTCATTGACTTCAATAGGCTTTGAATTAACCTTTTAATGTCTCTGGATTTGATACTGATCTCTCACACAATTTCAGACCAGAGTAAATTAATTGACTTCACTGGCGTTTCTCTTGATTTACACCAGTACAACTGAAATAAAAATCAGGAGTTCAGTGTCTTGCAGAGGCAGGTGTGATAATAGAGGTTTGGGATCATGCTCTACAAGCTTTGATGTAAGGGGAACGTTTAATTGTTACCACTGGAAGTCATTCTTTTGTGGGATAATTCCTGTGGGAATTTTGACATTAATCAGGTGCTGGTCCGGGGTAAGCATACAGGTACTCTACCTGGGGGTAGGTGTTCATTGTCATAGTTCCACTTAAATCAACATTGTAAATTGCTGTCGTTCTGAGGAGCTATTCCTTGATGCCTTGCTGAGTCTCCCAATCCCTGCGGTGTTCAGATGCACCTACAATTATTTTAACAAATTCTGCCACATTTTAATGGGATTTATGGAAAGCTATTTAACGTCATATCACATCGGTTTGCTATTGTGCTCTAAGACCATATTCTACAGCTCTATTTTATTTCATGAAAGTTCCCCCTCACCCTGACCTCCGAGTTCAATCGTACCTTTGTCAGTTGGCCCCTTCACGTGTGCAATTTCACTGCGTTCATAAATTTGGTCCGTAATGAAATCCTTTAGAGCAATCACTAGAATTGGGGAGATCCAGTGAGCCAATCTAGGGTACAAATCAGCTATCAGAAAATCAACCTATAAAAATAATTAACTCTCTGAATGCCATATTAATTGGACTGCTAAAGAACGCTGTGTTTTTTTGCACGCTAAAACCGTGACTAATACAGGTCTCTTTAAAAATGAAGACTTGCTAAATGAAGCTGTTAACACCTTGAAAGCACAACTTTCTTGGTCTGGAGTTCTGCTTTTAAATACATTTCTGTTTCCAGTGCGTAGGGCTGGAATTGCCAGCAGAACTGGAGCTATGCTTTAAATGAAGCCAATTCAATCATGCTAATGTATTCGCATTGACCTGAGCTGAAAGTACAGAGTTCTTTAATTAAAGAATAATCGCACAGAATGAAAAGAAAATCTCATCCACAAAGGAGGGTGATTGTGATGAGGGTGATTATTATTAGCCCCTTTTTCAGTGCCACTAGAGTCACTTAGGGGCCTTTCGCAGTGAGTAATTAAATATCCTAATTACCCTTCCGGGGCTGTGGAGCACCATTTCAAGTGTGTGTATGAGGGTGGGATATATTTGCCCTCCCTGACCTATGAGTCCCTCTCTTCACCCCCTTCCACTGTAGCGTGAGTGGCATTGAAACCTGGTGGACATGGTCGCAGTGCCACTCAGGTTTGGCCAGGCCAAAATGTGGTCAGGCCATGGCCTGGATGCCTCCCCTTGTGGCACCACAGCTTCTGCTCTTTAACAAAGCAAGGCATGTGTCTTACTCATCTCAATAGTAGCTTTCTCCACTAACGTGTCGGTTGTAGTCAATGGGCCAGGCTTCTGTCCATGTAAATTTGCATGGCTCCATGGAGTTGCAATCATTTAGCCCTGCTGAGATTCTGACTCATTGGAACAACTTGTAAGTATGTCACTAGTCAACATGAGTGAGGACATCAGAACCTGGCCTTCAGTGATGAACGACAGTACTGGGTTTTGGCCCATGTCCCAGCTCCTCTTTATGTGTGGATGCTCTAACCTGTCATGAATATCAGAAAGTTCTAAGACCAGACTCCCATCCTGTTCCAAATGCTAGTCTCATCATGCTGGGTTATGGCACTTAATGGAAAATGGTGGTCCTTGGCTGGTACAGGCAAATTCCAAATACGATAAGCTGTCATCGTATGATGACAACCACCCAAACGTAAGTTCAGCCAAGTTTTTGTTTAAAGCAAGGGTTAGTGGAGGCTTGTCCTCTTTGGTGTTTTGTTTCTGACTTATATTGGTCATCTGAACACAGATATCATTTCACAGCAGAGAAGGAACAGACACAAAAGACTTAGATATACAAGATCATAGCCGGTGTTCAGGGAAGGTTCTAATTTGCTTCAGAGTACCATAAATAGTGACATGTATGTCCCTTCAGCACCATCTTAGCATGGACCCCTTGTGAATTCATAGTGTGATCCCTCCTGGTTCTGTGATCTTATCACATACACTAAGTAGGGCTGAGCTAGGTCTGCATTTGGATGGGGACTCGGCTACTGTAGTGATGTGTGCCTTAGGATATGTCTACACTGTGATAAAAATCCCATGGCACCAGATCAACCATCAGTCACTGCCATCAGATCAACTTATCTGGATCGACTGAGTGGTCAGTGAAGACCCGCTCAGTCGATCCAGAAGTCGACGTACTAAAACTACCTCCTCAAGTGGTGTAGCACTTCGTCGACACAGTGCGGTGAAGACGGTGTGCAGAAGAGAAGCACAGAAGCCAATGGGAGTTATGCCTGCTCTTTGCATACTTTGCGTAACTCCTGCCGAATCGCTGGGGTAAGTGTAGACCAAGCCTCAGAGGGATGAAACTTGCAGTGCGGACGTTCAGGCTTGGGCTAGATTCCAGGTCCTGCGACCCAACAAGAGGGGAAGGTGTCAGCACCCAGGCTCCAGTCAGAGTCTGAACTGCAATTTTTAGCCACGCAGCTCGAGCCCGGTGAGCCTGAGATGGCTGACGCAGGCTCTGAGACTCGGTGCTGTGTTTTTTTTATTGCAGTGTAGACGTACCCTTAGAATTACCTGAAGTAGACAAGATGTAAGAACAGCTGGGCAGGAGGCCTTCCGGGACCACTGAAGCGCTGGAGGAAGTGACGTTGGTTATTTAGTAGGGGCAGGCCATATTACATTTCCAGTAGAAGCAAGAAGGGATTATGATGAAGCAAATCCCTCTGGCCCTACCTGTCCCAAGCCCCGTGTAGATCTCTGACTCCAGAACTCACCAGGCCCCCAGAAAAGGACATAGACAACTATAAATTGTGGCTGGAATTTGGAAATTAAGAGAGCCAAGGAGTCAGCCGAGTTCAGTCTCTGGCTTTTTTGCTGACTTACTGTGTGACGCTTTTAGGCAAGTCACTAAGGTCCAGATCCTCAAAGAGATTTCAAGGGTTTGGGCTTTAACCCTTTTGGGCTTCAGTTTCTCCATCTATTACATGGGATTCAGAGGCACCTCGGAAGAAAAGCACCATATACAGACAGAGCACTACTTAAATTACCATATGGGAAGAGTGAAATTTGCCTGTGTGTCACCTTATAAAGTTCACACATTTTATTTCTGGGTGGTGCCCTACAAAAATATCGTGTCCAATAGGCAATTTATCTCCAGGAGCCACAAATTACTTCACATGGAATGGATTATAAATCTCAAGTAAAGCCTAGTCAATTCTACGAATGATGTATTTCTATCATTACTGACCCTTTTATTGATGCTTTCAGTTTCATATCTCTCCTTTTTTCTTGGGCAGAGACAATGCATTAATATATTAATCTCAACAGCTGGTGTAACATTCCCCGTTGTCTTTCCTTTGTGCATACAGATACTTGAATCTAACCTTTTTTAGTCAATATTAGCTTACCTCGTTATTTAATAACATAATTCGGTGACCTTAAAAATATTTAGTAGGACAAGTTCAAAATTTTCAATGAAATGGTTTCTCATAGGGAAATGGGCTTTCATTCAAAACTGAAATCTTCCTGCAGGAAACATCAATTTCAGTGGAATTTTCCCACCAGGAAAAACAAAACAAAACATTTCAATTCAGGAATGTCAAGATGCTTTGGAGTAGATTGAAAATGCCAAAACAGAGAGGTTTGATATTTCCAAATCAAATTTTTTTTAGAAACTTCTCATTCCATGAAATGTGAAACTGACTCAGGATGAAAATAAATGTTGAAAGACCAGAATTTCTCACAGCACAGATATTTTTGTTTTTTTCAATCAACTCCAATATTTACACAGCAATTTGTGACCAAACCAATCAGCTAGAAGAATAGCATTTCAAGGAGTGATCCATGTGCGCATGTCGGACCAATCCATGCATCTTTTTTTTTTTTTTTGCACATTTCCATGTCCTGTGGCAATTTCAGAGGCACTTAATAAGGTAGGACACAGAACAATTGACCCTGAGGATGCATACCGGAACAGTGGTAACTTTACAGACACAATAAGTGTGCATTTCTTTGTGAATGTCCCCCAAAAGACACACACCTCTATGTGGTTTGTATGTGTCACTTTAACAGCCTGGGGCTAGGTCTATACTGACGGCGGCGAAGTAAAGACCTGCTCAGTCGATCCAGAAATTGACCTATGAAAACCACCTCTGAAAGTGATGCAGCGCAGTATGGACGGCGCACAGAACTGAAGCAGCGGAGTTGACGTGAGTTATGCAAGCTTTTTACGTTGCTTGCGTATCTCCCGTCAACTGCCGCCGAATCTTGGAGGTAAGTATAGAGCAGCCCCCAGTATGCTTTTTGAGCCTGACCAATCGGAAGCCCTCTGTAAATTAGATCAAAGCAGGGACTGAAACAATGGATGGAGTCCAAACTCTGCAGAACAGCAACATAGCTTTGAAAGAGGAAGCCCAGATTTTAGCTCCAGGATATTCAGTGGTTGCTTGACTGTTGCACCACACAAGATGACCATGAGCCCTCCCAGTTGACAGGCAGAAAAGTCCTGCACGTCACTAATTCACTCCTTACTCTTTGGATGTTTGAATGGAAAAATGTCTTGGAACAAATAGAGAAAGCATGCTACACTAGAGAGAGACAAATCTCTCCTATACCCTCAGGGACTGAATGCAACTTACAACTGCTGAGTGAATAATTAGTTGTAATTAGCACTAGAAATTGATGCCTTTGGAGATAGTCTGCCAAGTTTTTAAGCACTTTAATACTAATGGATTTTTTTTTCCACAGGAATAAATCTTTATAGAGGAAGCAAGTGCAAATTGATTTTTAAAGAGCCTGTCCAATGCTGAATTTATCTTTCAAAAACATTAGGTTTAAAAACAATTACATTTACCTTTACTGTGTTTTAATATTTTTCCAATTGTCTCATTTTTCTTTAAATATTTTTTTCTGTCACTTTTTGTTCATTTTCTTGGAAAACAGGCATATGGAATGCATATACATCTACAGAAGGTGTTAGGATAAAATATGAAACATAGTACAGCCATTTAGTTTCTAAATCATTTTTTGTTTATGAAAAAGTAGGATACTTTAGTGATAATGGAGGTATAATGACACTTGGAAGTATATGAGGAAAGTCCACTTCCTTTTCATAAAAGAGTTTTGAGTAGGGAAAAGGCAAAGGCCTAAATATTAAGAAAATTGTATATGCAATTTCACATCTATTCCATATTTGCATCTAAGGCCAAATCTCAAAGTTCCTATTATTTTTCCTTTCAAATCTTAGCCATGCAAACTTAGAGGCAAGGAAATGGGAGTTTGTCTGAACAATAACTTGGGGAAAGGCCTCGGAGTTTAGGCCTAATTCAATTGCATATGCAGTTGTGCTGGCAAATGACCAGTTGTACAACTAACCAAGTAGTAGACAAACTTTGCCCCAGGTGGTGAACTGGTGCATTTGCAAGACAAATAATGACTCAGGCTCTGATCTTGCAATTGTCTTTGCATGGACGTGGTGGTACGCTAAGTCAATTGCAGTGTCTGGCTTTGAGTGCCAGACTGAAAGGTCAGAGATATATATACAAAAGGCTGATTTCTCAGGAAGCCAATTACCTTCAACTCACAACTGAAGTTGTTGGGAGAAAGAGGTGTTTATGGCTTCAAAACATCAGACCTCAAAAGGTGAAGATACTGTGTTTTTATTTTTAAAAATTGTTTATTTGTATTGTGGTAGCAGCTAGAAGCACCACTCAGGAATCAGGGCCCCATTACGCGAAGCACAGTACAGAAATAACAAAAAGGTGGTCCCTGCCCCAAAGATTTTACAGTCCAAATATGCTGCTGCTGATGTGGATACCTCTAACATATAAAGAAATACTACGGTAGCTGCAAGTCAGTGCACTAAATCAGTGCTACTTTGTTGTCACTACCAGCAATAAAAATGAAGATAAAAAATAGGCCTTACTGGAAAATCAGAGCTAAAAAGGAGGTTTGACATATATAAACATTTCAATATTAAAGGCATTAACTGCAACAAAATGATATATCTTTTACAAGAGGTGCTTTGTGGACATTAGGGCCACAGAAGCAGTCCATTGTGGTTTTTAACTCTGATCAAGTCATGCAGACAACATACAAATCAATTTAATTTCCTGCAGCAAGGAAGAGGAAGAAACTTTTATTGGGGAAAGTGGTCCTTTTTCACTGCCAGCATGAGGTGCCCAAATATTTGTTCATGGCAGCGTAAATTTGCGTGTGACAAAAATGACAAAGGTAGAAATCAGATCGTCTTTCCCCCTCCTGCCCCACGCGCCTTTGGAGTACAGATGCTTCCTTATGGGACTTGATTCAAAGCCTGTTTGAAGTCAGTAAAAAGGCTCTCATTGATTTCAGTGGGCTTTGGAGCAAACCCAAGACTAAGACTTCTTCTAAGCCCAGTTCACTTCACTGTAAATCATCTAAATTCCAGGTAACTACTAATGGGTTAACATATGTTAATACCAATAAGGCTTCCATGTGTAAAGCGTATAAGTAGGAGGAGGGACCATAAAATTTACATCATAGACCTTAAAAACTTCAGCTTAAATAACATTTGCAAGAAAAAGACTTAAAAAAAACTTCTTCAAAGCAATCTTCTTTTAAAGGACCCTGATTGGATGCGTCTTCTGACAAATACACATTTTGGATATGTGCAACCAGTAGGTGACTAGCATATGTACTGCAACCTCAGGATACATATGCAATATCAGCGGTATATAACATCACGCACAACGATGGTACAGTGAAGTAAAACGACTAACCAAGATGTGTTGTGGTGAGCTTATGACTACTCTTCTCTGTGTGCTATTATTAGCCAATGACTATGAGACAATTACGTTCATATCTCTGTGCCCAAATTTTCATTAAGAAAACCAAATGTTTCCCCAGACAGCATGTGCTATGGGACCTGCCAAATTTATGAAATTTTCACCCCTTGGGTGGAGGGAGCTTTCATATATGTCTGACATATGAAACATGCAAGATATTCATTAGCTTTTGAGTTCTAAATATCTTACACGGGAACATAGGACTGGAAGGATCCATTTGAGTCATCAACTCCAATTCCATCTCCATGGAACCACATCGTAATAGCTAAGTTCTTAAATAATGGCTCCTATCCATGTTTTTATTGATCTTCTCAAGAAAGAAAATGTAAATGAATTTTTCTAAAAGATTTTTTAGCTTGCTATTCTCCATCTCAGACAGTTCATGGACAATAGTAATTCCACTGCATAAATGCCTACCTTCTCTTCGCTATTCATTATAAGATGGTTCAGACACCTGTAGACAAATTACCATGGTAGATGCATGCACGCTCACTGCTTTGCCTTATGGTCTGGAAACGACATGACTTTAAAAAAAGCATCAAAGTGGACAAAAAGTTGGTGCTGAATTATTTGTGTTTACAGCTGTTCACACCATAGGCCAAATAGAGGTCATTGAGTCTTTGCTTACTAATGATTGTACATGTGCTACTTTTTAAACAAGATTGTACCTCTCAGGGCACTAGACCTTGTGTTGCAAGGTCAGCTGTTCTCTTAGTGTTTCTTCTTCCTAGTCAAAAAGAACATTCATACTCACAGCCCTCTCCCACACCTAATTTCTCTTTTTCCCATTTCACACACGACTGTACAGTGGCCTTTGCTTTATGGAAACAATGAATACAGCATGGTTAGTTTGGAGGTTATTTTCTGTTTCTTATTGTTTATGGTGCAGAATCACTCTTCATTAGGATATCTTTAGCTTTACTGCAGTATTCAACACCAGCTTGAGGAAAACCAGCAAGAGTTTCTATCCTTTTCTTATTATTAGCTTTTGAATTATTGCCATTAGCTGACTTCTAAGAAAGCAAGCAAGTGAGCTTTCCTGAGGTAAAAGAGGCATTTAATCTGTGAGTTTTCTTGGAGGAAGGCTGAACATGATCGCATAGTTTTCATCCTGACTATAAAGTGACTGACACTGACAATTAATTTGGGAAAGTACCAGCATGAGTGGGAATTCAGGAGAAGAAAAGAACATGTTTTACTTTTTACTTTCAGTCAAACTCGGTTCCATCCTGAAAAAAGTCCCCACCATTGCTAGTGCAGGTACCAGGACGGTGACAACGTCTATTAGTCTTTTAACCATCATGTCACATAGACCTTCCCTATACAGGGCTAAAGAACACGATGCTGAAAATGCCTGCCGTCCTATAGATCTCTCTGCGCCGGCACTCCTGTCATTGCTATTGGCAGTAGAGTTGCACTGACAATAGGAATGGAAGACCATAGGAAGAAGGCCGTGGTAGACACGAGCTGTGCATGAGCAAGGCTTCTGAATCTGAATTTTGTGAAATGTTGGCAAAGCACGGAAGGCATAACTGAAAGAAAAATGCTGCCAACAGCTGGCACCGAGGAGATGAAGAGCCTTGAATGGGAGTGTCCAATGGGTAGCATGTGTCAGTGAAAACAAGAAGAAACCACATCACTTGAGAATACCTGGGAGGTGCTTCCTGATGGGTTCAGGCAGCAGTGATAGCTTGCAAAGCTAAGACCTTGTCATCACATCTATGTCATAAAGAAGTGGATGCCTAGGCCGATATCAAAGGGGAACCCACAGCTTATTCCCTGGACAACCATCCTGTATATTCTATCTTCTTTAGAACCTAGGGGGAGCATCAGTGAGGGAGAGCTCTTGTGTACCTTCTACCACTTCAAAACCTATGGGGATCAGCTTGAGACATGGTCTTCCCATGCCTACTTCCCATCCAGTTTCTAGGTAGCATCTGTCAGATCGATGGCTGTGGGGAATTGCCAGTAAAGTGTCAACTGCAGTGACAGGGCGTGCAACAGAAGGGAAAAGCAGAGAGAAAAGTCTCATAGCCTTTTCAGGAAAGGAACAGAGAGAGAGGGGGGCATGATGTATAAATAACTTTAAAAAGGCCAGCTGGCTGACACATGTGACAGGAGCTCAGCACTGAGAAGTGGACAAAAGCAGGGCTGGTTGACCTGCCTACAAATGGGAGGGGAGATGGGAGTGGAAGAAGCAGGTTTCAAGTTTACCAAAAGAACTTAGAAAGGTCAGTGTGGTAATTTGTAACTGCTGGCAATACACTGTTCACACAGAGAGAGCAACGCACACGTGCTGGCCTTTAGACAGTCTGGCTCACTGGGGATATCCCAGTGTAAGACAGGAAGCTGTGTGGCCTTAAAATCCCCAGGTCAGAAGGGTGTGGGATAAGGGTCCCTGCCCAAAGATGTGTGATGGGTGTAGGCCCTTCTGGAGTGGTTCACAGAAGCGGGGGAAGGCGATTTAGGTGACGCTCGTATCTGCCAGTGTTCATGCCCTCCCATTCTGTGAAATTGGGGTATGGAATGGGACAAGTGCAAGAATGCCCACTTGCATGGGAAAGGAGAGCCATGGCAGAGGAGTGGATCCCTGCAGCTCATCACAGAGGCAGGGGTAGGCAGCCAGCTTGCAGTACTTGCCATGAAAGCCGGAAGTACCTACGCTTCCGTTGCACATTTACGAAGCCTCCTGCGCCAATGCTATACAGAACAATCCCTCGCTTCCAGGGGGATGAACTAGATGAACTAACAGGTGTTTTCCATTTCCTTGATTCTATGTATGTTGCCTGCGTATCCCAAAGAAAGAAAAGACACTTTGAGAGAGGCCTCTTTAAAGGACCAGATCCAGCCTACTGAAGTCTATTGAAAAATTGCCATTGACTTTAGCAGGTTTTGGGTCAGGCCTGAAGTAGAGAATCTATTACTCTTTCTATTTTCAACTCTCCTGTTATGCCCCTTATCCGTTCACATGTGAAGGAAGTTATAATTCACTCCAGTTATAACTCACTTTACGCAGGGAGAAAAAAGAGAACGTGGTCACAGCCAAGTTCCCCAGGTCACAGTGGAACATTAAATAATAACACGCCGCATGTGATCTTTTTACTTCTCAATAGCGAAGGCATATGAATACTTGAGATGTTTTAAAGTTTTCTTTTCTTTTTCCTTGAGAGGTGGAGAAAGAGGCAGAGAATCCAAACAAGACAGCCATGGTGGATTCGTGCAGGCAAACTCGTTTCCTTAGCAACAGAAATTCTGTGAGAAGTTGAACATTTACATCTTTCCATTGGGGATGGCTTGCAGTCTCCATTCAGATACCTAGCAGGGAGTTTTCAAAGCCTTATTTAGAGCTTATCTCCACGTCCCACATAACCCATCCTTTGTTGACTAAGTTGACTGCAACCACAGCCTGCAGTCCTCTGTCATGCAGCCCTCAGTCATGCTGCAGTGCTGCTTGGCAGGGCCCGGGTCAGATGATCACCAGGCAAGCTCTGATCCCGGCAGAACTGCAAGCTAATCTGTGCAACGGCACTACCCGGCCAGGCCCCCTCCTATTGCTTCGCCGTGTTACTGACTCCCTAGGCTTCCTGCCTGCCCCTTAATCTGGTTCCTGTTCCTGCCCCAGCCTTGCCCAAGCCCTGTTCCAATCTGCTTCAGCCTTGTTTGTGTCCTACTCTGAACTCGCTCCAGCACTTTGACAGGCCTGCTCCAGTCCTACAGCCCCCTGCTGACCCCCAAACCCTTGGACTGACTCTATTCCAGCTCCGTCCTGCTGCTGGACGCTGACTCCAATCCTGATTTGCCTTGTCTGCGGACTCTAACCTCAGTTCTGACCCACAGCCTGGATACTGGCTTCAGCTCTGTCTTCAGTCTGGTCCCAATGCTACAGCTGACTCTAAGCTCAGGCCTGACTGCCTAAGACCCAGAGCCTGACACTGTCCTATTTTAAAGATTCACACACCTACACAGAATGCAATTTTCAGAACAGCTGAGTGTGCAGAAATCTACCTGGAGCCACTCTCACAGTCAAGTCCCTACAGCTATCCCAACCCAGCTTCCTTTTGTATTGGCACAGTTCTGTGCATGAAGAAATCTATATTGCACTTTTCAGGCACTAACACCTGGCTGTAGAGTGGATAGATTCTGTCACTTATCCATGCTCGGCTTAGGACTTGAAAAGGTTATATTTGCATGTATGAAATTGTAAACACACACAGTGAATAGAGACGCATTAATTATCCTTTCCCACAACACACACGCAAAATAATCAAGTGGTCTCCCAATGAAATTAATAGGCAGCAGGTTTAATACATACAAGAGAAAGTACTTTTTTCACTTCACACATACAATTAACCAGTGCAACACATAGCCATGGGAGGTTGTGATGGCCAAAAGTATAAATGGGTTCAAAGAAGAACTAGATACATTCATGGAGAAAAGCTCTATCAATGACTATTAGTCAAGATGACAACCCCACGCTTGGGAAGACCCTAACCATCTGAATACCAGATGCCAAGAATGCACATTTCAGAAATTGTGAAAACTTTTCCCACCTTGCATTGGGACAAAAAAGTCAAAATCTTGAAAATTTTTCTGAACTGAAAATTGGGGGGGGGTCATTTTGAATTGGAAAACTAGAGGTTTTTGTTTCAAAAAGGTCTCAACAATGTCAACACTTTTTATTCAAAAGTATTTTCTTAATGAGTAGGTCATTGAAAGCAACCTTTCCTGAGAAAAGTTTGTTTCAACAAACAGGCATTTTCCTATGAAAGAGCATTTAATCAAAAAACTCCTAGCCCACTGTAATAATAATATCATATGGGGAATTAGTCTCAAAACAGCAGGAGTACATTCATGTGTTGCTGAAGCTATGCTGTGTCAATATTTCTATCATAAACCTCTTATTTCCAAGGACCATAAAATTTCTCTCTAAGCTAAAGTGCAGCACAAAAGGTCATAAATGTGGAAAAGAGTTTTATTTATAAAGAAAAGTTGCTACAAACTGAACTGATAGTTTTCAAGTTAGAGTGGGGGCAAAGGACAGGGTTTTTTATTTTCTATTTCAAATGCATTTCCTGTCCTAGTCTAGCTCGATAACTGCATTGTTTTTCTTGAAGAAAAAGCGAATTGTTCTAGCTTGTAACTCTGTAATGCAGCTTGCTCTTTTAGAAAGATTTTAAAGAGTAAATAGAAAAGAGCTTTATGTTTGTGGATGAGAGTATGAGTATGTGCTTGGAATTATTAAGCATGATATTATTCAAAGTTTAGAAAGGGAAGAGATACTTATGTTTAAACATAGCTTCTCAACCAGTTGTTTGGCTGGCAGGGCCCATGCATAATTTTTTCAGGCCCAGTGCAAACTTGTAACTTGGGCCTCCTCCCACTCATATACCCAAGGGGGGTTGCAGCCTGGGCTGGGCCCCCTAGGGCCTCTGAGCCCCCGTAAATTGTATCCTTCCTCCCCCCCCACATGGGGTCCCTGTTGGCAGGAAAGAAGTCCCAAAGTATCTGTGACACCCTCAGGAATGTATGTCAGAGACTCCTCTTTCAGCATCTTTAGGCATCTTCAATTCTCATACCCTCGCTTTGTGGAAAAGCGAAGTTTATTCAGTTAGACTTTTGCTGTAGCAGCCCTGTTTATATGACACTTGCTTTGGGTTTGTAGCTACATTATGCAAGGAAAATGGTACAAGCTTACTAGTCATGGTTATGATCGTCAGTGCAGAGACCATAAATAAGTGGACGAAGGGGTAGCCATTAGTACTCTATTAGCAAGCAACTATTAACCCCCCCCCCATATATATGTATATTTGCATTTACAATAACATGTCTTTATAGCTAAGCATCTAGCTGTGGGTTTGTCCATTATAATCATTGACGTGATCATTTTTGTATGTTTATATTATTTTTTAGAAAACCAATCTGACACATGCAAAAAATTAAACACATAAGGGGAAAAAAAGACAAATACTGAATAAGATATACCGGAGAAGTATGTTTACATTTTTATTGCTCAGAAATTTCCAGGCAAGGAACCCTTTGTTATTGAGAGATGTTCTAGCTGAACTCTGCAGTTAGAAGATTTTGCCATTGGTTTCTCTTTGGATGGTTTTTGGAAATCCCTATGAAAGATATTCCTTGTGTGATGTGGTTTCTGACTCTCTTTCTACTGGTTAAGACCCTGATGTGCGCCTTGTTTGTGCTAACATTTAAAGACTTATACATGGACCAGCTACTACACTGTGAAAACCAGGGACTGTTATGGTAGGACTTGAAACAGCTTTTTCAAAGATTAGGAAGCTAGGCCCATATCCTCAAAAGTATTTATATGCCTAACTTCCATTGAAAGCAGTAAGCAATTGGGCAAGAGAGAAAAGGCCCAGATAAAGTAAAGATAATCAGTTAAAATAGGCGTGCTTTTCTAAACTACACCATACAGACCTTTCAGGCTTGCAAAATTAGGCTGGAAATTTCAGCAAAATAAGCTTTGGAGTTACAGTCCAGAGATCCCAAGACTGGCAATAACCTGAGGTCCTGAGTGCCTAATGAAAAGCTAACTGATCATTTGATCTGCAGACACAAAGTTGATTTGAGATTGTATAGTTACATAATTATCTCATGCTATTCACTGCAGTGGTGTTGCTTCCCCACTAGAAGGGATTATGGAAACTTAACACCATTGTTACGAGAACAATATAATTCATATTATATTTCAGTTCATAACAGGCACTGAAAGATTTCCTGCAGGCTTTTAGTTTCATTTAAGGTGGTTATAATCAAAATCAGCATTTCCCCTTCCCCAATTTTTGTTATGGCTTTTAATACCAACACAGTAGAATATCCACCTCTGTTTTTTCTGAATTGCTTTTTAAAAGCTGGTTATACCCCCTTTCTCCTTCCTCCCTTGATCATAGCAGGAAACAAGAAGCAAGCCCTCCAGTGCTGAAGTATAGTTGTGACAACTCCTCAGTCTGTTGCCTCTGCTGGATGAAAGCCTGATCCAAAACCCACTGGAGTCAACTGGAATCTTTCTTTTGACGTTATGGGATTTGGATCAGGCCCCGAATTTTTTAGGCTATGTACCGAAGCTCTCCCGGCTGAGTAGGCAGGCTAGGTTCAGTGCCCAAGGTTTAATTTATCCTGCATTAACCATATTGTTTGGTGGATTTAATGTTTTTTCCTACATTTTGATATGTCGGGAGTGTTTATCACACAAACAGACAAATTAAATTTTATCAGTCTCTCAAATGCCAAGACCTTTTGTGTTCTCTCTATGCGTGTATCCAGAATAACACTGCTGCAGTGAGCAATGCTAGGAGACTAGCCAGAACACGGCTTTGATTAATACTATAAATCCATTCCTAGATTAAATATATTGAAAACATTTAATAATAACCTTTTTCCTGGATGAGATGGTGTGCTTAGCATTTGATGCTTCTGTGTTTGGAGGCTACAGTTTTGATTTCTGAAGGTTACATTGTAAATGCTGCATTTCTCAAGCCACACAGATGTGGGTGTTATTTCAGCAGATGAGCTGTAGCAATATGTATTACTGAACAGTTAGAGCAGCAACACGAGTTATTATTCACACACTCAGGTGGTGATGTGGTAAACATGACCATAAGTTACATTTACAGTAATCCTGAGAGCAGATGCAGTTAACCTGGGGACATTAAATAGTTCCTGCAAAAATAATATGTAGCATTTCACAGCAACTAATCTAACTTGCATAATTTGTATCGCCTCTGCAGTTCATTGCCATCTTTTTTTCCAGCTGAAATACTCGGGAATATAATTTAGGTGACTAACAGACCTAATCTCTTGTATTGCCTGCTTTTTCATGCAGCATGTGGTTGAGCTGTGGAACTCACTGATGCAGAAAGTCAGGTCAAATAATGTGGCTGGATTTTTCAAAACGACTGGTTAATTTTATGACCAGAAACAGTTTTGCAGTAAGTGTAGTAAAGTGATCATAACAGGGTTAACTGGGTTACCCAGAGTATTATGGGATGGAGCCATCCTTCCTTTATTTCCTGGTTAGCCACTGGGAATCCCCTCTGCCCCCCACAGTGATGCAGTTGAATAAAACAGCAAGTTCTCAGCCTGCGAGTAGATTTGTTTTTGTGGTGCTGAGTGGTCCCCTTCCAGAATAAGTACAGTCAAATCTCATGCCTTCTGATGTAAGCAGAGTGCATGAAGGTAAGGAATTTTCTTTCTGGCCCTGCATTGCGGAGATGGAATAGGTGCCTTTATAATGTGGGGGTCAGGACGCACGTAGAGAGTAGAGACCGATGACATCATGATCGAAGTGAATGCAAGACTGTCTTTATTTCCTGTTACCCTCTTGCTGTTTACCTGCTTCTTTCTCTCCCTTAGGGCCACACTCTAAACATTGACAACTAACACCACAATGGGATGCCTTGTCTTTCTCTGAATCATGAGTTAAGGTCTACTTTTAGAGCCAGTATATTGGACATTAGGCCCATAATCTGATTCAGTATGACACATCAGTGGGAATATTTTACTGGAAATCAGGCTATTTCCTTTATTAAATATTCTGACTAGGCAATGCTGCTATTTCCTTTATTAACTATTCTGGATAATAGCTGATAGATGGGAATACTTGTGTGTAACTCTGTGCTCCTAGACAATAACTGGAGACCGTCTTGGTTGCTAATTCCAAATCCAGATAGCACATGAAGTTTCTCATTTCCATTCCCAAAACTTTTTAAAGATTTAAAATATTAGACAAGGCTATCCAAAGCAAGGAGTTCATGGATTTGAAATGAAGACTGGAACACTTGCTGGAAGAAACTTTAACAATATTATTTCTTCATTGATAAGATCCCCAAATCCCTGGCAGTTGAAAAATTACAGAGGATTTAAAAGACTTCATGCTCCAGGTTATAAACTGACAGTGAGCCAGTCACTCTGAGGAGTTCTGTCTTCCAGGGACATTGAACCACTATTACTTCAAGCTTCCTAATTCTCTGCAACCCGAACCTTGACAGATGACTGTGAAGAGAAGGCAGAAATGTCACTTGTTCCACCCCCTATCATGGTTTAATTATTTACTTAACTGCTTCCCACACCATCCTCCCAGAGAGAGGAAAGCAGAATAAAGAACTAAAGGAAATCTGTCTTGAAAGCAAACTGAACTCCTTCTGAGATGCGGCTTCAGTGCACAATAGGGACAGTCCCTTGGGGGGGAAAAATCAGCCAGGTGTCGTAGTGATGGGGAAACCACAAAAGGTGGAGACCCTATTTTTTCCTCTTGCTCTGTACCTTGTACAGCCATTTATTTTGGTGCAAAGTGGGTGCAAAATGCTACTAATACGGTGGCAGAGCAGCTGTGTGGGCTTCTTATGGTACAGCCCTTCTGCAGGCCCTCCCTTGCAAACCTTGCCTGTAAAGCTAGAATATAGCACTAATTAATTACCGAAAAAGCTATTTCCATATAGAGTTTGGGGTAACCAGATGCTACTGATGTGTCAGCAGATCTCAGCATTGTCTAGTGATTAGAGCAGGGCCTAGGAGTCGGAACTCCTGGGGATTTGGGTTCTCGTTTGCTGCGTGTCCTTGGACAAATCAGTAGGATTTAAAGGAGTGATGGTGGCATGCTATAGCTAACATGCACAGAGTAAAATGTTTGACAAGTACAGTGCAGAAAAGGTTGGGTAGACTTAGGGCCTGGCTGCAGTAGAGAGTTTACGGCGGTGCAGCTGTACCACTGTAAGCACTCTAATGTAGCCACACTAAGCTGATGGGAGAGCGGCTTACCTACCCCAGCCCCCGTGAGCGGCAGTAGCTGTGTCCACACTGGTACTTAGGTAGGTGCAACTCATACTGATTTATTCACCCCCCTGAATGACAGAAGTTACGTCGACATAAGCTGTAGTGTAGACAGAGCCTTACGCTTTAACTCAACCAGTTCAGCACACGTTAAAGGTTGCATGCCTTGTCTGCACTAGACTATTAAAGCCTACTATTTATCATAGGCTAGCTAACATGGCAACACCCCAGCTTAACTTCTTATCTAGACAAGGCCTTGGGGCCTGACTTTCAAAAATGTGTGTGCAATTTTGGGCTAATTGGTGTGCACAACTCCCATGCCTGAATGCACAGCTCTGTATCTGTGCACACGAATGGCTTAGTTCCATGTTTGACTGGCCATATGTTTGTGCTGCCTCATTTGCACAATGCAATCTTTATCAATGCCTGTGCAATGGCAAACACAGGTGCACTTTTGTGAGCCCAATTAAAAAAACAAAAGCGAAAAGAACCAACCAACCAACCAACCAAAACAGCCTTAACCACTTTAGGCTCCCATTTCCCTGTCTGTATAAGTGAAACTTTACAGGGTTGTGGGGAGGCTTAATTAATTAGTAATTAGACCAGGTGAGATTCTTATCTCTGCTCCATGCTGGTTAAAGGGGCATGTGTTGCTAAGGAAGAGTTTCCTTAGTGCAGGGACTGAGGAAGACGGGCTGTGGACTCGTTCACAATCGCCAGCGTAAGGAGCGTGCCAGGGTGGGAGTGGTGTTTTGGGGGCGGGAGAGCAGCATGTAACATTGCAGAGATTCTGGTCAGTCCTGTGCCTCACAGACAACCAGACAAAATGCCATTATACCCCAGGGTGCTTTGGCTCCCCGTTTCCTCCTGAAATATGTTTCCTCCCCCAGCACGGTGAGTTCTGTGTTGTGCCTCTTAGCAAGCTAGCACAGAACCTCACCCAACATATTTTGGGCTCCTCTGATGAAGGCTCATGTATTAAGCAAAGTGTTATCATTTTTGTAGACGGGCAACTGTCCTGCTAAATGCAGATGAAATTCACAGCTACGGGTTCTTTCACTGCAGATCCCATTGATAATAGAGCAAAATAGCTGGAAGAATCTTCACAGATGTAGGACGTTTTCAAATTATTTCGAGGGCTCCTGTTCCTTCTAGGAAAAGTAACAGCCCAGAGCTAGGATAACTAGATCCATCCCTGCCTAAAAGAGGGTCCTACTGCTGTGGGTTTTGATCAGTTGTGACTATAGCCCAGATCCTCTGCAGCTGTCCGCTGACGTTCCAATGTGAGAAGGGAGATGGGCTGATTGACACCTGCTGAGAATCAAGCCAAGTATATAACAATGATTCCTTTAATCAAAACAGTGTCTGATGCAGGGAAGGAATGCGCTGTCTCTCTGGAGACGCTAGGCCTAGAAACTCACCGTACGATCCGCTCCCCCTTTTCGCGGCAAGAAATACCTCAGACTGCACCTGAAGAGCAGCCTTGGAAGTGCAGTGAGATCTGCAAAGTAGGCCTCCGGAGTATTGAATCAACACATCAGAACCCGTTGGCACGCTGCTGATACGGTTCAAGAAAGCATCATTTAAAGATGCAAAACTGCCGAGTTTTGCATCTGCGAAAATGAGCGATGCTAATTTAAAGAACGCGAGTGCTTCACATAGTTATGGTTCCCTTCACAGCTAGTCTTGTTGATATTAGCGACACTCCTAGATTGTTTTCTTAAGCTTATAATTATTACGATAAGTCTATCAGGACAATTTTATTCATAATTATTTTGCACTTAACAATTTCATGTGTATATAGGAAGCAAGTTCAGACCTCCCTGAGACATTGAATCAAGGCATTATTTTGCTTTTATCTAAAATACTCTTTTTCCTCCCACATAACTGATTAGGGCTAGATGGTAATTTATCAGCAGCTCCACGGATTCGTGGCCTCAGCACTTCAGCAAATGAATTCAGCACAATCAGAACGTGCTAGCACTTTTCAAGCCTTAATCAAGTCCCACTGCAAATGTGTTTTCCCCTACCAGGGGTGTTTGGAAACACTTGGATCAACTAGTTCAAATACTATTAATAATCTTCAGGTCGCCTGTGGAGAACACACCCAACAGGGTCAACGAAGGAGATTCACAAACCGAGTTATGGTCCTTTGCTCCCATCGGTGTTTCAAAGAGGCCAGAATGCAGTTGCAAATACCTAGCAAAACCTGCCCTGTCCTGCCCGTTGTCTGCTGCAGCTGGACCCTGTACCTCCTTCTCCCACTTCCAAACGTTAGAATCACAGGGCTGGAATGGACCTTGAGAGGTCTTCTAGTCCAGTCCCATGCTCTCAAGGCAGGAGTAAGTAGTATCTAGACCACCCTGGCAAGTGTTGGTCTAACCTGCTCTTAAAATCCTCCAATGATGGAGATTTGTGAAGTTCTCTACCCTTATTTTGAAAGCTTCAGAACTTAGAAGTTAAACCAAAATATTTAACCCCCAACTGCAATATTATTAATGAAAAGTGTACACTTTTTAGCAATTTGTGCACCAAAACAGTTAGTTATTCGTAACATTACTTTCCCCTCTACCCTCTTCTGAAAGCAATAAGGATCTGACAACTGAAAACAATGTTAACTGATTTACTCTCCTCTGTTCCTTCCCTTCAACCAATAGTTTCTTATGTGAAGCTTTTATTGTGTAGGTATGTTATTCTGAAAAACAAATATTTGTAGCATTGGTGTACAAAACAAAACCAAGCCTTATTAAACTACTGTTTTGTTTTGTAGATGTTTCCTTCAATGCCAGGACAGAGTTAAGCTTGCAGACAAGCCTTGACCAATTCCATTATAGATAAATTCATGATGTTAACTATTGTTGATCACCCCATTCTATCTCATTTTCAAGAATACAATAAGAAGAAAGCATGTAACAAGAGAATGAACAGGTAACCTTAACATGCATATTAAAATGGTCAGTTTGAACAGCAGCTATAAATAGTTGCAGATCACCCAAAATAATAAATAGAAAAGTTGCTTTACAAGAAGTCTTTTCTAAAATAACTTTTAAATGTAAACATAACTCATTATAAGCTAAATGCAGCTCAGTAAGATAGGGGAGGGAGGAAGTCTACTGTATGTGGAATTCCACAATAGCAATCAACCGCTGATGAGTCCATTAGGATTAGCATAGACCCTAATCTAATGGGAGAACGGAAAGCTGTCTAGCAGCAGCTTCAAATTGTGTCAGAGCTGGGCAATGAAACAGGCAAAAAAACCAACTATGAGCCAAACCTCTTTCAGTATAAAGCCTTTCGTCCATTCTCCACCAGCCTTTTCTGAATATTTCTGTTTGGAAGAGCAGAAGATAAAGTTGCTCATGGATAATTCATGACCTAAAGCTAACCACTGAATATTCAGATTAGAGGGTTTAAGATTTTGCTAAACAATATAACAAACTGAACAAATACCGAAAAACATGTGTCCCTCCCCCATGCCAATCATGCTCAAACTACGTGAGGCATATGCTTAATTAAATGTTTATTTTACATTTTAATGGCATTTCATTATTCCATTAATGGTCTGCAGCAGGATTATCGGTGTTTATTTTCCACTAGCATTTCTACATCCTGGCATGACTCAACAAGTATTAAAAAGCTGAGCTTTGCCTAGAAACATGGAAGACATGGTGCATTCTGCTGAATTTTTTTCAACACGTATATGTAAATGGTAGGCTCTAATTTACAACTCTTTTCTGCTCCTCTGGACTTCACTTTTTTAACCTCAGGGATCATTTAGTGATTGTGGAACTGAAATTTGTTTATTTCTGGGATACTGGATGAAAAGAAACTGTGTTAATTACAACTACTACCATACAACAGCACACATCATCAACTCTTACAAATGGGTTTATTTCCATTGATGTCAGTGGAGCTCTATCCTTGTAGCTAGCTAAGGATCTGTGCTCACAACTCCAAAGATTAGGAAGTTATTTCCATTTGTGTTGGGTAAATATGCTCAGGTTTGGTTTGATTTGGAGAAGCACTTAAAAATAATAGAATATTTTTCCAGTATGGACTCCAGGGAAGAGCACCACATATTGACTCGTTAGCAGTACTTCTTGCAGCTCTCTGGATTTTCTCTTGTGGTCTCCCAAGCAAGTGCGGACTCAGTTTAGTTTATAAGAACCAATAAGTTCACCAAAAGGCTGCTGAAAGAGATACATGGATTTAAGTAAGAGTGTGATACACTTGAAAATATTTCCCTGGTGTGAATTTCCCTTTCAAAAGCACTTGCGCTGACACATTTAGCCGAGCTGAGGTGGAGGAATGAATGTATCATATGTGACCGTTTCAACTCAGCAATGCTCAGCGTTGTTTAAAGATTGTCATGCTGGGAGACTTAAACCAGGTAGCAACCTTATCTGCTTCACTCTCATTAGACAAAAATAACTTGTCATTTTAGAAAATAAGGGGCCGCAGCTTTTCCAGGACTAAAAAGTAGTAGTGAAATCTGACGTTTGATAAATGGGTTTTATGCTGCATGCCATTCCTGTTTTCTCCACATCTTTTTTTGCTGTTCCTTTTTTCTTTCTCTGTTTCTCCTACTGTTTTGAATGCACGTTTTGACAACAGTTAAACTTCTATTAGGCAACGAAAGAGCTGACTTAGATTTAAAGCTCTCTGGGGTGTGGAATATCTTCCCTGCTATTACTTGTTTGTTCTAACTAGATTATCCCAATGCACTTTTTGCGGGGCGGCACCCTAGGTCAATGTGGAACTTATGTTGGTGCAGAATGCAGCAACCAACCTATAAAGCAGTTCTCCTAGGTAGCATCATGCTCCATGATCTGTCCTGATTACCTGTTGGTTTCTGGATTGAATTTAAGATGCTGGTTGATAAAGCTCTATTGGGACCTTGCTGCTTGAGAGATGACCTCTCTCCTCATGCCAAACTGCCACAGTTGGGATTGATGCAGGCCCTTGAGCTGGCTTCACACTAGTTTAAATGATCAGGGACCCATTGTAGAACATTTTCCATGTAGGACCTTTAACTCTAGAGCAGGCTTCCACCCTGGTTTGAAATAGCCCAAGTCTGCTGTCCTTCATGGCATGCGTCAAGTTGCATCTATCTATGTGGGCTTCTAGCTGGGAGGACTTTGAGAGAAAGCAAATGTGTGGAGGAAAGTGGAGCATGATGTTCTGCCAGTGAACTAAATTATTTTAGTAGTTTATGACAGGAATATCAAGAGTCTTGGTATATTTTTGTATGACTCTAACAGGAATAATTTCTCTTTGCAGCTCCTACACAATGGAGCTCTGGTCATTAATGAGGATTCCCAGATTCAACTGTAATATAAATGAATAATTATAATATACTTTATGAGCTCACAATTTTTTGAACTCACTTAAAAAATTTCTCAGCCGCATCAGCCATTATTATCTCCCCTTGATACTGTTAAAAGCAAAAGGAGGACTTTGAAATACTGAAGGGCCAGCTTTTCTGAGTTTCTTCTGAGTTTTCATGACCATGTCTGCGCATGTGCCAGGAAATGTGGCTTCTTGCCAGAACTGGTTGAATAGTAGAAACAAAATATTTTCTGATTCTGAATGCCACATTGAATAGAAAATAACAATATTAGGTTAAACTTTGCATGCAGTGAATAGTCTTCCAACAGCCCTACTGTGTAGTCGTTTTTCACAGTCAACCTGGACAGTTGGTCCAGACTTTTATGGTTGTTCACAAACAGAGGCATGCCTATTTAGCTAGCAAAATCACCTGCATGTGCAAAATTGGAGGCAAAAAAGGCATTTGTTTCTGGGGCTTAATGGGTATCATCATGTGATTAAGATCCAGAGATGAATATTCCATGAAGGACTTCAGAAAACCATGTCTGACTAGGTATATTCCCTTTTGCAAACTTTGGATGAACTGTCTATTGATTGAAAAAAGGTTGGTTGACTGAAAGTCTACACAAAAATGAGGAAGTTAGTTAAACAGAAATTTAAAAAGTTCAGTGCCACAAGTGAAATCCCCGTAAGCTGCATGGAAACTTTTTAAAGACACCATAATAGAGGCTTAATTTAAATGTATACTCCAATTTAAAAAAGATAGTAAGAGGACCAAAAAAAGCATCACCATGACTCAACAACAAAGTAAAGGAAGCAGTTAGAGGCAAAAAAAGTGGGAGTTAAATCCTATTGAGGAAAGTAGAAAGGAACATAAACTCTGGCAAGCGAAATGTAAAAAGCTTTCTGAAAATCTAAGTATACTATATCCACTCGATCACCCTGGTCCACAGACTTGTTGACCCCCCTCCGAGAATTCTAGTAGATTGGTGAGGCGAGATTTCCCTTTACAAAGATCAAGTTGACTCTTCCCCAACAAATCATGTTCATCTGTGGGTCTGATAAGTCTGTTCTTTACTATAGTTTCAACCAATTGCCTGGTACTGATATTAGGCTTGCTGGCCTGTAATTGCTGGGATCACGTCTGGAGCCCAAACCAAAGGCTCTTATGCAAAATAAGAGGTCATGGGATAAGAGGGGAGGTCCTCTCCTGGATCAGTAACTGGTTAAAAGAGGAAACAAGGGGTAGGAATCAATGGTCAGTTTTTGGAATGAAGAGAGATAAATAGTGGTGTCCCCCAGGGGTTTAAACTGGGACCAGGACTGTTCAACATATTCATAAATGATCTGGAAAAAAGTGGTAAACAGTGAGGTGGCAAAATTTGAAGATGATACACAACTACTCAAGATAGTTAGGTCCAAAGCAGACTGCGAAGAGTTACAAAGGGATCTCACAAAACTGGGTGACTGGGCAACAAAATGGTAGATGAAATTCAATATTGATAAATGCAAAGTAATGCACATTGGAAAACATAATCCCAACTAGGCATATAAAATGATGGGGTCTAAATTAGCTGTTACCACATAAGAAAGAGATTTTGGAGTCGTCGTGGATAGTTTTCTGAAAACATCCCTCAAGGTGCAGTGGCAGTCATAAAAGCTAACAAAATTTTGGGAATCATTAGGAAGGGGATAGATAATAAGGCAGAAAATATCATATTACCTCTTTATAAATCAGTGGTATGCCCACATCTGAAATATTGCATGTAAATCTGGTCACTCCATCTCAAAAAAAGATATACTGGAAATGGAAAAGGTACAGAAAAGGGAAACAAAATTGATTAGGTGTATGGAACAGTTTCCATATGAGGAGAAATTTTTAAAAATGGGACTTTTCAGCTTGCAAAAGAGATGACTACAGGTCTATTAAATCATGACTGATGTGGAGAAAGTAAACAAGGAAGTGTTATATGAAGGAGTAAATAACAGAAATACTAGGGGGTCACCAAATAAAATTATTAGGCAACTGGTTTAAAATGACAAAAGGAAGTATTTCTCCACACAACGCACAGTCAACCTGTGGAACTCTTTGCCAGAGGATGTTGTGAAAGCCAAGATTATAACATGGTTCAAAAAAGATCTTGATAAGTTCATGGAGGACAGGACCATCAGTGGCTATTAGCTAGGATGGGCAGAAATGTAAAACCATGCTCTGAAGTGTCCTTAGCCTCTGTTTGCCAGAAGCTGGGAATGGGCGACAGGGGATTCTAGTCATTCCTCTGAAAAACCAGACATTGGCCACTGTCAGAAGACGGGACACTGGGCTAGATGGACCATTGGTCTGACCCAGTATGGCCGTTCTTATGTTCTCCTGAAGCACTGGAAGCCCACACCCAGTAATAAATGCCAAAACTTGAGAAACAGAACATGAAACTGACCAGGCAAATTTCATTATGTAAGTTGAGCATTGTAGAAAAATAAACAGAATCGATACTGAAAAAGTGAATTTGATTCTTTCACTCAGTCTAGCCCAAAGACAAGGATGTAGGGACAGAGTTAATTGTATTCTCTGGTTTCTTTGCATTGCTCTGGTAAACCTGGCTCAACCATCCATCTAACCCTGGTGTGGGGTCAAGTTACATCACTGGCATGGAACAAAGATTGTGTACCCATTGGATGAATCTGGCCCTTAATTTTTACCTCAGTAAAATATTTATTAGAGAATGACCTGTAAATATTTGCACCAATTTTTCCTTCTGTTAGCTCACAGTTGTAACCTACAGTATTTTGTTCTCCAGATAGTTGTCTAAATCCAGTTTAAAACTATTGATACTTCTCACTTCTGTGGCTTCAAACTAGCTGTTGATAAAGAAATGCCATTGGGGCCTGGTCTTCCATCACCTTTGCTCTTCTGGCTGGCAGTCCCTCAAAGTGCTTGATGACTTCTGTACTCCCTCTATAGTAAGTAAGAAGTAAGTTGGGGAGCTCAGCTAAGAAAATGTAAAGTAATATAATGGTAACAGTTACCAGTAGTTAAAGCCTCACTTGCACTTTGGATCATTTCAGCTATCTCCAAAATAATATATGAAGCACACCAGATAGCCAGGTAATGGGCACGGGACACGATGTTTTACAATTTTGTGTTTATATTCATGGCACACAGATAAAATAGCCTTACGTGTGCTTCAAAAATGAAATTTCTTTACCTTTTCTCTTGTAAAGAACAAAAACACTGAGAAAGTTTTCTGTCCAGGGTAAAACTCTTGTTTGGCTTCACTTCATTTCCTCTAAGAGTGCCCCTATACGGCAAGCTTCTTACAGCGGCGGATAGTGTACATTCACTGCATGCTTCCCTGGCGTGGGTACTTTTAGCAGTGTGGTGTCCCTCTGCCTCTCCATTGACAGTCTTTCCCTGTAGCCTTTCCCCGCCACCAGAGCCTTTCACTGGCCCAACTAGCTACACACCTCAGTGTGGATGCAATTGCTTTTCACTGCGGTGTGTAGCTACATGTAGCCTACATGCTACCACCAGTGGTGTGCTATGTAGTCAGAACTGCCCTAAGACTGTCCCATACCTTCCTTTCTATTACTACCTCTTTCCTTTTTTTACCTCCTTTTCTCCTTCTCTTCTTTTGCTTCCAATCATCCGACCCAGCTTAATGGCAACCAGAACAATGATTGGCCCAAAGGATTATTTCTCTTACTTCTAGAGTTATGATCATTCATAGGATTCTTTCAGTCCAAACGGTCAAATGTTTTAAAACACTGAATGTGAGGGAGGTGTAGGATTGGGATTAGCAATGGATAAATAAATATTCATTGGACCAGAGAAGAATGACTCTATCACCAGGTTGTTAGCACATTCACTGGGGAGCCCCAAGTAGATTCTAGTCCCTGCCCAAAGGAATATGTAAGTATTTATACAAAGTGAATCGGCTTCTAAAGGAAAGATTGAGGGTGACCCATCCCAGAATACTCTACAGCCCACTGGGCAGGGCACTCACCATTAAGTCAAGTCCCTGCCCCAAATCAGACAGAGCAGGGATTCATACCTGCGCCTCCCACATTCCCAACAAGTGCACTAACCATAGGCATTCCCTTCTTCTGCCTCATGTGGCAAGAGGTCTATCAGATTGGGCCACCTCAGGGAACATAGTTGGGGGAACACCTAGTTTGTGACTTCTGCTAGGGCGTAGATGTGCAATGGTGCACAGCACCTCCACCATGTCAGGAGTCAGACAACTGTGTACACATGCGCCAACAGCAGATTAGGTGCCTATAAGATTAGGCAGCCCCTGAGTTGGGGTTGCGAGGATCTGAATTGTGAACTTTGGCACCTAAAGTGGTGGGAATTGGCCCAAACCTTTGCGCATCCAGCCATCAGTCCATTTGACTTTCAGTGGGACTGAGGTTTCTAAGTCATGTGGGCACTTTTGAAAAAATGTATCTTATGAACGTATTCATGGGGGCCTGATCCAAAGCCATGGAAGATGCTGAAAAGCTTTCCAGAGGCGTCAATGGGCTTTTGCACCAGGCCCAGGTTGTCCTTTTGAGGACTGACCAGGGCAGGCTTCATAGGTTTTTAAGGCCCGAAGAGACCATTGTGAGACCATAACGCAGGCTGTAGCATCCCATAATACTGTGCTGGAATTACTTCTTCAGTCTTCCATTTAATTTGGGAACGCAACCTAGCCGTTAAAATGAAAGTCAACAAAATGCTATGAAGAAACTTTTAGGGTTTTATCTGCTGCCACTTCCAAAGCTCTCTCCCTCTCAGCACATGACCATGTGAGTTACATTCTCTTTCTCTGAATTGCCTTCCTTATTCTTCTCTCTGAGGCTTCAAACCACCCTTTGAAGAGCTTTGATAAAGAAAGAATATATCTGAGACAGAGAGAGACTATTCTGGGAAGGGAAAGGGACTGGGGTGGGGGTGGAGTAAGAGAGACAGATGAGAACAAAGGGTGAAAAAGCACTTTATGATTAAGTACAAAAACTTCATTGCTTATTCTGAAGGAATGGATGTCGTATATTGGTTGGATCAGAGGACCTGAGCTGAGGATTCCTGGTTCTGACACTGACTTGCTGTGTGACTTTATAGTATGCAGTTGAGGCAGTCTCAGGAGAGGAAAGTCAAACGGACTCTTAGACAGCTCTTTAAAGGGATTCTTCTCCTATGAAGATTTGTTTTGTTTTACAGCATTTCTGAGATTATTTAGAGAGGATCCGGAAAGCCTTTGAGCAGCTGAGACTCAATTGTAATAAGCAGCAGGAAAACGGTACAGAGGTAACTACAGCGGGCACTATGAGGAACAGCATGCAAATTACAGTCACGCATAATTCCTGTTGATTTTGATATTCTGCACACAGACTGATGGTAGTGTCTGGCCCAATGGCCTGTTTGTATTAGCTGTGGTGGTTACGAATCCACATATGATAGTTTCTATAGTTACGCAAGCCATAACACCTTAGTGGGTCACTCATAGCTTCATTTATTCCTTCTCCAGGGTTTCCTGATGGGCTGAAGAAGGTTCTCATCTGCTCTCTGTGCAACCCTGCACTGACATTAGAATCTTAGGTGACAAAGTTGGTGTCCTTTCTGGTATTTGTCATAATCTCCCAGCAGTGTTGGGAGAGGCTCTGATGTCAACTCACCCAGAAGGGAAGGCAACATGTTAGTAGAGCTTGTGAGAAATTTTCTAATGGAAACCAGGCAGGCAGGACGGTCAGAGTACCAATGTGGATTCCTGTCAACATAAGCTCCTCTGAGCGGCTGCCTTCCTAGGCTACCCAACTTCCCATGGAGCTGGGAGCTTGGGGAGTCGGGCAGTGCCAGAAGGTGGCTGTCCAAGGAGACAGGCAGCCAGAAGCAAGCTGAAGAATTCTGTTTCGTGTAGCCTGAAATGAAATTGATCCGAATTTTCCTCCCATGAAAAATTTTACGTTTTCATCATGATTCAGGATGAAGAGTTAAAAAAAAATCCATTTGCCATTCAGCTCTAATTGTTAGTGGCACATACGACTTACTCCCAACATAATAAGTCAGACTGCACCTGCCTGAGAAGATTATCTGGAATGATTTCTTGACTTTTAGTGATAAGCTAGAAATAAACATGCATTTGCTATAGACGGTAAGAAAGGATATATCCCTCATAGACATTTTTCAGTTTGGTCACAATTGGACATGGTCATCAACGAAGCCACTCTCTTCTCTATAGCAAGACATAAGAATATTAACTCTCCCTTGTTTCAACTGCATTTACAATGCGGATACACTCTGTTCCCTCTTCCTCATCCCAAGAAATGCACAGCAAGTATATATAACTTGAACCCTATTCTCCTGATGCAACATAACCATCTGGAGGCTGGTGAACAGCCTTTGCCACCAGCCCTAAGACAAAATCGGCCATGTCCACTTTAGTTTGTATATCCTTTACCTCAGGGCAGTCTATTCTGCAACGCACACAAAGGAGATGTGGAGCAATAATTCAAAGGCACAGTCCTGTTCTTAACTGAGATGAGGGGACCTCTGACCTCCGGTACCTAACAGTCTGTCCCTTTCCTAGCTGGGAAGGGTGAAGTCTACAGGGCCGCTGGTTTGCCCTCTCACAGCATTCTGCTGCATCCACTGGAGACTGTACTCTCAGTCCTCCCCTAGAGCTGGGGGTCCTAGATATCCATAGCTGGGAATCATCAGACGCAATCACTAGCTGCTGTCCTGCTACGTCAGACAATTCCAGCGCCTGCCTGCTGGGCTCCTCTCCAGAACAGGGTTGGCTGCTCTGTGGTTCCCTTGGTTCTTGAAGGGCAGACACCCTGTCACACCCTCACTGATTCCAACAGAGAATAGACCCCGCTGCACAGACCTTCAGATCCCAGCGTTGTCAATTTGATTCTTCTTCAACCAATCCTGCTGCAAACTTTAGCAGCCCCCTTCCACCTTTCCCTTTCTTTGGCTGTTTTTTTACAAGACTGCCTTGCAGTCACTGCGCGATTATTTTTACCCATCCATTTGCAGAAGATCCCAGAGAAGCCATAAATAAAGAGCACACCGGGGGGGGGGGGCATTGTGGGATAATTCTACCTTTACCTCCTGAGTAAAGAAGTAAACCTAATTAATGACTTCCTTCCAACTGGCAACGTGTGGAATAGTAATTTGGGTACTAGCAAACCAGGGATTTACTGTCCATTCACAAATCTACGAATGCCAGGACTGCAGTTCTCTGCATCTCATCTTACAGCTGGGATCAATACTGCACTTGCAGCAACCCCTTGTATGTTTTATTTATGGTGCACATATTTTGAAACTGCCCCCCAGTTGTTTTTAAGAATTATTACAGCCCCATCACTTGATTTACCCCAGCTCAATTTTATTTTCTTCTCTCCTGCAGCCAGAACAACAGGTGATGGTGTGTGTTTGTGTGCAGTCATATGTGTGCACATTTGTGTGTGTGTGTAGATGTATGTGTAATGGCATATGTAAATCTCTGGCTCTTATTCTCAATTAAACTATGGCTTCTTTACACTACTCTGGCAGTATATTTGTAATTTACATCCACTGTTACACGACCGGAGGAGTGCAAAATAGCCTTAATGCAAATGAGCATCTGTCCCTTGTGTACATGTGCATGTTTCTATGTGTATGTTGGAATGCAATCTATGCAACAGGGATAGGTTAGCACCAAAATCCCAGGTCTGACCAACCCCAAACTTTGAGGGGGGGTCAGTTCCCCATCCAGATCCTGACATCATAACTCGGCCATCGCTTTAGCACAGCGCGCTTACAACTTATACTTGCTGCTGTATTTCATGGATATCGGCATATATTTAGTCAACAAAATGAACAGAGCAACTCCCCAATCCTACAACCCATTAAATGTTTATTTCTTTGGTAGATTCCTAGAAGAAATACTCTGGTTAGATAACGGAGGTCTCCAAGTTCACTGCACATTTTGAGTTTGTGATGCATTATCACAAGAAAATGATAATGCACTTAACTTTAGCAGCTGAGGGAACAAGATAAAACACATTTCTTTTAAAGTCTAACATAAAAGTCCCTGGCTAACCGTGTATGAGGAAAACAGGGAATTTGAATATAGAAGTGGAATAATATAAAATAATGTGCCATTCAGACAGAGGAAAATAACATAATGTGATACCTATAGGAATAAAACTCTTCAAAAATAACCTTTATTAATTAAAAAGATCATTTGTCTTTACCTAGATCTGTTTCTATAAGGTGTATAACCACTAGCCTCCTTTAAAGAGATCACTTGGAAGTCCTCATTTGGTGACTGTTTATGGGATTCTCAAATTCCATCTCTCTATTTCCTCAGGTAGGTGAAATTTAGTTCAGACTTCCATCATTAGGAAACTATTGAAGGTGGGCCATCCTAACCTGGTCACACCTTCTGCCACCCCAGTGAGTCACAGCAGCTAAACACCTTCCTTTTGTGGCTTCCACCTAGAAGATGCAACTTAGTATTGGGCCTTCAGTGATATGTACATCAATCCGTTGCTATATGAACATCTTTTAAGGGTGTGAAGAACCTGGCTGTAAACCTTCAACACCACGTGGTGACCTCCATTGGGAAATGGACTTCAACCATCAAACCAGTCCACATTTGCTAGCGAACACACAATAGACGCTAAACAATGGTGGCTGGATTTGACGCAGTGCCATAGAAAGGAAAGACTCTGTAGCCCACTTTCAATCACCTCAGTTATCCAGTCCCCCACAAAATAGGTTCCTGTAAACATTGCTGTCTGAATTGTTTGGCACCTTTTTATTTTACTTCTCACTCTTAACTGTGCATGAACAATGTGATAGTGGTGGGTTTTTTGCAGAGAATGATTGGTTTTAAGATAATTGCATTAGCACTGTCTGCACTGGCAGGACCATTATTACTGCCTTCCATTAAATATCCGTGAAATCTATTTCTGCACCATGGAAAGAGACATAACAGCTGAACCAAATGCAAATCAAGGACAGTTACACTTACTCTGCATTCTTTATAATTAATACACATTCGTTCTCCCGACCACTTGCTTAAATGGTGATAACTGTTTATATCAGTGTGCAACATCCCCGGATTCCACGGAGCATTGTATTTTTTTATTCAGATTTGTTTAAAGAGACCATTTTTTAAAACTGAACTACGCAAGCTTTTTTTGGATAGGAAACTGTTCCTCAGCTTTCAGTATTCTATAAACCATGGAGCATCAGTTTAACTGTTACCTAAAAGGTAATGTGATGGAAGACTTACTATAGATTTGATATATTGCAGGAAGACTGCATTCATGAATTCTGAATAAGAGCAACAATTTTTCAAATATATATTGTCAAAGCTATTTTCTCTCCAATAACATTTCACATAAAATGTTACAAGTGTAATGGCTATTTTACTTGCAGTTAAAAAGTGCATACCATTGTAATATATCAGCTGTTGTTAAGATGACATCTGGGAATATATGAAGATTTTTTTTCTTATTCTATTTCAGCCTATTTTACTACCAGTGCTTCCCATTAAATAGACTGGTATTAAAGAATTACTAGAGAGTGTATACTGCCTATATATTACTTTTTTGTTCTCAGTAGATTTTAGTACCTGCATTTAACACACATTACTATATATTGAAGAGCACAGTGGTATCTCGCTATAGACTGCATATCTGATCTTACTCTAGGATTTCACTCACATCTGTCAAATAATTAATTTCTTAATCAGCCTACAGTTTTGAATGATGGTTTGTTCCCAAATTATATTTAATTGTAGGGTTGAGCTCAGCTGCCAATCCAAAGATCACAAATGTATGTTGATCATCATAGTTCAGTGCACCTGGGTGATAACAAGCACGTCCAGTTGGAATAAAATTACAGCCCTTTAACAGTATGTGTTCAAAACGGTTGTAGAATTAAACACAAAGGAGTTCTAAGGGTCTAGCAAAGAAATTTGGAGTTACATAGGGATAGGTAAATCAGCGTATTTATAAACACAGAGGGTGAAATTGTGGTGCTATTGAAATAAATGGCAAAATTCCCATTGCTCTGGATAGAGCCAGGATTTCATCCAGGGTTTTGGATTTTTCAAAATTGCTCAGCAGTGAATGGGAGATTTTCCATGGACGTCAATGGGCACAGAGTTAACCCAAAGCTGAATGCTTTTGAATATCCTACCTGTCACTGTGTTATCAAAAGCATGTAACAAACTTGTGTGACATTATGATGTCCCCTTTACCCATCTCCTTATTGGTTGTTGCTTTCACTCATTCCATCAGCATTACAATTTATCCCTGATCCTTCACTAAAATGGATTTTGGGCATGGGGTCAGGATCTTAGAAGAAAGGGATAATGGTGTCTATTACTTTATCTGTAAAGGACCTCACTTACTTTGGGTGCTCTGCATTTAGTCAAGAACCCTAACAAGAATGTCAAAATGTTCATTTTAAAGGTGCTTCTCCAACCCTCATCTGCTGAGGAGCACACATGCAGGTTTTCTCCTGAATTACACGTCACTTCCATGTTTGGGCCCAGCTGGAAACGCTGCTGGCAGACTCTCTTTCAGGGTAATCCAGCCACAGCAGTTCTATCTCTGGCTAGAAACTGGAATGAAAAAAAAAAGTTAAAGAGGTTCCGGTTGAGAGTAAAAATAGAAGCAGGTTGTTATTTCATCTGCCATGGAGTATCGCTCCCTAAGTCTGCTCTTAACTCATGCCCTTGTGTCTGGGTGTTGTACCTTGCAATATATCTCCTGCTGTGCTGTCCTGAGACCTCCGGAACTAGTCACACTGAGGTTGATTAAGTATTTAATTCAGACCTGTTATATATCTTAAAGGCTTATGTATTTGATTTCCTTAGACTTTCAGTAGTGATTTGACAAAATTTCTAACTGATTTGAAACATCATAAAAATATAGAGTGACACTCTCTAGAATAAGCCAAATCTCTTAAAATGCATTATTAATGACTATTATTTATTATATCTGACACATTTGCATAGGAATTGCTGATCTATATGTCAAAATGCAGCACTTTCTTATTTTTCTAGCACAATGGCAGAAGGCAAATCACAGACGAGGTATTGGTACTCTTCCCCCCAGATAGACTGTAAAAATGCCTTTTCTTGTCATGCTTCGTCAAAGCAGTTGACTTTTACAGCTTCAACTCCTGCTAAAATAGAAAAGCAGACGGAGGTTGAGGTAATGTAGAGTCAGGTATGTGCCACCAGACAATAGTTTATCACTGACAGCATCCCATTGCTTGAGGTTTAATTGCTCCTCATTTTATCATGCACTCGTCTTCAAAATAGTTTAATAACACCAGCCGTTGCCATTAAAATCACACTCAAAATATGGCAGAAAGAAGCACAGCTGCAATCAAAGGCTTGTGGGGTTTATTGTGTTTTCCCTAAGCAAAATCGAGGCTACATTTGATCATAAAATTGTGTGTGCTCCAGTCCATGTGAAGAAGCTGCTCTTGTTTCTGTGTGATGGTATTTTTAAAGGTGTCATTTAAAAATCGTGGCATGTTGAGCAAGGCTAGCTTTAAATAATGTTTCCTGCATCTCAGAACGTCTGCAGGGGACATACCTCTCCCAGAGCAATCCAAAATTAACCTTGAGCAGTACATTTTTAAGCAGTGAATGGCAAGCAGCTTGAAGGGGCTGAAGAACAATGCAATAAATCCAACAACAATAAAAGCGAATGTGAGACTGTGCCAACCAATATGCTTGGTGGCATGGAAATTGCGGGAGCTTATTGTTTATGGGAAGTTGTTCCTACACTCTTGTTTTCCACAGTGAGCAAAAAGCCAGCTGCAACTGAAAGGACTGAAGATACATGCCTGATTTCATCTTGTGGAATAGCTTTCGGCACGATGAAGTGCTATGCCATCTTTCATTAATACAGTGATGCTTTAGAGGAAAGAACGATTAACCAGCGTAACACATTTGACTAGCCCATAAGGTAAGAGTGTTCGAGGGCAGCAAACACAGTAACCCTTTTCAGATGTCGTCACCTTTCACTAAGTACTGAAAAGCTTTTCTTGCTTAGTCACATCATCTGTCAGTGTAGTCTCCATACTGTTGATCATTGCTGCCACCCTGACTCATGATGAGTTGTGTTGTATTCTTCGAAAACGCCAATGAAATCACCGGGGGGGGGGGAGGGGTCACAGAGCAGTTAAATAAAGAGGAGGAAAGGTAGAGAATCAGCGCTCCCCTCCCCGTTGGCTGAAAATTGGATCTTGGATCTTCTTATGTGCATTAATAAAGTAGACATAAACTGCTAGCTTAGAACATTTAAGTCTTTGCCAAGGACTAAAATATATTGTGTAATGTTGAGAAAGTCAATGGCAGGGAAAGAAAATCTATACAGTAATAAGCATTTTAAAAGGTTGTTATTATATTACTTAAATAAAAACGAGGCCTGGATTCATCCTTTAAAGAAACTTTTTTATTAAAGAAAGAGTAATTGACACTTGTTCCTGAGCAATGGGAAAGCAAAAAACCATTCCAATTTGTGAATAAATAGAGAGGATGTAAAGGGATCTAAAGGTCTATTCCAAGCACAGCTGGTTTCTTTCATAGAGGCACAAGGAACAAGGGATTTTTAGGTTAGGGCCACAGCTGGAGACACTGAGATATTCAATGGTTCAGAAATCCTGTATAGCATTTTCTCTCCCAAAAGTGTAGTGCATCTGGAGGACTCTGTGTTGTATCCTAATATTTTTTAATTCAAAATGTCCCGGGCATTATCAGTTGTCATAGTGGTCAACCCAGAATGCATTGTGCATCAGAATGCACACTCAGGAACGACTAGGGGCTATCAGATATGAAACAGAATCCTGGCACCTCTCAGGAGCTGTTACTTTCCAGAATTTCAGCGCTTCTTCTTCTTCCTTTTTTTTTAAGTAACAGTAAGTCCGCAGTTGTTATGGTTGTACGGAAACCTCTGAAATGTGAACTCCTCATTCCTCTCAGTGAGGTGTGACCTCAGATGTCCAGCAATGATCATATAAATTTCAGCGTTATTAACTCAGTATTCCTGGAAGGAGATGGGGATGGTAGATTTGCAAAATTTACTGTCAGCAATATCTCATTGTGGTGCCACAAATGGGAGACATTTACCTCCCCTCTCCTCCCTTCTCAAGGGATAAACCCAAGGAGCATAACAATTCTTCTGGGCCTATTCAAACCCCACTGACAAGGGGACAATCTCATGGAGACCAGACAGCAGGCACATTTAGAACATCTACTCTCAGTGGAGTTCCACTTTAATGATTCATGGAAATGGAGTTTATTTTGTGAGTGGAGCTTATTTTGTACGTGGCACTTGGAAGATTATTGTTTCCCTCTCCCCCAAATTCTACTCCTGGTTGAGACCAGTTCTGTCCTGGACCCCTCTTTAATTCTGACTGACATTATCTGTGTAAGAGGAAAGCCCCAGAAAATAATTCTAGCATCCTTTTTAATGATTCACCACTCACTGGCATCCATTTGCTACAGCACGGATGTAGAGGGATGAAGTGAGGAAAATAAAGATACTGATGATTTCTTCCAGCAGAAGAAAGACATTTTAGTTTTGCAAGAACTAATCAGCTTCAGAGAAAGGAGGAAAAAAAACGCTCAAGTAGGGAAAGGATTTGAAATTATGCTATCACTCGGAGGTAAAGCAGAGATGAGCAAGACTTTTCCGCAGGGAATACTTGTAACAGCAACGTGTATTGCCAGGAAAAATAGCCACAACAAATCTGAAAGTAGGTTCTGGTCAAAATGGAGTAAACACATACTTATGATTGAATACACATCCCGTGGGAAGACATGCTTGGGAAAGCATATGAATTACAGACAAACACTGGGAGAGGCTGCAAGGCGTGTGTAGAAATTGTGATGCTGAGCTAGAAGAAAAGAAGCTACTGCTAAATCTATCTGGGCAAAAATATCTAGTTGGCACTTTTCCTTTGCATAGTTTATAGACATCACCTGGGTAAGTAAAATGCAAGGAGATAATAGCTGCAGGCTTCTGTACTGACTTGGGGGGGTCAGGTTCGGCCAGGCTTATGTTACCTAGCACTTACTCACAGAAGTCCTGCTAGAGTCAGTGGGCAAGTAAGAGCTATGCAGTGTGAGTCAGGGCTGCAGACTGTAGCGGTCGGGAATGAAACTCATTTGGCCCAGAAGTAATTGCTGAATGATCGACGCTCTGGTTCAGTAGTGAACGATAACAATGGTTGATTGACAAGCTTTGCATAAAAGGGAAACTTCCCCTTTTGCTTCACTTGATGGACATCAAATTCAGCTACTCAGAGCCCTAGGACTATTCCTACGTGGGAAGAGCTGCTGCAGCACCACTGTAGTACTTCAGTGTTGAGTAGACACTTACTACAGCAATGGAAAGAATTCTTCTGTCACTACAGGAAACCCACCTGTCTGAGAGGCAGTAGCTAGGGAGATGGAATAATTCTACACTGGGGGTTAGGCTGGCTTAACTATGGCTCTCCTTTCACACCCCTGAGCAACATAGCTGGGTCAACCTAACCTTCCACTGTCGACCAGCCCTAAGTCTCATAGACTCATAGACTCATAGACTCATAGGTCAGAAGGGACCAATATGATCATCTAGTCTGACCTCCCGCACAAGGCAGGCCACAAAACCCTACCCATACACATTTATAACAACCCCGAACCCATGACTGAGTTATTGAAATCCTCAAAAGTGAGATTTGAAGACCTCAAGCTGCAGGGAATCCACCAGCAAGCGACTCATGCCCCATGCTGCAGGGGAAGGCGAAAAACCTCCGTGGCCCCTGCCAATCCGCCCCGGAGGAAAATTCCTTCCCGACCCCAAATATGGCAATCAGCTAAACCCTGAGCATGTGGGCAAGACTCACCAGCCAGCACCCAAAAAGGAATTCTCTGCAGTAACTCAGTTCCCATCCCATCCAGCATTCCCACAGACCATTGAGCAGACTTATCTGCCGATAATCCAAAATCAATCGCTCAAATTAAACTATCCCATCATAACATCCCCTCCATAAACTTATCAAGCTTAGTCTTAAAGCCAGATAAGTCATTTGCCCCCACTACTTCCCTCGGAAGGCTATTCCAGAACTTCACTCCCCTAATGGTTAGAAACCTTCGTCTAATTTCTAGTCTAAATTTCCTAATATCCAATTTGTACCCATTCGTCCTCGTGCCTATATTAGTACTAAACTTAAACAATTCCTCTCCCTCCCTAACGTTAATCCCCCTGATATATTTATATAGAGCAAGCATATCCCCCCGGAGCCTTCTTTTGGCCAGGCTAAACAAGCCAAGCTCTTTGAGTCTCCATCTTACACATTCTTACATTGAGTCGTCATCTTACACATTATTTTCTTTTAATGAATTTATGAGAGGCTGGGCCAAATCCCTCTCCTCGATCCATGCACCTCGAGTGACTTAAACTGGAGTGCCTGGGCATAAGAGAGAATAGAATGTGGCCTGTTGCCACAAATGCTTTTGCAACCCCCTGCATTCCCTTCGCCTGTTTGTTCTGGAATTGTACCCCAAAATTGCAAATCGAAGGTGTGTGGTGTGATTTGTTCTTCTGAATCCACGTGGCTTCTTAGCAAGCAGATGTGCTGGGCCCAGTGCTAGTAATTCACCAGTAGGAGTGGAGGGTGTCCAGCAGAGTCTTGGTTATGGAAGAGGAGAGGCCTCCTTTGAAGTGCTGGTGTCGGTGGGGAAAAGACCTCCCAGAGCTGAAGGGATCTTGGTAGCTGTGCACAAGTCTGTGACAGCAGGACAGGGTGAAGGTCTTTGTCACAGAAGGCAAGGGAAGACGGGTCCAGCCTCCTACATGGGTATGGGGTGCCTCCTGACGGATGTGAGGGTTTGCCTGATATTTTCAAAGGAGCTGCCAATCTCACACACAGCTGGTTTGACGAGTGTGGTGCAGCGGACGCTTGGTGTGCCACCTTCTCTCTCCATTTGGTTTTTCTCCCCCAGGTTGCCACAGGCTTTCCTGGGCAGTCAGGTAGAAGGTTCCGACCTTTGGCAGCAGCATAGCGCTGGGACTGTAATACAGATAGGCACGTGTCTGCTGCACGAACATCCTTATTCTATAGCTTAGGATGCTACATGCAGCTGACATGGGTGAATCGAGCCTAGAGAGACACCCGAACCTCACACCGTAGCCAACTGCTGGAATCACACCAGTGTCATCGACTCCCTGCTCCTAACATCAGCGTTGGGGGCATAGCTGGCACCAGACACTCAGGGTTCATCTGCCCCTGGGTTCTGTCCCAGAAGCAAGTGGCTAGTTGGTAGCACAGAGCTATCCAGTTTGCCATCTCCTCTTTACTGAGTTATTTTAACATCAGGGTCACTTCTTAGTACTTATGGCTCAAATGCCAGGATTCTGCCTCACTCCTCTCTTGTCTCACTCTTGGCTACCAGCGACTGACTAATAGCCAATCTGCTAAGGAATCAGACAGCTAGAGAGTCAGATTAATAAAGCCACACTGTTAGAAACGTATAATTCCCTCTAGGGGCCGGATGTCTGTCTCAACAGATTTCTGGCACTTTGTAACATATGGAGGCTGAAATATAGATTGAGCCTATGGAACTTACAAGGCAGGACTCATTTTGCTTTTCACCTTCACACCTAGTTTCACCTTTATTGACACCAGAAGCTAGAGTGGAGTAAACACATTTCAAGAGCAATTCTTCAGTGAAGTTCCATGGAGTTCTGGCTTGATGGGAAGGACCCGCGTAGGCTCCGGAAAAAGGAACCAGGAAGATGAATGAAAGTGTGTGAATGTGACTGAAATGGCTGTTGAAGCACAAAAGAAAGGAGTGCTAAAAAGGGCTCCCTGAGAAGGGCTGTGGGAAGGAGGGGGAATGTCTGGGACAGGGCCGCAGCAGGCAGCACTGAGAAGCTTTCAGGTGGTGTGGCAGCCCAGGGAGGCTGCTCCAACTTAGTCACTCAGGGCTGTCCAAATAACATAGGGAGGGGGGTGCAGAGTAGCCCAGGCTCAGGAGGAAGCAGAGGTGACTAAAAACCAGGTAGCTCCCACTATCTTTGGGCTACGAGTCCTGTGCTGCGCTGGTTAGGGCTACAGCACTGTCACTGGCTCAAAGAAAGTTCAGCAAGGTGAGTTCCATCACAGCAAGATGTGGGTTCCCCTTTCTGCCCCCCTTAGCTGTAGATCAGCAGCAATGAACTCTCAGTAAAGCACTGCTACCAAACCACGTGGGAGTGACGCCGAATGGCACCAGAAAGATCTTGGTCTGTTCTGAACGCCTGCACAAAGGACTAGCAAAACTGGAGACGACCGTCTGCTGGAGGTGGGGTAAAGCCACCACTATGAGAAATCTATTAAAGGGAAACTGACAGTCACTGGGTCATTTTGTCAATTTTTTGTCAGTATTTGTCAGTATTTTTTTTCAGTAATTTTTTGTCAGTATTTTGTCAATTTCTGCTTTCCAGTTCCTCTGGGCGGAATCCGCTAGCTCCCTTGATACCTTCTGGAAGCAGAGGGTGCTGTCCAGGGTTCTCTGCCTGGTCTCCCATTCTGGTCTTCTTCGTTTGACCCTGTGACCCCCATGTCCCTTCCTGATTTTTCATTAGTTGTCCCCCTTTCTCAGTTGTATCCTGGGCTCATTGTCTCCTCCCCTTAGGCTCAGGGAGGGGCCTTTATCAAGTGTAAACTCCCTGGTTTACAAATAGATTCTCTGTTCAGATAGGACCGAGGGGAGGGGGAAGGAATGGAATAGTCTCCTTGGAAGGCAGTATCTAACACCTGTCTGCTCAGAGATAATTGCTGCATTCCAAGGGGATTAGTACAGTGGAACTTTATTATAGTGAAATGAAACTACACCCAGCTATCCTTCACCAGATGGATGTCCGACTTTTGTCACAGTAGACACCGAGCACAGAGTGGAAGACATAAGGATGAGCTACATCTCTGCAGATGAAATGTGGTCTAAGTTACCCTCTTTTCTTTAGAACTATATGCAGATATTCTCACTTACTCGCTACCTTACTTCAGAAGTTTTTTTTAGGCATTCTTGTGTATAACTATGTTTCTTGAGGCCCAATCCCACATCCGTTGATTACTTCCAATTAAAATCAATAAGAATTTTTAAAAAATCCACTTAATGATAGAAGCTTCCTTATGAGAGGAGTGAAAGTTTGTTGAAATGAACTATGCCGTTTTGTCCAGTTCATTGCAATCCCTCTGGTTATGCTCAGTACAGGCAGGAGGTATTGTATTCTGCCTATGTATAGATTTAGATCTAATGTACATAGAGAAAGGTTGGAAGAAACTTAGCAAAGAGAAATGCAGAGAGGAATATGCTCTGCATGCCTCAAATATGCTCTGCTTATCAATTTCCTTATGGATCACCAATTCATTATCTCTAACCACGAGTGAAAGAGCAAGTTGACAGTTAGCTAATACTGTTGCAAGTCAAGTGTGTTCTGGAACAGCAAAATAAAGCGGTGCATTCTCCTTTCTACAGGTCCAAAGGCAGAATCAAGCTATATAAAGTGTATGCTGTAATTTTCTTGAAGAAAGTGGTAAGTCTCGCTCAGATGATGAGTGGGTTAGTAATTGATGGAAAATATCCTCAAACTTTCTTCTTCTATAGCCTGTCTGTCTTAAATTGGGATGAGCCACATGTGGCAGAAATTAGAAACTAGGTAAAGCCTTTCCTGGCAGTTTTGTATTATACTTGTGTTAAAAGTGTTGTGTTGGCATTTAAATCACTCCCTCTGAACCATTATTTAAATCACGTTTCCTGCTAGAGGACAGTCTTTGCTAAATATAAGTGCGTAGTTGGGATTGGGTATTTTTAGAACCTCAAACAGTGCATATCCATGGTAGCAAAAGAGTTTTGCTAAAAAAAAATATATTCTTTCCCAGTGTTTGGTTTTCCGAAAGAGAAAGTTGATGCAACGCAATATTCAATATGCAGCACAGTAATTTTAGTAGTGGGGGGGAGAAATCTCTCTTGGTCTTTTTATGACCTTTTTACTTTAGTTAATGCTTCCCTATCAACACATAGCACCAATAATGCTCAGAGTGCAAAATTCTGTCTTGATTTACAACCCATTGAAGGGATGTAGATTGTGCGAGAACTTCCCCCAAAATTTCTAAATTGACTGAAGGTTTTTGTCTGATTGTGGTGACAGGATGCAATTTTGTTGTAGTGTGTGCTGTACTGCATTTGATACAGTATAAATTGAATGTATTGTGTTCGAGGCTGCATACATGATTTGGGCAGTTTACCCAACATGCCAATTATTTGCACAATGCACACCATTTGTAAGCTGTACTCTAACTAGTCTTAGACATACGAATGCTCTTTCACTTCCTCGACTGTATTGTGAACCAGCTTAAAAGTTTCAGCACAGCTCAGAATGAGAAGAACTTTACAGAAGAAAATTGTTGCTAGGAAGACAGTGTGGTGTAGTGGATTAAGTACTACACTGGGGCCCAAAAGATCCGTGTCCTACTCCTGGGTCTGCCACTGGCCTGCTGGATGACATGTCACTGCTTTCTGCCTCAGTTTCCCCTTATGTAAAATGATATTTCTCTCTCTTGTACAGTGCTTTGAGATCTACTGATGAAATGTGCTAAACACTGGGTATTGTTATCTCCCAGAAAGCTTGCACTGTAGTAGCTTGGGAGTCTACATGATCCTTTATTGTTCACAGGGACATTCCTGGTCCAAAGTCCTAGAATTCTCAATGGGTGAAGAATCAGGGCTCTAATTGTTATTGCTATTTGTCTTATAGTAGCATCAAGAGCCCCACTGTGTTAGACACTGTACATACACACAGCAAGAGACAGTCCCAGCCCCGGAGATCTCCCAGTCTTCTAAGTTTTCCCTCCCATCCTTTATCAGTAAGCAGGCATGGACTGGTCTGCCTGAGGTCACACAACAGATTGGTAGCAGAGCTGGGGATAGGACATGGAGTAAGAGCATCCCACTACCTTAACCATAAGACTTCTTTGCTGCAAGTCAGTACCCCATAGCAGATATAATTTATCAGACATCGAACACGTTGAGGCTGATTTGAAATCGGAAGTCCCCAAACTGAGTCCACAGATAGACCTTTAGCGGGGAGCAGAGGGGCAAATGCCCCTACAGTGGAAATAGGGGAAGGCTGCTGTGTTTGCTCCCCCTACAGTGTCTAGCAGAGACCTGGCTATTTTTCCATCCCCAGCTGGAGATAGTGGAGGCGAGAGTGGGTTCCAGAGGATGGATTGCAGTAGCCTCCACAGCCTTCAAGTGGCTGTCAGGAAACCGATAGGAACAGCTCTCCTCTTCCAGACACCATGAGTCCCGGCGAAGACACCTGGCCTGGGGCAGGAACCATTTCCCCCAGCTGTTGGCGTGGTATGGGGGACAAGGCTTTGGTGCTTGAGGGAGCAAGGTAGGTTGCCAGACACCAAAACTGGGGGAGCACTAGGCACCAACCACCAATGTGGTTGCCCCTTCCCATCTCTCCATCTGCCAAATCTCAGTAGCTCACCTCGCTTCCCTTCGTATTCCTTCCCTCCTCCCCCACTTCTGCACTGTGGGAGAAATCCCTCCACTTTCCCAGCAGCAGGCTGGCAGGTGGACACTGTGTGTGTGTGTGTGTGTGTGTTTGAGTGAGAGAAGCACAGAGACAGGCCAAAAGTATACCCGGTACTTCTGAAAATGAAAACTGTTCTAAATCAATAATACAGCCGTTAACAGAAATACTTTACAAGTCTACTTAGAGTAGACAACGCACCGACTGCCATGAAAAAGTTGAGTTAATACGTAATTAATGAGTCATTATTGTTACTGCAGTAGTGTAGATATTTCCTATACCTTAATTGAGATTGATAATGGCACCTGCTCTAATTCTGCCATGCAAATGTACATGTTGATGGTTCTGAATACTTCCCTCCCCTCCATAGCCTAGAAGACACTTCTACTTTTGTGTTATTCTGTGCTCACTCTGAATGTATTTCATTTTCAGGATTTAGTATAGTTATCTGGTGACATCCGCCTCACAGAATCTCCTAATAAAAGACTGGAGTGATGTTGGCTTCTGGTATTGGAAAGGGACACCTGTAGGTCAGACAACTGCCTTTTTTTAGGCATTTCTTGTTGCTTTTGAAGGAGAAGTTTTCTCTCAGTTGCCTGCTATATTATAAGGACCAGAAGAGCATAACTAATGCATATTTCTAGAGAGAATTAAACTTATAATAGGTTTGTGACATCTCTGATCTCTAACAGTTCTGCTTAAGCTACTTGCAAAAGCAAAATCTATTACTGTGAGTGCATTGAGTGCTAAGTTCTTCAAATATGAAGCAGGTGGACAAGGTTTAAAAGAAAAATAATTTCATCTCTTTCTAATACAAGGTGGAAGCGTGTTATGAAACTAAAGCATTCCAGATAATTCTGAAATCAAAGAACAATAGAAGAAGGAAACAAATAATAAAAAAAATTAAAGCAACGTCTGCATGAAATGTTTGCACCTATGTAATAATTCTCTCAGGGCCTTATTTTTGCCTCCTCTACTCACATTAACTAGTCACTTACAACAATCAGTTTCAGTGGTTTCTAGGGGACTGTTCAGGGAGTAAGACCTTACTCAATATGAGTAGGGGAGGTGGAATCAATGAGATCAACTGATGGACTTAAAAGGCAATTCTGTTAAAAGTTTTGCAGCTGGAGATTTCTGGTTTTGTATTGCTAGACTCAGTCTAATGAAAGTTCAAAGGCTGATCATCAGTAAAAGGAGTGTTGTTTTAGTGGCCTACATCCATCTGCTGTTGCAATGCTCATGGGAGTACTATATACAGTAGAAATGCTTAAGAAGTAAGTCTCCGAGGAACAGCTGTCATATAGCCACAAGATTTACTGAATCTTAAATGGAAGTGGCTGCTTGGTTGAAATTCAGATGTAGCATGATTGTTGCTGACTCTCGGAACATGGATGCAAAGATCTAGTCTCTATCATTCCTCATCTTATCCTGGAAAGAATCTGATCAGACAAAGCCAGAGAAGGGGTAGGACAGATTCACATGGTTTTGAACCCACCCCAGCCAGAAGATGGGCTGTGGGTAGGTAGTGGTCTTTTTAAATGACGTATCATAGCTCACATGTTGAGATATGTAATTAAAGCACTAGGTGAAAAATGCAGTCAGTGATCTGGATAAAATATGTCACTAAGTGTCTTTTAAAGTGAAGTTTTTTCTTTATTTGACTCACCTTTTCTGGGAGAATGCAGCAATTTAAGGCTTGTCTACATGTTGCCACAGATTGAACTATAGAGGTGTGTAGTGTAGAGTGCTTAACATGTTGTATTCTAATATGTCCATGTAGACCCTGCTGGTGCAAACTAAATGGTACTTAATTCATGGTAACATGATCCTGGTTGAAACACAATGACGTCAATGTGAACTAGGTAACTTTCAGTTTGTGCCAGCAGGGTCTACATTTAGATGGCAACCCGGTAAGTGTGCTACGTTTCACACCACCATAGTTCAGACTGTGGCATGAAGTAGACTAGTCCCTGGTATAGAATAATAGTTCCCAACCTCTTTCATAGTGGGATCCCCTGGACTCCCCTCCCGTGTAGCTGGTAAGCATTTGGGAATTGCTTCCCATCTAACGCTAGTCAACAGCTAGGGTAAGCACACCCCCAACACCTCTTCATGACCTGTGAACCGCCCGTCATGTCACATGTCGTCTCTGCGGCTTGGTGTGACATATAGAAGTTGACTTCACCTTTTTCTTCAATGTAGAGCAGGGTTGGTTTTGCCAAAGATTGCTTATGGCATTTGCTCTACCCTTTCTCCACTGAGCACAATGGCTGGCACACAACTACTGCTAATTACCGGAATGCCCTTTATGCATTTACCTGCTTCAGGTGTGTAGACAATTGACTTCATACCATATGTGGCTAAATTCCACCATTTCCATACGAACCCAAACAACTGAAAAATAATGAACCTGCTAGTCATCAGCACCAGCAAGTAGAGTTTAGTTCTTTTATCCATGGACTGCTTGCGAATGCACTCATGTAGAGCTTTGTGTTGTTCCAAGAGCCACTTGTGCCTATAATAATTAGGGTGCCCAATGACTGCAACAACTTGATTCAGCTACTGTTTTGGCAGGAGGTTGACCTGTTGAAGCATATTTAAACTATGTTAGTCCTGATAAAGAAGTCACAGATTATATGCATGCCTGAAATGTTGGTATTGTTTCAAGCAGTAAGAAATCAAGGGCGAGTCCATCACCGGTGCATGTGTAGCAATAGTTGATGCCACATATATTACTTGCATGAATGATTGATTGGGGGGTGGGTGGGAAATAGGTTATTTTGCATTCAATTTATTATAGCAGAGGGATTTTTAATCTTTCCTCTATATATTTTGACATGTAATACACCTAGCAGTCTCAGCTAGCCTGATTACCTATGGGACTGCGCTTTGTTTATAAATCTAGATGTAAACACATCCAAAAATGAAAAAAATATCTTTCTACACAGAGCCCAGTATACCTAGCCCTAAAGCCCATCCATATTTCTTTGGTTGAATGTTCTGGGCCTGGATTTGCAAAGTCCTATGTACAGGAAACATTGAGTTTGTCACTGGATGTCAAAAAAGAACCAAAGAACTACATAAAGGTCTTAGGTAGCTTGCTATATGTTGTGGCAGCTAAGGTTCCCATGTGAAAGTTTTGGGGCTTTGGTAGACTTGTCTTCAGCTGCTGCAGTTTTTCTGCCAGGCTGCATAAGTGGTGAATGCATTCTGCTATACTTTACCTATGCCAACCTCCCCAAGGCCAAGGGGAGTTTTGCCTAACTAAGGTCTGCCAGCTCTGACCTGCCTGAATTTTGGACGTCTTTCAGGAAATCTATAGATATAAACATAAAGTCTCTGTGCACGGCCTGCCCTAGTAGCCGGCTAGTCCCTGATACAGGTGTGTCTTAAAACATTTACATATTAGAATTAGCAGCCGCTGTAGTCAATAACAAGTGCTCACTGTGAAAGACAGCTGTTTCAATTCCCCCTGTGCACCTCTCTCTTGTCTCCCAGCTATAATTTTGTTAAAGGAAATAAGTAGTAAAAGTATTTAGGAAGAGATCTTTTTTGCCGGTGAAAAAACATAGGCCATGCATGAGGTAAAAAATAAAGGAAACAAAGAGAAAAGAAGTGACGTGGGCAAAACTTTTGAAGCAGGAAGTAATAAATAGACCTGATAAAAAATTCTGACGGAACAGTTTTCCATCAGAAACTGCAGTTTCATCAAATTAAAACATTTTGCAGGAACATGTGTCAATTTCAATAAATTTGTGATGGGAGAAAGTGTAACTGTTTTGACCTCTTTCAACAAACTTAAAAATGTTTTGTTTTGACGTTATTATTTTGATGTATTTCTTTTCAGCTTTTATTTCTCTCTCTATATATATATATTTTGTGTGTTTGTTTACATACACTAAGGCATTTGACTCTCTTTTAACTGAAAAAAACCCCCCAATAAAACACTCCCAATCCCTAGCCTCCCTGCAAAAAACGAAATGGGTGTTTATCCAGTGAAACATTTCTAGTATGTCTCTTGTGTTGCTTGTCTCCAAAGGCCTGTCTAAATGGAGGAAATAATGCAGACTGCAGGGTTGTGGTTTCTAAAGCCACCAAGCACATCAATAAGTCTATGTAGATCCTGCTGGTGCTCACTAAAGGTTCCCTAGTATGCTTTAATGCTGCTTGAAACAGTACTGTGTTAAAGTGCACTAGGGAATGTGACAAAGAGATTACCCTTTGCAGTAATCTACTTTACTCATTATCATATATACAAAGCCTTAAACCCCTTTAAAGTGCTTTCCTGACATCGCCATAAAACTCAAAAATTGCTACAAATAAGCCCTGGCAACGTGAAATTAATACACTTAGGTCTAGTTCTGGAGGTTTATTTAAGATTTAATTAATTCTGATTTTGAAAGAAAATATTTTGATATTACTGAAACGACCCATTTCAATGTTTCTGAAGTGAAATGGTCTGGAATTTTTTCCAGGGAATTTTTTGAAATTTTAACTTTTCCTTCTGATTTCCTTCATTTGATTTGAAATGAAAATACATTTTGACATGTCAGAATTTCTCCCAGAACAGACATTTTGATTTCTGACTAGCTCTAGTACTAAACATACAAAAATATTTACTAAATATGCTGGTTCCATTTCTGCCCTGCTGCCTGTAGTAAATATGATAACTTTATAAGGAAAATCATCTTTGTTTTCCTTCTCTGATCTGTCTCCTTGCCTGTTAATCTGTGAGCTGCTCAGGGCAGAGAAAGTCCCTTCTTGACTGTTTGCAAAGTGCCTGGCACAGTATTGGCACTACCACAAATAAATAGCATATAATGAATAGTCAAAACAAGAAGAGATCAGGTGGCCTAATGGAATAGTATCTGATATCTTCAGATCAGAAGTCTCTTCATAGTCAAAGATCGCTATGTTTTGTCTTCAGCTAGTTCAGACTATTTGTTCTCTTCTGGCCTTAGATTCCAAAATCTATGAATAATGAAGTACTTTGTTGTTATTTTTTTTATTTGTATTATCTTAGCACTAGGAACCCCACTCATTGTCCAGGACTGCATTGTTCTAGGCACTGTTCAATCACAGAAGAAAAAGATGGTCTCTGCTACAAAGATCTTACAATCTAAGTATAAGATGGGACAGCATATAGATACAGACGGACCAATGGAGCCTATAAGGAAACAGTACCCAGGAAATCAAAGTATAATGAACTCAAAAGATGCCAAGATATATTTCTCCAGAAGGAAAGGGTTGCCCCATATAGGAGAAAGACCAGGAGGAGAGGAATTAAGATAACTCAACAAGTGAGGTGGACTAGGCTGAATGGCTTTTTTTCGGGTATGTACAGACACACAACCCTCGCTGCTAGGTGATGAAAACTCTCAACTCCTTTGCACTTCAGCTGTCGCTGATGGCTTTCCACACCTCTGAGAATAGGCTTCTTTCCTCACTGGATCAGTTGTTCCTAAAACTTCATACACTGTGCAACTTGCCCATTCCTTGTGAATAATTCTATGAGGCCAAGCCATGGTGATGTTTTCATTTGCTGGTAGTAGCTTTTCACAACATTTTGTTTATTTGTCACGTGTTCTCTGGAGGGAGGGAGAACAAGCTCAAATTGCTTTTCATTTCTCATTCTAAATGCATCAGATCCATTCACTGGAAGCACCAATAACATCTTATTTGTGAGAGAAGCAGGCAGAAAAGATATACGGATCGTTTTAAAAATGTGAACTAGATTAAAATGAAAACATTTCCTATTACCATATCTTCCCAAATACAATTTTTATGGGAAAATTTCCCTAATAAAAGCTGATCTGCTAAAAGCCTATACTAGAATGCATAAAATCTTGCTCATCAAAGAGGTCTGTTTTTGGTGGCTTTTTGATGTTCCAGACCTGACATGATCACAACCCTGTGAACTGGCCCTGTCCACTCTCATTTCTTTACAGGTTCCTTCCAATGGCTTTAGGACCCATTAGCTTTGTATCTTTAGCAAACGCAACCCTGAGCTACAAATTACATTTTATTTCCTTGTTGAACAAGCCACCACTGTGGGCACCTTAGCTACAGAAATATTAATAAGCAGCTGCTTAGCAACAAGTTCTGGTTAAAGAGAAACTGCAGCCATTTTTTTGCAGTTTAAAGGTTTGTAAGATAAGAAGCATTTTGTCTCCACAAGTAAACTGTGACACAGTAAATAACTTCTTTTGAAATCAAGAATTTTCCTTCAAGCAAGACTGGAAGGGAGTAGAGGGGGAATTGCAACCCTAGAGAAAGAATGAGTGAGTGGAAAAAATTGAGAAGAGCTACAAGAATGATCTGAGGTCTGGAAAACTTGCCTAATGCTGACAAACATTAGAAGCTCAGTCTATTTAGTTTATGGAAAAGCACGTCAGGCTGCAAGTGCCTACAGAGAGTTCTGATAGTAGACAGCTCTTCAATCTGACAGGAAAATGCGTAACGAGATCCAAAGATTGGAAGCTGAAGCTAGACAAATTCAGATGCAAATTTTTAACAACGAGGGTAGGTAATCATTGCATGTGCATCGTGTGCTATAAATCAAGCCTAGATGTCTTTCTAAAGGAGAGGCTGGAGCTCAAAAAAAACTATAGACTTGCTGCAGAAGTTACTGGGTGGGGTTTCTGGCCTGCGTTATGCAGGAGCACGCACTAGAGACTCTTCTGGCCTTTAGAAACTATGAAACTGAAAGTCAGGAATAAGGATAAAACTAAATGGAAGAGGAATTCCAATAATAGTCCAGTGGTTAGGAAGCCGATTTACAGCAGGATTTGGTTCCTTCCTCTGCTATAGACCAGTGTGACCTTGGGTAATTTACTTAGTGTCTCTGTTTGTCAGTTCCCCATCTGTAAAATGGAGATAACAGCACTGGGGTGTAGTCATGTTAAGTACATTGAAGATTGCGAGGTGCGCAGATGCTAAAGTGACCTGGTGATACCCCAAAGCAGTTTCCCAATTGTAATTAAAGTCTTTCATTTACATGTCCTGCTTTAGCCAGGGTGGCAAGTGTTCCATGTCCACGAAATAGAGCAGCTTCATGGGAGATGTTACAGCAGCACAGCTGTACCGATGCAAATGCACTCCTGTAAGATCCCCATGTAGCTGCTCTCTGTTGACAGGAGACAGCTCTTCCATCAACAGAATTAAACCACCCCCAATGAGCGGCAATAGCTATGTTGGTGAGAGACGCTCTCCCACTGACACGGTGCTGTCCATGCTGGCGCTTCTATTAGTGTAACTTCTGTGGCTTAGGCGTGTGTTTTTTTTCACACTCCTGAGCAACATGAGCTATACTGGCAAAAGTGCTCGTGTGGACATAGCCTGATTCTGCAAACTTGGTGTTGTCAGTTGTGGTGTCATCAGTTGCTGGCTGCGTGTGTGTGTCCCTGTGTATGTGTTGTCCCAGCTCCGCACAGGTAACCGAGACGACCCCCACGATCAAGTGAATTGACAGGACCACGGATCCACTGAGCAACAAAGGCATCTGGCCAGGTTTATTGCGGTGAACCACAAAGAGAAGCAACCTATAGCTTACAAGTACACTTACTCTACAAGTGCTCCTTTACAATGGAATGGTTCAGTTAACGGCAGGACGCTCCGTTATCCCCTCGGCCGGACAAAGTTGTTCTCTCTGGCACTCCGTTTTATACATTGCTACAGACAAGTTTCATTCCATCCCTCTGATGCATGTAGTTGCCACCCTCTGACATGGCCAGGTACCACTCTTTAACGTAGTATGACACCACCTGTTACCTTGTCCTGGATGGTTCGGTCAAAACATCTCTATTCATCAGGTTAACAAGACATTTCTATCCAGTATAGTGTCATTTGAGGAGGTCAGGGAGCCCTTGGTATCTTTGTGATGTTAAGATGTCCTGGTACCCTCTGTTTCTAGAATGTAATTTCATGCTCTTCTGCCTAGCACTGCTTTAGGAATGTATGTGTCTGCAGCATTAGCTCACTTCTTGCCAGTTATTGTGAGGTCATATGCAAGTTCACAGCCTGACGCCTGCTAACTTTGCTTTATAACAACTTGACCATTCTTTTCACTTAGGCCTCATGTCTTGGCCCGTTATGCTAGGCCTCAGGCCTCATGTTCTCATTTTCTACTGCACTTGGGTAGTGCCAGGCACAGAAAAACATGTGTAGATTTCCAGTAAGTCTGTTTGCCATCTGAAAATAATAAAAATATAGTTGCAGAAAAGATTATTCACCTTCAGAAATGATCACAGTACTTTCCAAGGTCAGTCATGACGCGGCATGCAATTAACAAGAGAAATGCAACTCATTTTGCTGATTCCTCTCCACATTAAAGGAAGTCCCAAGCGAGTCGGGCAGTCTGGTGAAAAGACTACGTGCACAAGCCTCTTCAGCCTTCACAACGTGAACTGTGTCTGCATCACAGGCCCACCCACAGCAATTCCAGGCCCCAGAGAAGAGCAGTCAATGCCCCCCCTAGAAAGGGATGGCTGAGGTCCGAGTGGGCTTCTGCCAGAAGTTTTAATTTATTTATTGTGTGCCATGCAAGTTCCCAAGCGCCTGAGGAAGCGGTATCTGCTTCTCAGCTTCCCGTGTCCCTTGGATTCTCCAGGGAGATTACTGATGAACCCAGGCAGCAGCTACCACTTCCTCAGTCACCCGGGAACCTGCGTAGCACATAATAAATAAACTCGGCTCAGGGGAGGAGTGGAGACCGCAAGCGGCGAGGGTCTCAGGGGAAAGGGAGCGTGTGGAGGAAAAGAGGATACATATCTATCCTCCCATCCACCCTGAGCAATTGTCTCCTTTGCTCCCTTCCCCGATCAGTGGGCCTGCTGCGTCACAAATCATGGAGAACAGGCAGAGAGACAGAAACTGCTATGCCATTGGCAAAATCATTTCTTTACTTATTTTAGGAGATTCAAGCCACCCTGAGCCTTGTCAATACAAATACAACACGTAGGGCAGATGATGTTAGCAACGAACAGAACAGGAGAAAAGAGACCATGATGTCCAGCGGGAAGTAGCAGTGCATTGCTGCTTGGTCGTCTGCTTTTAAATATTCCATATCTGTGGTCCTGCAGTTAGCTGCCTGACCCGCCGCCTATTATAAAAATGAATGCACGTAGTCATATAGTCTTATTTATGCTCAAATATTTTGATGATGTGACTGGGAACTCAAACAGTGCCACTCTGTTTGCTGAAATCCAGTGATACCATGAAAAAGAAGAGACATCAGTCCAAAGTCATTATTCCTCCTGTAGTCTTCCTTAACCAGAGTGTGGTTGGATGGCATTAGTTACACTTGGTTGCTCTTTGTAATGCTGCTTGTATGGCTAACCACTTTTGATACACTGCTGCCATTTCAAAAAGTCAATAGGGCAAAAATGGACAAGCTGTTATTTTGACACTGAGGAGAGCAGACACTCAGGGACTAGCTGCAAGACCTGCTAGACAGGTAAGCATCGTGCCCCCATGCAGATCTGCTTGAGACATTGCAGTGGGAACACATTGCTTTGTTCACACAGGTATAATGAAGCCTTCCTTTAATATGAGGACCAAATTGTAATATTAAAATCCTAGAGCTAGATCCCTGGGCCTGCTGAACTCTTCTTTGTGTAGGACCAGAGGAGAGGGGAAGAAAAGGTATTTTTGAGCTACCTTCCTGATCCTGGGGTCATTTTTCACTTGGCATAACTTAAAGCAACCCCCACTGGGTACCTAAATGGGAGCTAGGCTCTTTAGAAAGTCTAGCCTTAGCTGTGGGTGCTGAATATTTAAAATCTGGCCCTTAACTTCTGTAAAATCTAGTACTGATCTAACATTTTCTGCTGAAATATTTTTCCTTTGGAAAATGCCATTTTGTCAAAATCAGAAGTTTCCTCAGGAACCCGTAGATTTTGAAGAAATTTCATTAAAAAAAAATCAAAACAAAGCCTTTTGACATTGTCAAAATGGTGCCGCTCCAGCTTGTCAAAATGGAACTTTTTAATGTTTTGGAAATGACTTCTCTTTTCAAACTTTATTATATTCTATAGTTTAAAAAAATTATAATGAAATAAAAATGAAATGGTTGATTTTTAGCAAAACAACCTGTTTGGAGTGGCCTGAACTGGAATTTCTCTGAAAATTGAATTTCATGGGAAATCTTGTCTTTTCTTTTTCTTCCTTTGGAAGTGGAATGACAGCAAAACTAAAAATATTGGAATTTTTCCACAGAATGGAAACCCTGATTCCCAGCTAGTCCTTGTAAAATCCTTTTTAACAAGAAATACGAGCACTGGGCTTTAAAACTAGATGCTGATTTCTTTTTCAATAGGGATGGATTTTATTATCAAGGATAGATTAGCAATATTCTTTTGATAAATGATACAATATTCTGGGAACCGGTGATTTTTTTCTAAGCACAGCAAGTATCCGCATGGTCCCTATTCTTTTCAAAGCAGGATTCTAACTATTAATTTCCAATGCATGTGCTGGTCTTGCTTTCATTAAAATGCCAGTTGGTGGAGGCCCCAGTGTGCTTTGTCTGTCTTTTGTCAGCACTTGTTTTACAAAATCTACCTAGTGCATGACAAAGATGATTTGGGTTAAGACTGTGGAAATTTCATCCCCAAAGAGGTGGTCATCAGAGAAGTTCTCTCATTACCCCAGGCATTCGTATTTACTCTACATGGCTGCACTGAGATAAACCCCTTTACCTTCTTGAAGGCTTCCAGCCAAAGAACTTGCTTCCTCACCAGGGACATAATTAGTAACTGCAGGGGATAATGGTAGTATCCTCCATACTACACGCATTTAATTTCTATTAAATTGCTACTTTCTCGTCCTCCTTTTTATTCTGCCACAGGCGCCTGCCTCATCTCAGTGTCAGAACCATCCCTGTCATGCTTAGCTACCACTGCTGTCATTTCTCTGGCAATCACCTAAGGAAGTAAGATAAAGTTTAAGAAGCTAAAAAAATCAGGCGCACACAGTCAGTCTCACTGTATTGGCAGTGAACAGGCAATCAGCAGGTAGGTTGCCTGGGCTGTTTGTTGTTTAATGGAAGCCTCTCCTACTGTTCTTTCTGTGTTTTATATCACTAGTTGCTGTGCTGGAACATCACTGACTGCCTCTGTAGCTTCTAGTGAGGCAGTTTTCATTTTTAAGACAGGACTTCTGGGCAGAACGAAAAACCCGACGATCAACTCATTTCTCCTTTGATGAGACATCAGAGGAACCTTCATCAGAGAGTGAATTCTATTTTTGTTCTTTTGCTCATTCTGCTTTCCCCCACTTGCCTTACTTGCACTGTATACAAATTCCTTTCTCAAATGAAGAGACAAATGAGCTTCATTTGGGGAAATTTACTTCACACAAACACAGTGCTTCATCTCAAAGCCATGGTGGAGCAGGGATTTGAGGGTGACTTAAAGGAAAAAGATATATACTTTAGAAATATCAGAGAAGAACCACTGGTAGTACTCACAGAAATATGGTGCAGCTATTCCTTTTTTCCCTTTTCATGCTAATAATAAAGGGCAAAGAGGAATTGAGCTCCATCTCCGGGGTAAGAGCAAAGGCCTAAAAAGATCCAAATTTAAACCCACAAAAGGCAAAACATTAAACAAATTAATACGTCATTGCAACATGACCTTGCTCACCTACCTCCTCGTGAGACACTGACTAGAACTTGAGCCCATAACTAATTCCAGCACCTTTGAAAATCCCAATGTAAAAATACTACATCTGTGGAATATGGGGGAATCAATTTTGGATTGAATAAACATAACCTTTGGGGGCCAAGTTCACAGCATATGTAAGCATGTGCAACTTATGTGAGAGACAAATTCAGATGTGATGGAAGCTGATGTCTGCAGAGCTAAGTTGGTATAAATGGACTTGAGTCTAATGGAAATGAAGTTGGTGTAAAATTAGGGATAGAGTCAAATATACCTCTGACTGTTAAGAACTTTTGTCACTTCTGAACTTGACCCATCTTTCGGTCGCAACTCAGAGAAGAAAGTTAGTACTAAACAACTGAACTGAAAAACACCCACTGAGTTATAATGAAAGTCAACTGACAAGCTTTACCATAGTATTCCTACAATGAATGATAGCTGGAAAAACCCATGTGCTATAGGCTTTCCTGTCTTTGATAGGTTGTTACTTTGAATATGTTGGAATATGAAGAATGGGGCCATCTTTCTGTTGTTGGTGTTCATTTATGTATAACATAATGATGGCCGTCGCCGAGGGGTGTGTTCAAAACAGTATTAAACGGAGCATTTTTTCAAAGAGAATTGAGAGGAATAGTTCTAAACTGCACAGACTGGGGCCATCCGTTTTGACAGATCAGCACCACCACTCTGGGAAGTATGAGTGTGTGTGAGGGGATAAGGTGTGAGACAAAGGCTATATCTACACAGCTTGTGCTAACTGACTCAGGCTTGCAGGGCTTTTAATTACTGGGTAGATTTCTAGGCTTGGGCTGGAGGCCGAGTTCTAGGACCCTCCCACCTTGTGGAGAGAGTCCTGCCCAGGGAAATTAATGCCGCTGCTTGAAAAATTACTTCAGGTGACTGTTTTGGTCTGGTTTGCATATTTTGTTCAACCGCTGAGCTTGTATAATCTTTCAAACCCTTCTTTCATTTAAAAGTGAGACACTTTCTTCTAAGATCACAATGTGCGGCTTTACAGGAATTGTATGTGTCTTTACCAAAGTCTAACTGAGGCTTTAGTACTGAAAGAGAAAAAGATGTTCACCAATTACCTTTAAACCCCCTAATGAGTTACTCTTTCTCAGCTAGGACTGCTGGCCAGGAATGAGTTTTTATTGTTGAGACTGGCTCCTACAGTCAAGGAAGGAATGGGTGATAATATATACAGTTACGAATTCAATCATGAAGGATACCAATTCTAGGAATTATTGTCAAGATTCTCTGTAGACCATAATTATACTCTTGAATGCATGATCATGCAGACCTTATGCAAGCAAATATTCCATTAAAGTCGATGTGATGTGTGCTTGCTTGAGAAATGTGACACTGGGGCATTAGCATGCATTGATTTACAGGCTTCATTTTGCACATATTGGATCCACATGTGATGCGCAACATTTACAAATGCCAGTTTTGAGCTTTCAGTCTCCAAATCTGCTCTACTCCAGAGGTCTAGCATTTTGAGGTAAATAAGGGCAATGCTGCTTTGTTCTCCAGACCATTACGATGAAGCACACTGTGAGTTAATGCCCTCAGTTCCTTGGCTATACATCATCTCCCGGCATTGATTCTGAGCTATCATCTTCGGAAGCTGCTGCAAAGGAATGTGACCTTCCCAGGCTACAGGAAAGTTCACCATAATACAAGGCACTAAAGAAGGACAAAAGAAAGCAAATATAGGGGAAAAGTAGGTGAGGGTCCTGGGAGTCCTTCTGGGTGGAAGGGAGAGATAGGAACATCCAAATCGTCGATAGCAAGACAGATCAGATTATACAGAGGCTGAACAAGAAGAGCACTATTGAGTTGGCCTGAAACTTTATACACAGGCTGCAGCAGCTATTGAAAAATTTTAATACACTTGATGCTGGAAGGGGCTAGTGGTGGAATAGCAGAATGGAATTGAATAGCAGATATTTGTTTTTGGCAAATATACATTCAGATTCACAAGTAAGTTTCAGTTCAGCTTTGTTTGCACTCTTTCCATGAATATCTGAGTAGGGCTGATTGAAAAATTTCCATCCGAATTTTTTTTTTCCAATGGAAAATTGCGGTTTTCAGTGAAACACATTTCTGTGGAGAATGTCTGCTTTTCTCAACATTTTTTTCCATCAGAAAATGGAAAAATGGAAAACTTGGGGGGATTATGGTAATTTTTCTTTTTTGACGAAAAGTTGAAATTTTATGTTGAAAGTATTGAGTCAATCAAACAAAGAAAAAAAAAGTTATTAGTCCCCACAAATTCCATGGGGAGTGGGATGGGGGCTTTCTGACAAGTTCTATATCTGAGAACTGAAGCTTTGCTAGCATGAATACTCAGAGCAACACACATTTTTAGACTGAATGTCCAGATATTTACTGAGAGCGAATTTCAAATTTGTGTATTAGCTTGTGAAAAATTCAGGTTATGATTCATACTGTGTTGGTTAGTTTGGATCACCTGGCCTGTTTCTGTTCCCTGACTGGATGATGTCTGTAACTAACCAAAACAGCACACATTTCAGCTGATTAAAAAGAACATGTAATTTAAAATTTGGGCTGTGCAGCACTTGTAAATTACGAAATGAACTGTATGTTTCATTGTAATATTTGCAACTTGCAATTCGGATGATCTGCAGAGCCAAATTATTCACGCAAGTAACCTCCAAATAACTGTGAACAATGAATACATTCAAAAATATTGTGCTCAGAGCACGGATAGTTAGTGAAGAGAAAGGATTAGGCAGGATACTAAAAGCCTGCAGGTGGGATGCTCACACCTATAGCTTCTTCGGGGTTGTTTATGAGGAGAAGGCTGGTGGATTGCCAAATATATCGATTCACTGGCCTTTCCCCCAGTAGAATGTGGAAGCAACCTAAACTGAGGCTGTTTTGATTGGATGCACCAGGATTTGCTGTTGCTCCATAGCTTGGGGGTAGTGAAGCCATCCTGTTCCCTCGCTGAGTTCCCATGAATCAATCCCTGCATTTGGGCCTGGCCCAGGATTTACTTGGGGCCTTGCCTGCATTTAGGAATAACCCTGATTCAGTGGTCTGTGGCCACCAGCTAGTATTGCTTCATAGGTGCTGACCTCTAAGCACAGATAGCCACAAACTGGCATTAGCAGTGTTTAAACTTATTGAGGCGGGCTCCACCAATGCAGCTCCCTTGTCGGTCGGTTACCGCTCGCTGAATCAGTGCTCGTCTCCATCATAGACAGGGCCTTATTAGAAAGAGTTTAGAAATCAATCATTCCCATCAAACATGCTATCTTCTATTACCTCCTGGTTGTTAACCATTCTGCTCATTGTGTTGTCTCGACTTTTAAGAAAAAAACCTACTTTCACACGAACAAAAACCAATGCAAAGTAATTTAAAGAGTAAAATACACAGACTATATCTGTGTGTGTGTGTGCAGCGATATTGGCACATTTCGTTGTCTTGACTTTGCAATTCCCCAAAATGTATTATAGCTTAACTCTACTGAGCCAACCTCCTCAGAGAGCAAAAAGATCTTATTAAGGAATGCAAAATTCTTGTGTTTAAAGTGGTTTTACTTTTAGACCCTTGAGGAAAAGAGAGCTAATGTTTCTAGCTACCAATAAGGAAATCCTTGCCTTTTCTACAACTATGCAAAACCTTGAAGAGAAAAATCAAAAGCAAAGCATTTTCTTGAAAATAACTTCCCTGTGTCCAACCACTCCACAATCTCAGTCTGCTGCCACGGGCTACAGAGAAAGGGATTGTAAATCCACTATTAGCACTTAGAGACCCTGATCAGGAATCAGGATGCTATAATAAAAAAGACAGTCCCTTCCTTGAAGAGCTTACTGGCCATGTATAAGTATATCTCTATATTTCAATCAGTGGGTTTATATTGGGAAGACTCAGGTGGTCCATAAGTCTGCCCCAGCACAAGTTGTCCCCTTCTCCGGGGCAGTGAACTCCTTTAAAACATTGATCATTTCCCTTACATTGGAAGACTCCTCTCCCAGACAGCCAATTTTGATGTGGAGATCGAACATAGGATCCGTTGTGCCAGCGCATCCTTCAGAAAATTGCACCGCCGTTTCTTTATTGAGAGAGATCTGCAGATGGAAACTAAGGTCCTGATTTGTAATGGAGTAGTCATCCCCACTCTTCTTTATGGGTGCGAGACATGGATGACATATCAAAGCCATCTTAAGCACCTGAAGTGGTACCAACAGCACTGTCTCAGAAAGATTCTCCATATCAGATGGGAAGACTGTCGCACCAATGCCAGAGTTCTCTCTGCAGCTAACATCAGCAGTGTTGAGGTGAAAATTATGAAGCATTAACTTTGCTGGCCTGGTCACTGTGTGGAGATGTCCAATAATCTTTTTCCAAAGCAAGTCCCCTTTTCTCAACAAAGTCATCGTAAGAGGACCCTCAGAGGACAGAGGAAATGCTACAAGGACAACCTGAAAGTATATCTTAAGAAGGCTGGCAATAGACTGCAATGGTGTCACATCAAGTCTCAGCCTCTTTTGAAGAGAATCGCCTTGCTTATGAGGCTGAGAAGCGGCAGAGAAGGAAGGAAAGTGTACAGCATCCCAGCCAGCAGTTGTGTTCACTCCAAGCAACCACCTGTCACATATGTGGAAAAATCTGTAGAGTACAAATTGGACTCGTCAGCCATCGTAAGTCTCATCAATGACTTTATCTCTGGCAGACATCATCCTCATAGCGAAGGCTAGCTAATGATATGTATATTTTGTATATATGCTTGGGATTATGTTTTCCAGTATGCATTTAATCAACACTGAATTTCATCTGCCATTTTCTTGTCCAAGAGAGACAAGGCGATCACCCAGTTTTGTAAGATCTCTTTGTAACTCTTAAGGAAGTCCAAAACTAACTGCTATCTTAAGTAATTGTGTAACATCTGCAACATTCTTGTTAACCCCATTTTCCAGATCATTTATGAATATGTTGAGTGGTACTGGTGCCAGTACAGATCCTTGGGGGACTCTACTGTTTACCTCTTTTTTATCCTGCCCTTTGTTTTCTCTCTTTTAACCAGTTACTGATTCATGAGAGGACTTTCCTTTCCCAGGACTGCTTATTTTGTTTAAGAGTTTTTGATGGGGGATCTTGTCACAGACTTTCTGAAAGTCCAGGTACATTATATCCACCAGATCTCCCTTGTCCACATGTTTCTTGAACCCCCTCAAAGAACTACAATAGATTGGCAAGGCGTGATTTCCCTTTGCAATAGCTGCATTGAATCTTCTCCAATATATCACTTTCATTTATATGTCTGATAATTCTGTTCTTTACTATAATTTCAACCAGTTTGCCTGGTACTGAAGTAAGGCTTACTGGTCTGTAATTACCAGGATCACTTCTGGAGCCTATTTTTAAAAATCAGAGTTACATTAGCTATCCACCAGTCATCTGGTGCAGAGGCTGGTTTAAATGATAGGTTACATGTCATAATTAGCAGTTCTGCATCTTCATATTTTAGTTCCTTCAGAACTCTTGGGTGAATATCATCTGGTCCTGATGACTTAATGCTGTTTAATTTATCGATTTGTTCCAAAACCTCCTCTATTGACACCCCAATCTGGGACAGTGTCTCAAATTTTTTACTGAAAAAGAATGGCTCAGATGGGAATCTCCCTCACAACCTCTGCAGTGAAGACTGATGCAAAGAATTCACTTAGCTTCTCTGCAACAGTCTTATCTTCCTTTAGTGCTCCTTTAACATCTTGACCCCCTGGTGGCCCCTCTGATTGTTTGGCAGCCATCCTCCTTTCGATATACTTACATTTTTTGTGTTGTTAGTTTTTGTGTCTTTTGCTAGTTGCTCTTCAAATTCTTTTTTTTTTTTTGGCCTGCCTAGCTATACTTTTCCTCTAGTTATACCTGTAATTGTAAAGATCCAATTATGATACATTTTGTGAATGGAGTGATAAGGTTTCTGGAGTGGAAAGTGATAAGAGAGAATAATTGCCTAATAATCAACACCAAATGCTATCAATGCCAAATATATCATTATGATAAGACCCAGAGGCCAGTGACTTTAAATCCTGATATCTCCAAGTAAACAACATGAAGAAAGAGCAGAGGGAGAAATGCCGTAATTTAGTAGAGACGCTTTAAACAGTATAAGATCTTTACTCCTGACAATCCACCCACACTCTTTGTATACAGCGCTGTACCAGTGACAATAGAACAATGACATCCAAGACCCAAGACATAAAAGAAATCCTACATTTAATAACATTATCTAGGATTGTGTGATCCTCTTTAAAGCCATGAGACAACCAAGACTTCAACCTACCTTAAAATTCTTATTTTCCATTGGGGACCTGTCTTTCAGACTGTAGGTATCCTACAGAGATTGTCAGCTGCATAGGAGTGGTTATGATATGTATTGAAAATGTTGAAATCTTCTTAGAGGTTCTTTTACAAAAAAATTTGGGGGCCAAATGGAGAGATTTGGTCAAGTCTTGAGTTGAAGTACTGTCTAGAGTTGGCTCTCTGGGATGGGAGTAAGAGGAGTTGGAATTTCCCATGTTGCTGCGTTGGTTTACAATGGTAGAATGTAGAATACAAGTGTATCTGACTTATATTGTCATTCTGTTTCATCTAAATCTTAAAAGCAAGAGCTTTAGAAAGCTTAGAGTTCAATTTGCAGGGGGGGTAAAGGTGAGAGATTGTGTGTGGGACCAGTAATTTTGAGAAATACATAAAGGGCAGCCTTAAGAAGATGAAAGATAAAAGGATTGCTGTTATTAAGTAGAACTTACTTCACATATAAACAATACTGAACTGCCTGCTATTAGCAAGAAGGAGAGGGGGAAAAAGGAATAATTATTTTTTTCTAAGAACCCAAGAGGTTTTAGCCATTTTAAAACCAATTCAGTGCGAAATAAAGGCAAGCAAGCATATGTATTCTAAATGGCACTTCAACTGCTTTCCAAAAAAGTCATCAGTGTTAAAATAGGAGTCGTTACTGTGTTCTTGCGGTCCGTGGATTGCAAATGACAAGCCTGATTTCTAATTGGTTTTGGAACTGTATGCACAAAGTCTCGCATGTAAAGTGAAGGAAGCCAAATTTGGCTGGTTGCATGCAGTAAAATAAATGTAAAAAAGAAAAAAAAAAGAAATCAATTCTGCTCCCCGACTAGTTTTTACAAATTTGGCCATCGATTAAGCAATGGGTTTTGGTGACTGAGACCAAAGTAAAAGGTGGTCAGCTCCAAGAAATTAAAACGTGAGTCACAACCAAGGGAAGGCAGAAGGTCAAGGAGTTACAACTGCATCTACTCTAATGAGTTCTTGAATTGAATTGTATCCAGGTGGTCAGAGGCATTCATGTGTTGAGTTGGGAGTGCTCAGAAAGAGATGGGGTGACCAAGCAGAGAAATCAATCAAATTATATATATATGTATTATTATATTATATACAAATTATATATATATAATATATAACAGAATATATATAATTTGATTTTATATGTATATTAATAAAAATTCACCATACTCATTGTCTTGATTTTCCTCTTCTTATTCTCTTGCTTATTTGTAGCTTTTTAACGCAAGTCAGTGAAGAGTCAAAAAGTGATTGTGGCATAGTGTGACACATCAAGGGAGACCAGGGGTAGGTGTGCATTTGTGATAATGTAAGGTGAGGTCATATGGAACAGTCATAACAACAAGTGAGTCGTTTATTTCAGTCATTATTTTAGTAAAGACTGAGGGATTTTTACGATAACGGATTTACTTAACTAACAGTTAATAAAGTAAGTCCCAGGCCTGGAACTGCATCTATCAATGAACATAGCTCTAATGCTTCTATAATCTAACCTAGGTGTACTCTCTGTCTCTGACTATGTCTCCCCTGCAAAAGCTGTTCATGGGCTAGTCTAATCAAGCTAGCTTGAATCCAGCCAGCACAGGTACCGTAGTGGTGAAGTCAGCACGTTGTAGGCTGCAGTCAGGATAGTACAAGCCTGGCACAGGCTATGGGTAAGTATTTGGCTCACTAGCTCTGTCTGACGTCTGTGCTGAATAATCTTGTCTGCTATTGTTGCCCACACTAATTGGAGTCAAGCCTTTTGCGGTTTAGACATACCCTTAATATGTACGGCTGGTTCCTCTCTTGGTGTGTGAGTGTCTGTGAACTGGAGGTGTGGCACTGCCCAGCATCCCGCAGGGCAAAAAGGGTGGGACCCAGCCCTTGGTTGTTAACGAAAGCCTATTAAATGTGAAGAAGACAAAATTAAGCCCCACACTGAGAAGAGGTCTGTAAGGACAGTCATAAGAGGCCCTCTGCCGTGAATTGTTTGCCCCCAATGGGTAGAACTGTGATTTTTTTGCCAGGACTACATAGGCGCACATGAAAATGTGAGCAGATCAAAGAGAAAAAGGAGGTGATTAAAGCATTCTTTAGTGTCACAAGGGAATCAAAGTCCTGATGTCAGTTGAAACTCTAGCACAGGGCACTACAAAGGGCGCTACAAAGGCATTCTCATGAAGAAAAACAGACCAGCATCATAATTTTCTCACCGCAGGTTGATATCTCAATGGCAGTGCTTCTAAAATTATAGTCTAAAGGGCATAATGTTTTTCTACTTTCTTCTTGCAAATATTTGTCCACTTCTCAAAGGTTAGGGTTAAAAAGGGAGGTTAAATCCTTCATATTTAGAAGAAGTAAGCCATGAGACCCAACGTTTCATTATATTATTGAGCTGAGGAGCAGGAAGATGGTGGTTTGCATTTGATACCCTTCAGCATCTTGGGCATAGCGAATGATTCTTGGGACAATCGAATATAAATTGAATAAATGAAGGCTTGGGATGTTTACATGGGAGAGGATATGTGTGAAGAACTGAGTGGTATTTCTTGATTCATAGAGGTAGACTCCAACAAAACCTGAATCCAAACCTTCGGAATGTCAAAGAATGTTGGACTCGGCTCTGAACTGCTTATTCCCATTTGCTTTTTTAGTCTTTGCAGTATTGCGGATAATACTGCAGAGGAAAAGGGCCTTCTGCCTGGACTTACATCTTTTGAACTTCAACCATGAGTCTAATCAAGACAAGCTTTACACTGATATAAACGAGGTCAGAACTTGGCCCCTGAAATGTAGCAACATCCTTACAGTATTGTTTGTTTGCAGATATACCACCTTGGCCTACGACCTTATCAGCTCTATAGAGGCAGGAGCTTGCAAAGTGTGTGTAAGGGACATTCTGCAATAATAGGTGAATTCACACCTCTCTCTGGCATAATTTATACTTTGGGTAAATAGATCCTGCCTTCCCAAATCCCCTATGCAATTTCCACTGGAGATGGTACGCTTCTTTCTTCCTTGCTCTATACTGGGCCCCCATACTGCAAACATATAATCATGTGCATGAGGTCAACGAGGCGGCTACTCACATGAATAAAGTTATTCACACGCATAAGTATTTTCATGACCAGGGCCACAGTGTGCAGTGTTACTGTGTGCTATTAATCAGCGACCTCATTCTGCTCCAGAGGTAGCTGTACTTCAGCTCTGGTGAAGTGATTTGCGTATTTGCAAAATCCTGTGGAATCCTGTGTGTGCGTGTGAGAGAGCTGTTCATGATACTGATCCTGCAAGCTTGGTTGTAAGCAGCATCTAGGACCTGGATCTGATTGTTAACAAAAGCCTATTAAATCCGGAGAAGACAAAATAGTCTGCAGTGACAGCCAGAACAAACATGCTCCTGGAGAAGACAAAGTAGTCTGAAGTGACAGTCATAACAAACACACTGCTGTAGAATAAAACAATCTTTCCTAGGCAATTTTTAAAAATACCTCCCCCCCACTCCCCCCCAAGTTTACATTAAAGCCATGCACTTTGGTTGCATTTTTTTTAACACTTTTTTTTTTCCAGAGGAAGTGAAGGATGACTTTTGATCACATAAACAGCTCAGGCGAGAGGGTTCTGCAGGGAAATCAAACATTCATGCAAGAATACAATATCCTTTCCCTGATTTGCAGCGGCAAAAGGAGGGCTTCAGTATTCTGGGTCATGTTAAATGTTCACAGCAGGAAGAGAGTCAGGTACTTGAAATGACATGATGGATTTCCTTCTCACCTGCTGCCTCTATCTCATTAAACTGAAGTGATTAAAGAGTTATCAAAATTTAATATTTCAAAATGATTGCACAAAGCAACTTCTTTTTATGAGAAAGCAGACTTACCATCTGAGACACATGTGCAAACACATACATACAGAGCCTTTAATTTATTGGAAAACTAGTGAAAAATTTGCCCGCAAGAGGCACACTTGAGAGCAAATAAGGGCTCTAAATTATTTTGAGCCCATCAGGTGCATATTAGGCCTCATTTGGTGCAAGAAGGCAGATGGATATGCAGTGTCACCACCAGGAATATTAATTGCATCCTGAAGATTTTCTTTTTTTTTTAAAGATAGATAGCTGCAGCTTTAGAGATTTATTAAAACAAATTGGTATTAGTTTAGATGGATCTGATATTGAACTCTTTCACCCTGCTAGCTTTTAACTGGCTAATATGCAGGGCTTGCATGCTTGCAAATTGCACATGCAGAATATATACAGGAAATTCAAATACATATACAGAAGTGGGTGGGTCATATATTATACCTAGTGCTCATAGATCGATTTTCACCAGTCGATCTCAAAGCACTCTGCAAAGATCAGCCTCATTAGCTCCATTTTACAGATTGGGAAACTGAGGCACTGAGTCTTGAGATGACTTGCCCAGGCCACTGGTAAAGCCAGGAGTTGAATCCAGGTTTCCTGAGTCCAAGTTGTCTATCCACTAGGCTGCACTGTTCTCCCCTATATAACTAAGCAGATGGGGAATGAAGTACCTTAAGAGAAACAAACCCTATTGAACCTTGGCAATGATGAGCAGTGAAAATGGTGCCATCCAGACAGGAGCCAGTATATATATATAGTGCCACCTCAAAGGAATTAGCATCCTGGAAAAGGGGTGAGTTAGCGCTGACTCATCACAGCGGCTTGCCACTGGAAGCTAGAGCATGTCTGTGAAACCATTGTCTGACCTAGCCATTTTGAAGCGCCCATGTCACTACTGGGGACAGAGAGGTGGGGCCAGCAAGTGGAGAGCTTGAATGCGTGAATAGCTGGGGGAAGATAGAGCCACTGGGAAGCAGGTGGGAGGGATGAAAATTAATTTGGAGGATTTTATTTTAAATCCCCCCAATTAATGAAACAAAGATTTACTGGACCAGATCCTTGACGTCTCTTAAATCCCTCTTGTGCTGTGAGAGTAGTGTGAAGGGGACATAACACTGCCTGGTGTAGCAGCTGAGGGTTATGCTAGTACAGGGGAATCCTGAGCTGACACAAAGCTCCCGTAGCCAGTTCTATGCTGGTCGTTCTTGTACTTCCCTCTGTGGAGTGGGGAGGGTCCTATCACGGGGTGGAGCTGGCGTGCAGTAGCTGTCTGGTGTCTCTGGCCAGTCAAGTAGCCCCTTGAGGACTATTATTCACTAGCACACATTATAGCAGCCCTGCGTTTGTCTCCTGATAAGCCTTAAGATCAAGGGGACAGAAAGGTGGGAGAAAGCCACGAGCACCTTCCCATTCCCCAGGTGTGCCTAAGGTCTCCTGGGAAATAGCAGCACTGTGCTGTGTTTTCCCTCTGGGGGGCATAATTGTGACAATGCACTTGTTGCTAACACCAGGTTTGTTCTTTGGTGGCCACTTAGAGAGGAATTCAGACGATGGGTGAGACACACCTAGAGACATTAGGCGTTTTATTTATACCATGATTAATGGATGCAAAATCACAGAACCAGAAAACCAAGACAAGAATAAATGCACTGCGCATCACGTATACTTGTGACACCCTGGAACTGTGCAGGGGCCTTTAAAGTGAGATTAAGCATTAAGGTTGTCACCATCCGGCTGTCCTGAGATTCCAGTGAAGGTGGCCTTTGATTCCCTTTCAATGCACCTAGTCCTTACACCTACCTGTTTCTGTTTCTTAATATTTGATTAAGTCTTGCTCTCCTGTTCATGTTTGTTATACCCGTTTATCTACATTCCTGCTACAGCAATTGTCGTAAGCCTTTGTGCAGATAGAAGAGTCTTTATACAATGTGGTTAAGGAAGTCTGACTAAATAAAAACTTCACAGTCTAGATGAGGTATCACTAGATATGTATTACTACCTCTTGTAACCCAAAGTTACTTACTAACGCTAACTTTTATTAGATTTGTTGTGGCCCTTATGCTAACAATGACTACCACCGGGCCTCAAGTTAAATTCTAGGTTTCCACCTTACTGCAAAACCCGTTTTAAAATAATATTTACATTTCTTTCTTTATTTCTACTTGCGTTATAGCTCTAGTTTCATTTGCACTAATTTATAAAGCACCTGCACTCTTTCTAAGATATAAATGATGATTTGCCTGATCACCTGAGGTCATGGGTCAGAGGTCAACAGGTCCAATTCTGCATCACTGACGTCAATGAGAGCTTTGCCATTGACTTCAGTGGAAGCAGGATTGCTCCCTTAAACTACTATTTGTACATTGATCAATTGTGTCTATTTTCCCCAGATAACTTGGGACTGGCTGCTTTGTGTATAATATTTTTCCATTAACTACAGAAGATTTCCCAGAGGCTAATAATATGAGAAAACCACAGGGATCAGAAGAGGTGAAGATCTCCCCATAAGAAAAACAACCTTATTATAGCCTGCAGTTCTGCTTTCATAACCCACAGAAGCATCAACATTCAGTAATTCGCATCATTGGATAACAGATTAAAAATTCAGGGAAATATTTTAAGGCTAGAATAGCTAAAATAAATAGTCTAAAACAACTAGACCTTTAGCTTAGAATGTTGCATGGTATTCACTTGTTTTAAAATAATTTTGAAAATTAGTACTATTGAGGACATTTCTTCTTACCATTCTTATTATTTATTTGTATTCTGGTCATGCTTAATAGCTGCAGCTGAACAAAGAACTAAACAATGGTCCCTGTCCCCAAAAGTATACACTTTTATACAAAAGTATAAGACAAGAGACAAGGAGTACAAGGAAACAATGGGAGAGTACCAGTCAGCATGAGGAACTGTTTGCCAGACGATGTTGTGAAGGCCAAGACTATAACTGGGTTCAAAAAAGGACTAGGTAAGCTCATGGACAATACGTTCATCAATGGCGATTAGCCAGGATGGACAGGGATGCAAAACCGTGCTCTGGAGTGTCCCTAGCCTCTGTTGGCCAGAAGTTGGGAATAGGCGACAGGAGAACGGATCCCTTGATGGTTACCTGTTGTGTTCATTCCCTCAGAAGCACTTGGCATTGGCCGCTGTCAGAAGACAGGATATTGAGTTAGATGGACCACTGGTCTGATCCAGTATGACCATTTTTATGCTTTTATGATGGACAATGATCTCAGCATACCAACTGTCTTCCTGTTGTCAAATTTTTTGTCGGCATCAGAGCCAAGGAAGATTTTTAAGGTGGGATGATGTTGATGGTACCATTGTTGATAGATAGATAGATACGTTTAACAGATGAAGAGGCAGGTTCTTTGGCCTGCATTGTGCAGGAGGTCAGACTAGATGATCATAGTGGTCCCTTCTGACCTTAGAGTCTATAAGTCTATGAGATACAATAATTACCAAGGCCCAAAGACCTCACCGGGCAGTGTTGATGCAGAAACACACTGAGTACCATTATTGAAGGTACAAGAGGAAAGCATGTCAAAAGTCAAAGTAATTAAATTTACCAGGTCAGATGGAGAGAACAAGGGATGGTCATGCTGATGGATATCTTTTGGACATGGCCACAATTGCAAAGGTTGGTCACATGATATTTTTTGATCTCGTTGAGTAAAGGAAAGAAGAATGAGACTTTGGATTTGTATAAAAAACATTTACTGATGAAACCTAATCAGCATATGTCCACCTGCTCACATGACGGAGGCCAAATGATCCAAATAGTGGGAGCGGCGTGCATTTTACAGTTACCTTTCCTTTATAAATATCTTCAATCAAAAAAACATGGGAATACTAGTAAATGGGGTGATTAAAAACTATGGGAAAGACATGATTAAAAACAGGCACAACACAACCATGACAGGGAATTCATGCACATGTTCAGTCTGAGGACAGAAACTTTTTCCTGATGAGGTGTTCTGATGGTTGAGCAAATTTTTACTGTTACAATATTAGCTTTGTTCATTGAGTATATGTAGTGCAAGTGGTGTATATATGGACTTTTACAGACAACTATGTGGACAAAATCTCCATTGGCATGGAGCTTACAGTTCAAGGGCTTTATCCTGCAAGGTGCTGAGGACCTCCAACACTCATTAATACCAACACTCTACCTCATCAGAATTTCACACTAACTACAGAGAATATGGGCTTGATTCTCATTTACACTAATAGACCATTCCACCATTTTGGAAGTGTAAAGGGATCTTGAACTTGATGTAAATTATCTTGTACAACTCATTAAATTCATGCCGACTTTAAAGCTCCTTTATATTGCCAGAGCAGCGGTTCCAAGCTGCAAAGACTAATGCAGACTTACCAAAAGTTATTTATCCATTATATTTGAGAGGAGGGGCAATTACAAGTGATAGCCAAGAGGATCAGGTGGCCACATAAAAAAGGTTCTCATGGTTTGCAGAGGTTGTGGTCCTGGCATGACACAGCCAGACACCCACTTGCACTTTTTAATTTTCTTTGGTCTAACTGGAAATGAGAATTCTCTGCTGCTAGCTAGATACCCCAGTGCACTCAGAGCCATTGACAGCAAATATATGAGAGCTGTAGCCTTTCTGCACAATAAGGAGCTGCACATAAGCAGGGAGAATAACAATGACATGAATATGCAAGTAGCTTTCAATGCCAACATCATAATCACAGATGTTGTTGCCATGCATCTGGGGCCTGTCCATGAGTCATTCATTCTGCACATGTTCCAACTCAGCCAGCTACTTCAAATATTTTCACCCAATGGGGGATGGCTGATTGTTCAGTCTTTATCGTATTTTTCTGAAGTTTACTTTGCTAACATCTGTGTACAGTACTATGGATCTGGCTTTGGTTCTGAGACACTGCTAATTTTTTTTTTATGGTGACGGAAATGTTGTCCCTTTCTATCTCTTTGGATAAGGATATATTATAAAGCAGTCCATGCAATCAGAAACCGTCATGGGCTAGATTTACTCCACGGTAGCCTGGTCTGCTAAGTTTGGCTAGAGTAGCGCTGAAAGCCACCTACAATTGCTGTTCTTATAGGGCCAAAAAGTGCCTACAGGTGGTCAATGTGGCTATGGGCTGGCCCCAAAGGAGATAGGGCTTGTCCAACTTATACGGAACATTACACTGACTCACAGCATCTTCTGGGAAACCAATGCATTTGGGGTTCCTCTATGTTTTGGGCAGAATTTAAAGCTCTGCTTCCAGACTGGTACAACCAGAGAGGAGAAAAGTAGCAGCACTACTGCCACTACATATCTCTAGGGCTAAATCCCCTTCAGAGCACTTGCCCCATAGGTGAAAAGGACGAGGTGGTGAATTCCACTGTTTGTGCAGCGGAAGGTTGCCACGGTTTTGGGATCAACTGCATATTTCACCCTGCTTCTGTTCTTCCTCCAGGGCACCTGCTTAAGGTTTCAAACATCCAGCCATCACCTCCCTTGAGTAGAGACCTGCATCTCTCTCTCCTTCCAGATCGGGGGGTCGGGCTTGCAGTAGCTCTGCACCTCACTGTGATTTCCCCAGCAGGTCTGACCAGCACCTGTGGTTGGCCTTTCTCCAAGGGTACAACAGGATGTACCAGTTACTAACCAGCCTCTACAAAACAAAATACATGTATTCTTAGGTTTAAAGCATTAGACAACACATAAAAAGCAACTGAAGTTACTCTATGTATGCTAAAACCTTACCAGCGGCCACCCTTCAATTCTAGACAGTCTTTCAAACTCTTTCCACCCCCCCCAGAAGGGTTGCCCTTCCCTGCCACCCCACCTGGTAGAAGGTCCTATCTATTTGCTGAATCAAAAGAAGGCCCCATATGAATCCAAACTCAGGCTTTTTATGACAAAAGCCCTTTCTTTGTGAGAGTCTCTGGAAAACCAAGTTTGAACCAGTCTGTGCCCTAGCAAACTTCTCCAGGGAGGGTGTTACCAATCTAGAGCTGTTTAGTTTCAGTGACTCAGGTCAATCACTCTCCACTCCCGGGTGTTGCTGTGGTAGCCGTCCCCCATGGAGCAGAACAGTCAGAAGTGAACCATTCACAAATTTAATACCATGGTCCCCAATGATACTGCATGGACTTGCAAGATCTGTCACAAGGGTAAACGTAACATACATATAAATATGTGTTGCTATATTGGGGGGGAGGAGATTTTTTAAAGTCTTTCATTCTCTGCCATATTCCCACCCAGACTGAGGGTTAAGCCCCTCCACACTATGGGATAGGTCAAACTTATGGAAAATTATACCCATCATATGGCAGGAGCCAGGGTTCATTGAGTCCAGAGGCTACTCTTAAATGGACAAGGACAGTGTCTTGCATGTGGTATGCACTTGCCAAACACCGCTGCCCATTTGGAAGGCCAGCCGGAGAAGGCAGCTGCTAACACTTGCAGATTCAATGGAAACTGTTCTATCTTTTGTTCTTCAGGGTAATACAATTTCTTTTACATTTTTTGAACCAGTGGCAGAAGGGGAGGGCTGCAGTCATCTTCAGAATGATGGTCTTTCTGAACTGGAAGTGCTAATTGACCTATTATACAGAAGTATTTTGAACACTGCGTTATCAATCATTGTGACTAAGGGTATCACAAGTTGGTCCATAGAAGTTACCCAAGTATTTTCTGGGAGTACTTTAGCAGCCTGGAAAGGAGGCAAAATACTTCGCTTGTTTCTTGTTATGTTTTATTATTTTTTTCCCAGGAGTAATACCTAGTACTAAACTTCTTTCTCTAGGGGAATGAGTCATTTATTTTATAGTAAATTGATATCTGTTGCTATATGAGCATTACTTATATATTATTTATATGTAGATCTGCTTCCTTGGGCTGAAAAATGTAACCCTTTATTTTGTAAGAAAAGTAATTTAATGTTTAAAATTTAATAAGATTTTAATTATACACACACACACAAAAGATTTATGTAGCACAAAACAAGTGCTGTATATTACTGCGAATTGTTCATGCTGAACAAATTGTGTCACAAAAGAGAACAGGAATATATTAGTGAGCACAAAACAAAAGCATCTGCAGTTGGACTATCAATCCTATGCTATATGGCAAGTGTGGTTTAGAAAAAATGCAGGAGACAAGAGATGGCAAAGCCAGAGGAACTGGTCTTTAGCTCTGCCTCTGAAGAGGGCCCACCGGCAATGGTTTCTGAGCTCTGCATCACACTATATTAGTCTGGGGTTAAATCCTCTCATATCTCTCTGCTGCAAAAGTGCTTGAGAAGTTACAATTGGGAATTTCTGGTTTCCGCGTTGCAGTTATATGGTTTGGCAAGATCCCAGTGGCATCAGGTGGACAAAGTAATGGGCTCAAGGGCTTGAAATAAGCCCATATTGTGACAATACACCTGAGACTCCAACTGTAGTCATACGAAAGACTAGCAAAAACTTTGAATTAAATGACATATGGGTAGGCCATTTCGTTTCATATACCTTTAGAAGCAATACTAAAATGCTTTATTACCCACTGTTTGTACTATGGGGCATCAAGTCACAATCCTCTCTTGATGCTATGCTAAGGTCTGTGATGAATCGTGAAATCACCAGAAACTTTATGTCCTGAAGTGAATGACATTTCTGACAATCAACTGTATTTCCTTAGACCGATGAATAACCTTATGGCTATAGCTACAATAATTTGATCTTAAGGTAACTTAGTTGAAGTAGGGTGTTTATGCACCCACCCTAACAAACCTAGATGATTTTTCACATTTCTATTAAAAAGCTGGAAAAACTTTTGCTGGATAGGTTTGGTCAAGCTGATTCTTTTTCCTAGAAAACATTTTCAACTCCCGGCACTTAGCCTTCACAAAACTGGTGCCATTAGACTTTCATAGCTTCCAGCACGAGAACGGTCGTTCTATTTCTGATGTGCTCCATGGCTTTGTAAATGGCAAGGTCATGTCTTTGTAGGATTTGTGACCAAGATGAAAGTTCTCTCAGAGCCTCTTTCCTGAGAACTAAATCCACCATAAATCCAGGGCTTTCAAGATTTTTCTAAGCTAAGAAATGTTGAGCATTCTGATAAAGATCCTACTTTTCTCACTGCAGCTAATGCAAAAAGGAATATATATGTAGAGTGTCTATGAATGAAATTCTGCTGAGATTGTCCTGTAACTACTGTCATCTTTCTGCAATCACCTTAATCGAAGACTAATCTTAAATAGTACTAGTGATCCTTCCTATGCAAGCTACACATTTCTGCTGGCTATTCAGTAACGTGTTACTGACTGAGTAATAATGAATACGGTGTAATATGGAGCTGATGACTCTTGCAACATCCTTGAGTTTTTTTGATTTGTAACTGTCAGTCCACATGGGTGTGAAGAAAACAATTGTAAAATTTATGGCCTGAGAACAGATAATTCTAGACTGTTCCAAACAACTTCTTAACGATACTCTCTATGAAGTTGCAAGATCATAACATATCTATACGTACAAGCAGAAGCTCATCACATCTATTAGTCATATGTTCCCTACCCTTCCACCTTGTTAGAACCAAAGCTCCTTCTAACATATAATGCTACATGTACCAACAGGTGCAGAGTAAAATGATTATGTTTTCAGACATTCCATCTACTGTGCAAAAAGAAAAACCTAGGACGATGCCTAGTAATAATTCAGGATGATTCTTATTTAATAGTTCTCTGAAAATAGGAAGATAATTTATCTATATTTCCTCTTTGTTTCTTTGAACATTCAAGAACAGTGATGAACGTCACTTTGTTAAAAAAATCCTGTCATCTAGTAGCACCGAAAGAAAACCAAATGTTAGCTGTATCGGGCGTTGTAGTCTTTTATATTTCACTGGCAACATACTAAATGTATTTAATACTATTAAAGCTGGTGTGGTGGGTAGAGCAGATACTCTTTCATTGAGTCCAATTTGGTATCTGTAACTACAGCAGTTAGCTCTGGCAGTAACAAACACAGTCCTGATGTAGAGTCTCTAAAGATGACAGCAGGAATTTTTTCATTTGGACATGTGTTCTTGTGAACATATTAAATTAATGTATGCCTTTGAATCAAAATGTTCGGATATTTTCTCATTGGAATGCCTTTGGGAATCTATGTGGTTGTTGTAACATTGATCCAAGCAGTCTACTCCAATGGATTTGTAAAACAGGTTTTTACATCAGCACATAAAATCAGGAATTTACGGTTTGCCATAAGGCATTCAAAGTGAGATTTCAACTCCCTGTGGTGCACAGCACATCACGCATCAGGAATGTCACTATTCCTCGTACCAGCTATTGCTCTGACCTGCTGCTAAAATGCAATTCTAGGCTGTGCTTGGTGTATCTCAGGAGCTGGAATAGACAGAGAGAGACGGATAAATTGCCTTGGGAAGATGGCATAAAGGTGGCAAAGCTCATTGCTTTCCCAGTGTTTTTTCCCCCCAACATGGCTATTTCTAAAACCACTTGTGAAAAGCATAATTGCTCAGATATCCATAAAAGAGACCAAGATAAACTGAGAGACCTGAAAAAAGGCCCAAGATACTGATTAGAAATGATAAAAAACACATTTGTATGTGTTCCCATTAGCATAAAAGGGAAACTGTAAAACTGATCACCAAGCTAAAAATAATGTTCTCTCATTTAGAGGCTCTTTACTATGTCTCTCAACTGCAGTAAACGCTATTGGCAATGCCCTCCACACAACAGCAACCTCACTATAACTGTGAAAGTGATTGTCTTACAAGGGGCAGCTGGGTAGCAACAACTTTGAGTACAAATTCGGGTGATGGAAATACTTTGTATGTATTGCAATAAGTATAGGAAGGCAAAATAAAAAGAAGTTGGCGTGCTGATGGAGACTCCACCCAAATCCAGACAAAAGCTATGCACTCATAGTGTTAACCTGTCACCTTTCCTTGAGGCTGGCTTTATTAAAAAAAGGTAACACTAAATGAACCTCAGCCTAAGCCTTCTCCTTAGGCTTGGCTGCTCCTAAGGTTTCTTCCTGCAAGAGCCCGGTTCCCAAGGCCCTCACTTTCAATGATGAAGAGCTGGTGCCACTTTCTATTCAGGGAGAAATCTAATAAGCCCCACTTGCCTTGGAGAATGGGCCCCAGAACACTGGATTGCAACTCAGGAGAGTTGCATTCTGTTCCCACCTCTCCTGCTAGGTCACCTTGGGAAACCATGTCCCTGCTGTGTGCCTCATTGCCCTCCATGTAAAATGGGGATAAAGACACTAACCATCTTTGTAAAGTGCTTTGAGATTGGTTGAGGAAAAGTGCTGTCTAAGAGCTAGTGGGTATTATTATTATTTATTAGAGGGTCAGCAGTAATTCACTGGCAATTCCCTGCTGGATTCCAACACTTTCCTAACAGGGTTTGGCAACAGGAGACTTCTTCCACCTTGTTGCAATGTCAAATACTAAAGATTTGACTAACATTAATAATTATCCCCAGATTACCACTTTTATAAATGACAGAGAAAAATGTATTCCACAATTTAGCACATCTCAACAGCATAATATGGCATAACTTCATTATTTGTATGATGGCAGCCAAAATTCAAGGTCCCATTGTGCTAGACACTGCAAATGCACTGATCAGGAAGCCATCCACTGACACAAAGAGTTCACGCTTTAGGTATGTGGCTCTTTGTTGCATGGCTTGCACTCTTTCAGTATGGGCAAATTCTACTGACGATTTTGCTTGAGAATCTTGTGCTCTATACTGAGTCCTGGAAGTTTTATTTATCCTTGTTCCACCTTTTCTTCAGAAGTCCAGGTACCATAACCATCTTTTCATGTGTCTGTAGGGCCCTTGTGTTGAACTTTAGTGAGACCTGTTTTGCTGGATGAATTTCAGTCTTGTTTCATTTTCATTCCACTCATTGGTGTACAATTCCCTATCAGATTTTGCAAGAGTATTGATTTATAGATCCCAAGGCCAGAAGGGACCATTGTGATTATCTAGTCTAACCTCCTGTATAACACAGGCCATAGAAGTTCCCCCACAATAATTCCTAGAGCAGATCTTTTAGAAAAACGTTCAATCTTGATTTTTAAAGTATCAGTGATACTCCACCATGTCTCTTGGTAGTTTGTTCCAATGGTTAGTTACATAATTGTTAAAAAAATTCACCTTATTTCCATGCTGAATTTAACTGGCTTCAACTTTCAGCTTTTGAATCATGTTATACTTTTCTCTGCTAGATTGAAGAGCTCATTATTAAAAATGTATTCCCCATGTAGGTATGTGTAGACTGTAATCAAGTCACTCCTTAATCTTCTATCTTTTAAATTAAATAGAATGATCTCCTTGAGTCTATCGCTATAAGGCATGTTTTCTAATCCTTTAATCATTTCATGGCTCTTCTCTGAACCCTTTCCAATTTTTCAACATCCTTCCTGAATTGTGGATACTGAAACTGGACAAAGTATTCCAACAGCAGTCACATCAGAGCCAAAAGCAGAGGAAGAATAATCTCTCTACTCCCCAAAATTCTTCTGGGATCCCCAAGGATTGCATTAGCCCTTTTAGCTACAGAGTCGCAATGGTACCTTGTTTAGCTGATTATCCACTATCATGCATGTGGCGTGCCGGAAAACTGGATGACATGGCAACATAATCATTTTAAATGTTAATTGGTCATTATGACCTCACAGTGGATGGCTTTGGGGATGGATAATGAACTCCTGAGCCTGTTACAATCTTGGACAATAGTTCAAATTCATCTTAGGCAAATAGTGACCAAATCATGATTGTCACCAGCTGGCTGTTTGATGCTCGATATGAAAGGATCTGGTATCCATAACACGTGTACATCTGGACAGGTATCAATGTATTAAAAACTACCATTGTAATTATTGCCCTTGTTGGCAGAGATGGCACTACAGAGACACCAGGGACCGAATGGGCACGTATGGTTGATTTACCTTCTCAGACCAATGATGGGCCTTCTAGGTTGGTGCTATGGTGGGACAATATAGAGGAATTTGCACCGTTACTTCCTGTGACCGAACAGAGGATTTCAGTCTACAGCATTGCCCACACATGAACTTTACAAGAGTGTTAAATGCATCTAAAATAAACATGAGTTAACGTCAGTCACTTCTGTTTCCTTCTGTTCCTTCTCCCTTCACTGACCCAAAGGTACTGGACTCTCAGTCTAGACACCATTTCTGCCTGCCCAAAGGTACCATGGGTACATGAATAAACAAAAAAACGAGTCTCGTGTCTTTTTGAGTTGTGTGCACTCATCTGCTCTTTTTCTCAAAATACAAGGTCTAGTTTTGCAGAAGCAGAAGCTGTGTTGATGTAAGAGAAAAAAGAAATGAAATAAAATTGGGGAGAGTGTTCGTAACCAAAGCCACTCAGGACAAGTTATTGTTACCTACATTTTTTACATTGCTATATGTATGCTTGGCACTTTAGCATAAGCAGAAAGTACCTGACAAAGAACAGGATCTCTGCTGTGAAGAACTATGGCTTCAGTCCAGCAAAGCACTTAACGCTAAGTACTTGAGTAGTCCTAGATTTGCTGTATCAGGTCCTACAAGCACAAATGTATTCAGCACAGTGCTAAGCAATGCAGACAAGAAAAACATAGGAAAACATGAGGCGCTCTCCTAGCATTTACAGAAGGAGTCCACATTAAAGTGGTGGTCTAGGAACTATTCCCCAGAGTAGTCCATGGATGCTCTCTGGCTGACTCAGAGTATGTGTACGCTACAAAAAATCCAGCAGGGGTGAGTCTCATAGCCTATGTCAACAGACTTGGGCTCACGGAGGCTTGTGCTGCAGCGCTAAAAATAGCAGTCTAGGTGTTCTCGTTCAGGCTCTGAAATCTGGCGATGGGTGAGAGTCTCGGAGTCGGAGCTCCAGCCTGAGCAGGAATGTCTACACTGCTATTTTAGCTCCCTGGAAAGAGTCCCACAAGTCCAAATAAGTTGACCTGGGCTCTTAGACTTGCTACCATGGGTGGGTTTTTTGGGATTTTTTGCAGTGTAGATGCACCCTCAACTGGGAGACATCTGGGGCCTTGGATTCACTACAGAAAAAGGTGTGTTCTTAACCCGAGTTGGTTAAACAGAGTGCACAACTAGGTAAAATCCTAGTGAAAATAAGGCAGTTTCAAGTTTTCACCTGTTAGCAGGTCGAGTTAGAGACTACACCTTTTAACTCAACCTGCATGCTTGTGAGAAAACTGCAAACTGCCTTCACTAAGATTTTACCTCAGATTAGTTAACTTGCATTAAGAACACAGCCTTTTTTTCCCTAGAGGAGACACAGCATGCAAGGTTTGATGGGAATGTGCTGCTATTACTTTTCACTAATCACAGTAGTCTTCTACTGGAAAGGTTTATGGCAAGAGACCACCCTGGCTTAACCAGGAGATCTTAAGTGATCTAAAAGTAAAAAAAGAGTCCTACAAAAAGTGGAAACTAGGTCAAATTACAAGGGATGAATATAGACAAATAACACAGGGATGCAGGGACAAATTTAGAAAGGCCAAGGCACAAAATAAGACTAAACTAGCTAGTGACATAAAGGGTAACAAGAAAACATTCCACAAATACATGAGAAGCAAGAGGAAGACCAAGGACAGGGTAGGCCCGTTACTCTATGCGGGGGGGGAGGGGGACAATAACAGAAAATGCAGAAATGGCCGGGGTCCTAAATGACTTCTTTGTTTTGATTTTCACGAAGAAGTTGGTGGCAACTGGATGTCTCACATAGTGAATGTCAGTGAAAATGAGGCAGGATCAAAAGCTAAAACAGGGAAAGAACAAGTTAAAAATTACTTCGACAAGTTAGATGTCTTCAAGTCACCAGAGCCTGACGAAATGCATCCTAGAATACTCAAGGTGCTGACTGAAGAGATATCTGAACCGTTAGTGATTATCTTTGAAAAGTCTTGGAAGACAGGAGATTTCAGAAGATTGGAAAAAAGGCAAATATAGTGCCCATCCATAAAAAAGGGAGATAAGGACAACCCAGGGAATTCCAGACCAGTCAGCTTAACTTCTGTACCCCGAAAGATAATGGACCAAATAATTAAGTCATCAATTTGCAAATATCTAGAAGATAATAAGGTATTAAGTAACAGTCAGCATGGATTTGTTAAGAACAAGTCATGTCAAACCAACCTGATAGCTTTCTTTGATAGGGTAACAAGCCTTGTGGATAGGGAGGAGGTGGTAGATGTGGCATATCTTGACTTTAGTAAGGCATTTGATACTGTCCCACACGACCTTCTCTTAAACAAGGAAATACAACCTAGATGGAGCTACTATAAGGCGGGTGAAAAACTGGTTGGCAAACTGTTCCCAGAGAATAGTTATCAATGGTTCACCATCATGCTGGAAGGGCATAACGAATGGGATTCCACAGGGATCAGTTCTGGGTCCGGTTCTGTTCACTATTTTCATCAATGATTTAGATAAGGGCACAGAGAGTACACTTATTAAGTTTGTGGATGATATCAAACTGGGAGGCATTGCAAGTGTTTTGGAGCATCGGATTATAATTCAGAATGATCTGGACAAATTGGAGAATTGGTCTGAGGTAAATAGGATGAAATTCAATAAGGACAAATTCAAAGTACTCCACTTAGGAAGGAACAATCAGTTGTACGTAAAAAATGGGAAATGACTGCCTAGGAAAGGGTACTGCAGAAAGGGATCTGGAGGTCAGAGTGGACCACAAGCTAAATATGAGTCAACGGTGTAATGCTGTTGCAAAAAAGTGAACGTGATTCTGGGATGTATTAGCAGGAGTGTTATAAGTAAGACACGAGTAGTAATTCTTCTGCTCTACATTGCGCTGATTAGGCCTTAACTAGAGTATTGTGTCCAGGTCTGGGCGCCACATTTCAGGAAAGATGTGGACAAATTGGAGAAAGTCGAAGGAAGAGCAACACAAATGATTAAAGATCTAGAAAACATGATCTATGAGGCAAGATTGAGGCCAGGTTTGTTTAGCCTGGAGAAGAGAAGACTGGGGGAAGAGAGGGACATGATAACAGTTTTCAAGTACATAAAAGGTTGTTACAAGGAGGAGGGAGAAAAACAATTGTTCTTAACCTCTGAGTTCAGGACAAGAAGCCAGGGGCTTAAACTGCAGCAAGGGAGGAAACTTAAACTTAAACTTAAACTGCAGCAAGGGAGGAAAAGCTTCCTGTCAGGGTGGTTAATCACTGGAATAAATTGTCTAAGGAAGTTGTGGAATCTCCATCACTGGAGATTTTTAAGAGCAGGTTAGACAAACACCTGTCAGGGATGATCTAGATATTACTTAGTCCTGTCATGAGTGCAGGGGACTGGACTAGATGACCTCTCAAGGTCCCTTCCAGCCCTAGGATTCTATGATTCTAAGGCTGATACACCCACCCTTCTCAAGGGCCAATCCAGGGAGGGCCAGGCATAGAAAGAAAGCTCAGATACGCCCTGTGTTTATTGTTTCATTGTCCGTGCCTCAGGCTGAGCAGTATCAGCAGTCACATGTGACCGGACTACTGTCTACTGATATCCCAACAACAGGGAGATCCTCTCCAAGCAGATCCCACTTGATTTATTGCTTTACAGCATTTTAGCAGTAGAAAGTGCCCAAAGAAGCCCAGGATCAGGACCATTTAGTATCCAGACTGAAATACTAATCATGCTCGCCTATAAACGTTAGTGTATAACATCATTTCTTTACAGGACAAATGAAATCTGCAATGATATGGCCATCCAGCCTTCAGTGTGGTTATAGATGGCAACCATCTGACCAAGCACATTCATTGACTCTTGGATTCATAGTAAAATCCACTCTGTTTATACTGTGAATTAGTGCCCTTGCCCATTCACTGATAGCCTCGAGGCAACACAAGATCTTCGCTTTGGGAGAGGTATGTCATCTGGATGGTGGAAAGAAGAAAGGCTTGGCATATTCTGTGGAGAATAATGACACGTTCCCAGTCAGGTGTATGCTGTAGAACATTTTTTTTTCTTCCAGGAGGCTTCCATTTGAGCAAGCTTCTATAAATACACACAAAGAGCAGACAGATTCCCAGAGGAGTGGAAAGCTTGCAGTGTGTTAATCAGTCAGCCACAGATATAAAATCCGCGGTGCAAGTACCAGGAATGAGCGAGCCAATTTAGACACAATAAGAACCAATCTGAGCTGTCATCCACAGCTCAATCCTAATGCCGGTGTTCTTTTCCTTTTGTTTGGAGGGAATGGAGTTTGAAAAAGCTTGGTTAATTCCCACCCCCTTTTTTCTTGAACCAGAGAATCAAATGTGGGACCAAGTTCCAATAATGTGTGGGCCGGAGGAGCAATGGACAGAGGTATTAGGCCGGCAGAGGCTGGAAACATCTCCCGGGACAGTCTGAGGAGAGAGCTCACAAGCCGAGCTTGATACACTTTGAGAAAAGGTGCAGAATAAGTTTCCCCCCAGCCCAGCCTTGCAGTTGACAAGAATAATCATAATTTGCATTACAATAACATATAGAGATCGGAGCCCCCCTTGTACTCGGTGCTGAACAAACCCACAGGAGACACCCCTTGAATCCAAAGAGCTCACAGTCTACACATTCTCGTTTTTTATTCTCGTTATTTTTTAATTATTATTATTATTATTATTTTCATTTTTTAAGCTGGAAACATGAGGAACAAAGAGACTCAGGCCTTTTCTCAGAGGAATTTAGGTGCCCATATCCCATTGATTTCAAGGGGAGTTAGATACCTGAATACCTTGGAGGATCTGAGCCTAAGTATCTCGCCCAGGGTCAAACTGGACGTCTGGGGCAGGTCTCCTGAGTCCCAATCTAGTGTCTTCATAACCACATCATCCTGCCTTCCAAGCTGATGCACAAGAGGGGCACCAGGCCAAAAAACCCAGCCGAGGGGATTTGAACATGTGCTAGCAGAGTACCGGTTGGACCTTAGTGAGGCAGGAAACAACATTATGGCGGCTTGCTGTGGCATTGGTCCATAGAATGCTTATCCCAACTAAGCCTCCATCCAAACTGACATTCGGTTGTAAGGCCCAGATCCTCAAAGGGATTTCATGCCTTGTAAATCAGTGGTAGAGGTCCTCCTCTAATCGAGGGATTGCCGATGACAGTTTAGATGCTAGACTTCCATTGATGTCCATGGGTCTTGGGGGCCTACCTACCTATGAGGAACTGGACTTCAGTTCCTTTAGGCAAGGACAGGTAACTCACTGGCGGTGTGTTTCTGCATCTTCTCTAGCATTCCACTTTGTTCTGGTGATGTCTGTATGATGCTGCATGTGACTTTGCGTCTTGGACAATGGCACCTCCTGAAGCTTTGGTCGGCACCTCTGTGCAGAGTTGGGAAGGGGCTCTTCTAACACCATGTCTTTTAAAACTGGCCCATTCAGCAGGTGCTGAATAATCCAACCAAATTCTCCTTTGCTTGCAGTGCAACATGTGAAGCTTTTTAGCTATCACTTTTATCCACACTCAGCAGTCCCCAACCTGTGGTCCACGTGAGGCTACTACAGGGGATCCGCGGAAAAGAAAAACAATAACATCCTCACCAAGGACATGTACAATTTCAAATACAAAATAATTTCATATCGTTTCTTAAAAACCTACTACTGTAATTTATTTTACAACTAGTAGCATGTGGTGGTCCACAAAATGTTTGGAGGTTGAAAAGGAGTAGGCACACATAAAAGGTTGGGAACCACTGGCTCTACACCATTGAATAATCAGGGCTAATATAGCCAGCTTATTGTATTCTGCTAATAGGATTTATAGTACATTCTAACAAAAAATGATGGGGGGTTTGCTAATGACGATGGGGCAGTGTTCTCCAGTTTGCTGCTCAAGCAGTTTATTATTTACAAAGGTTCGGCTCACATAGCTTCCATATAAAACACATCCTTGAAAATAAATAAGACAGATCCATGCTGAATGTAACAACTGAGTCCTCATTCTAAGAGTGGGCAGAGAAAGAGTAGCTTTTTTGGATGAGGCTTCAGACATTATTATTCTTGAAACCCAGAGGTTTGCCACATCAAGCTAAGCATCAGCTCTTAGACAGCCTGCAGACAATGCAAGTAAAGTGCCAACTCTTTCCCAAACCCAAGTCTTTCATGCAGCAAACAGATGTGTTGCCTGCAGGGCTGAGTACAAAGGTTGGATCTATTTCTAGGAAAGTAACATTACATAGCTGTTTGCAGCAAAATGCCATTCCTTGTATTCTTTTAATAATTTGCCTAGTGGCCTCTGCTTCATTGGAACATATTCCCCAACATCACATCTAATTTATATAGCTGTGCCGGATCCACTGAGGAGATCAAACAAACAGAGGCTGAAAATACGAACATGAGAACATTGGTGATATGGCAGGAAAGTGCAATCCTTTTACTCTATTGGCTACTGTCATGTGCACAACAAAGAAAATGGAATACAGTAACTCTGTATGAAGCCTATTCAAACTACTGATGGACAAGCCTCAAAAGGCCCCAAGATTCTGTTTGACTTAGATAAGGTTTGGAGAGCATCCGAGTGTTGAGGTGACTATCTGAACCTCTTTGGTCTGACAGATTGCGCTAGAAAGCTCATGGGAGCTGTTGTTCTTCTGAGATTTCTAGTGCTCAGTGAGTGGGACCAGATGTGTCACACGAAGGTGCTCAGATACTATGGTGAGGGGCGCAACATGAAGAACAAGATCAGACAGAAGCACCAATTCTCATAGGAATTGGACACTTCTACTCCCGATCTCAGTTGAGCCCCAAAAGTACAGAGAGGCCGAAAATAGAAGAGAATGAGGTAAAGAAGGTGGGGAATAGTTTTCAAAGAATAGGAAAAAAATTGTTCCATTCGAGTTATGGGCGAAAATTTGTTGGCATTCTTATATCTGGGCCAGTTTCCCCATTCCTAATTTAATCCAACACAGTATAAATTCCTTTGCCATCTAGCTATGTGTTTTCACAGTTCCTGGCACAGTGGGTGCTCCTGAGAGTCACTGAACTACAAGTAATAACAGAAAATAATAATATTTACCTACTTACTTACATGGCCCAGCCACCTTAGTATTTGAGCTCCTAAGGCATGTCCAGCTGGCATTGTTCCCTGCTTTTTGCTAGCTGCCATCACCCTTCTCCCTCACTACCATTCAGCGAAACCCACTGAGAAAATTAGGTCTACAAATCTGGCTGTTTGTTGCACAAGTCATTTGTGGACATCCTTTCAGAGAAACATTCAGAAGCCTTTCCTTTCTCACCTTGCAATGACAGGTCAGAGCCATACAAGCTGTCCAAAGCATGGTATTTTCACAAAAGAAGTACAAATTTTTAAAGAGCCTTCAAGAAGAGAAGTATTCTACAAAAAAATGACAAAGAATGAAAAGTACCATATACATTTCAAGGCTTTTGTGTTCTGTGAGCTTCAAGATAGCACTTTTCATTTAGTTAAGTTCATCATTAGGGCTCCCCAGCTCAATGGATTTAGGGACATACAAAAAGGAAAAATAATGAGTTGTTCCTTCTGTTGTTTCTGTTATATCTCCGGCTTTGTGAAACAGTTCTAATGACTGAACTATTCTGATCTTATAGGTAGCATATCATGGGGACAGTACCAGGTTTCTGTAGTTGCTAGGCTACCAGAAGTAATTCCTGGTATCCTGCTGCACAACTCAGTAAATACAACAGCCGCATCAAACCTGTCTGAGGGACTCATCCTGCCCTCACTGATGTTGATGGCAAAATTCAGATTGACTGAAGTGGTGCAGGTTCAAAGTCCTAAATTACCCATCTCCAGAGCTGGCCTATTCTGGTTTGAAATGGTACCCCATTCTTCCTTTTAAGAACCTCCTCAACATCTAAATTCTGCACCTAAAAGTACTTGGCAGTGTCCCTTTAAATAAGGAGAAATACCCAGTAAGTGGAAAGTTCAGGGCAGTATCAATTTGCAAAAGCAAATCTTTGAAGCTTAGTATGTTAGTAGGAAAATCCTTGGGTTATAAATAGGATATAAAAATTCATTGGAACCATTAACCTTTAGTAAATCTGATGCCCAAGCTAAAACATTTTGATTAAAAATAAATTAATCGGCTATTAACTGATTACATATCTTTTGGTGAAAGTCAAAAAGAGTATATCAGAGAAAGAGCTTAATTACATTCAGATGCAGTTGCTGAAGTAGGAGATGACCTTTTATTTGGGGATCTCTCTTCCTTTGCCCACTGGGAATTTGATCCCATAACTGATCTTAGCATTTTAGGATGGGCTGGAAAAACATCTTGACACCCAGAACCCAGAAACATAACTGTCTCCTGTCCCTATTACTACACCTTAGTCCATAGTAACAATATAAGGATTCGGGGAGGGCTAATGAGATAATTTAGGGGACATTTTGCATTAAAAATGTGTGCGTAGCTCTATTGACTTTGATAACATTGCCTATGACAATATATTGAAGTTGAGGCTCTGGTCCTGGGTTCCATGAAGTTAACATTTTTCCAAGTCTATCTTTGCAAGGAAAAATCCCGTCACACATACCTTGTTTTAAAATGAGACCTGCTATTTTTCTTTGTATTTTTATTTCTCCTAAATTGTCCACTGGCTTCAGCCAAATGTTCCCCACATAACCCACAGATACCAATTTAATCAACGAGACTATTAAGCAGGCAAAGAATGCCAGAGAAGATGCCACAGCTGGTATAATGAGGGCAAACAAATAGAAAGCTTGAACATTCATGCTTAATTTTCAGGCTTCTCTGGGTCTCAGCTAGCCTTCAGTCACTATTTAAATGTGGTTTTGTGTGCATGGTATCAATACATTATTCTCTCTGATGATCTGTGATAATGTGTTGCGTTTTGTGAACAGGAACATTGCTAAAGAATTCAGCGTTACTATTGCTTCAGAGATTTGTATATATATGCATCTATAGCTATACTTAGGTATAGATATACATCGTTGTTTGGCTAAATTAATACTTAATGCTGTTAACAAAAACACCTCCAACTCACCAGGGAAGGAAAAAACAAAGGACTGTTTGTTTGTCTTTTTTAAATACTTGAAGCAAATTTCTACAATGGCTAGTATTTGCCGGTGGTTACCATGCATAGTATCTGTGCCACTGCATTATTTTCTTCTTCTGCATTCAGGAAAAGCTTATGTCTATCTCAGATAACGCTGGTGTAAATATGATGATTATTTAACACATCTATTGCAGTAGTACCTGGAGAACAATCAGATCAGATCTTTGCTCTATTGTGTGCTGTACAAACACATGGCAAATGACTATCCTCGACACCGAGGGCTTAACAGTCTAAAAGACTCACATAATGGGTGGTTTAGATGAACAACCTGGCCAGCATGGATGAAATGAAGTAACACAAACAATAGGATGGGCACAATTTTCAGCCATCCAGGAACAGGAATGGCAATGCTGGCACCACAGTAAACATTGGCAGCTGCTGATTTTTTTTAGCACTAGCCATTGGCCGTTGTAACTGAGAGAGAAATGAAGCACATTTGGGGTTTTCAGCACAGTCCATAGCGATGCTGTGATTAAAAAAAGAAAAATCAGTTTAGGGATTTTCTGTTGCTCTCTGACAAGGACTGACTCCTTCACCCCATGGCATAAACTCTATCAACCCAGAGTCAAACGAAACTGCCAGATATAAAATTCTAATTTAGATGCTTAATTAGCTGCCCTCAGGTAGACTCCTGGTACATCACAGGCCAAGGAACATCTGCAAAGGTTGTACAATTTTTTTTGGCCTGGCAGTACATTAAACAACATCATTAAGTTATAGAGTTTCCCTGTAGCCACGACCTTTAGGGGGCAAATCTTCTCCCAAGCACCCGCATTCGGGTCTGACCTGAAAGGCAGCAGAACTGGAGCAGGGCTGATTTGCAGGAAGGAGCTGAGGCAAGAGTGTATTCATGTGAGTGGGGATGGCTCTGGGCCTTCTGTAGACATGTTCCAAAAGGAAGTGCTCTGTAGGTCTCCTGTTGCATTAGTGGAGGGGCGTGTTTCAAAGGCATGCAGGGCATGACCCGCTCTTCTGCAGCTGCGTCGATCTGCCAGACAGACCTGCCCACACACTTTGCTACTGTGTGCAATCTAGTGAACAGCATTATGTCACCCTCTCTGAACTAAGGCCTTTTAAATCTGTGCACAGGGGATGTGATTTTTAGGGGCAAATCCTGCTTATTTTACTCATGCAGCTAGTCCCATTGCCTTCAGTGAGACTGCTCCTGGGAATAAAGCATGCAGGATTTACCCCTGAGCATCAGAAAGATAATAACAACTGCTCAAATCATGCATCAGTCACTTGAGTATAGCAGCATGACAGACTTTTTCCTTGATTTTAATGGCAAAAATCCCGCTGAATACATTTAGTCAACATTATTGTCCACCTTAATGCTAATCAATTAATTTCAACCATCCAGGAATACAATTAAATCCAGACGGTCTCAAGCCAATGGCTGCAAACCACAATCTGGTACTGCAAGTCAGCTGGAAACAGACTCAAATAGTCTGACAGCAATTGCTGCATGAGTGACATGGGCAATTGCAGAACATTTCTTTCTTCAGTCCACTGAATTCCATCATTCTCTCCCCCTACCTCTTCGCCCTCCGTTTCCAATCAGATTTAATAGATGATAGTGGACAATGGAATTTTTTTTTCTTGCTCTTGTCTGTGTCAACCACAGTACTTTTCACTCCAGGCACATTGAAATTTTGTCTCCATCCTCAATGGCATGTGGAATTTCGTGTTCATCTGGCTAATCATTAACTAATATAATCATACATTTACACCGTCATATTCAGAGTTCTATTTAACCATAGATTCAACTGGAAGACTAGAATTGTCTTTGTCAACTAGAAAATGAAGCTGCATTGAGGTGGCTTACTCTTTTTTCCTGTATGTTACACTGTCAGCAAAGACCTATGTGATTGGTGAGCGCCAATGAAGACTTCGGTGCAAAAGGTTCAATCATTGCATTTTCATCAAACGGTGCTTTATAAACTAGCAAGTACAAAAGACGATAAACATTTTATGTTATGTCATAGCAGCAGGCATTGAACAAAAGAGCCCTTCTGAAATGCTTTACAAGGAAATATATTTCTGTTTCTTATGTCTGCATAAAAGGGGCCACGGGATGAGTGCGTTGCTGGTTGTGACCGCTCCGGCTGGAGAAGGCCAGATAACTGAGGGTGGTTGCAGTGGCCTCTTATGTGAACCTTGTTGCAGCCCCCTTTCACGTGTTTTATTTGCCCCCATATACACGTAGGGACTGGAGCCAGTACTGGTAATGTTCACCAGATGATAGACCACAACTCTTCAAGATTATTGGCAGCAAAAGGTGTGGTAACTTGGTCTGCTGTAGGGCTCTCAAGACTGTGAGGAGGGACTCAGGAACTGCTCCTGTGTGTGTTAATGAGGACGGGGGCGTCAAGAGTCTACCTGAACCCACCTGCAAGAGTGAAAATTAGTTCATAACCTTATGCTGTAGCTCTAGGAGTGCAGGTGTGTAATGATCACATTAAAATCATGCACCCAAACTTGTGCAACTCTCCAGGCAGAAACAAGAACAGGTTATAAAAAGTCTATTTGCTAAGGGGTTCCACTAAAATAGCTCAGGCAGAGTCTGGTTCTCAGACAGGCTGAAACATGGCACAAAGGAACAAGGAAGAAAGTGAAGGTGATGTAGACTGCATAGGTGAGGAGTCTAGGGTTTGTCGACATGAGAAAGTTGCATTAGTTTTACTTAAATAGGTTTAAAAACAATTTAGTTAAATGAGTGCAAACTTGTATAAACATTCTTATTTTGGCTTGAGAGGTGTTTACTTCCATTGAGCTTAAGAACTGACATAAGCTAAATTAGTACAAGCCATTGGAAACAGAAATAGGTGTCTACACCGGGTTTTGCACTAGTTTGATCAAATCAGCTTAAAAACATGCAATTAGTTAAATCAGTACAAGCCTGTAAATAGATAAGGCCTTAGAATTGTTTCAAATGGTGCTATTAGTTATCAATCAAATAAAATACAGTCCGAAATGACACTGGAAGTATGGCCTGATCTTTTTTGTAGCCCATCCAGAAACAAATCAGTACTGGGAAAACAATGCAGTCAGTGCCAGATTCCCTATCTCATTCACTTCCATCTTCCATTGGCCCATGATGTCAGTTTCCATTGCTCACTTGATACATTGTCTAGCAAGCATCTTTGTGCATTCTCCCATGATGCCCCTTCTGCTTGGGAGGATCTCCCTGTAAATGTCTACAAAGCCACATCATTGATTTCCTTCAGATCCCTCCTTAAATTCTTCTTTGTCATTGTGCCTTCAAAACACTTGTCAACAGCTAGGCCAATGTTGTCCCAGTGTTTCCTTGTGCTGCTATATGTGTCTGTCTGTCTATCTGCCTGTTGTCTCTTGTCTTATGCTTTGTTTGCAAGCTCCTTGGGTAGGAGCTGTCCTTTTGTCTATGTTTGTACAGCGCCTAGCACAATCGGCACTGATTCATGAATGGAACTTCTAGGCGTACTATGATACAAATTATCAATCATAATATGGAATAGTACTTTACACCACAAGTGCTTCAATTGAAATCAGTGGGGCTACTCACAAATTAAGGTACTATTCAGTGTGACTAAGGGTTGGAGAGTCAGCTTGTCAAAAAGCAAGAGGAACATAAAAACATCAACTGCAATTTAAACCTATGTTCTCCACCACTACCCCAATTTTCCTCAGCAATAAGAATTTCCTCTGGTCTCAGGAATAGATCTGGGTAAGACTTAAGAAACACGTAACCGGGTAAGTCAGCCCAGGTTTGCCTTGGAACCAAAGGGTTCATTAAGTTCACAAAGTCGTGCTGAATTTCAAGGGAAACCTGAGAGATAAAATGAAGCAAGATGATGCAGTTTTCATGAGGTCTGCTTTTAATGTTGAGTGCATTGGCAAAGCTTGGGGTACGTGAACAAGCAAGAAACTAAGAAAAAAGTTCCCCAGCTCAGACTGGACCCATTGTTTAACACACACAGCCCTAATCAGGAGTAACCTTCAAGCAGAGTCACCTAATTTAGAGCCTGATTCCAAAACCCACTGGACTCAATAAAGTTCTTTCCATTGAATTCAATGGGCTTTGTATCACAATTCAATTGGAGAATGTGTTTCCGTGGTGCCGGCCATGTTTGCTAATACACCTCAAGTAGTATTTTAGATGATGACATTGCTAATATAATGAAACTTTCCATTTCACAGTTGTTTAATTTAATTGAGTGGGAATCAGATAATCTGCACATGCTTAATGGGGTATATGTGAAAGGCAGGTGCAAAAAATACCCCTATGGTAAATTAAACTAACTCAACAGTCAACAAAATAACGAGATGCTGTGGGAGCTGCGTTTTCAATTAAAACCCATGCAGATATAGTCATGTTAAGAGAGGTTATTCATTAGCTTTGCTTGCTTGCAGTAGGAAGAGAATACAGCTTGGGGTTCCGTAAGCGCGTGACTGAGTTTGATGTGAAAAGTGGAAAATATGTTTTAATTAAAAAGAAACAATTTATCTCAAGTGCTTTCCGTAGGCATTGCCATCACTTATCCCAGCGCTTAACAACCTGTCTTGCCCTCACTCACATACAGCAACTAAGATTTTTACATCATTTTTTGATCTGCTTAAACCTGGACTCATTACAGGCACATCAGAAGTCCCATATGTCTACGAAAACCATGTAGGGTATGTGTACACTGCAAACAAAACACACAAAAAATACCTGCCTGAAACGAGTCTCAGAACGCGACTCCAATGACTTGGGTCATGGGACTCATTCCACAGAGCTAAAAATAGCAGTGTAGATATTCCTGCTCAGACTGGAGTCCAGGCTGCGAGACTTCACACTCACCAGTTTCAGAACCCAAAATCCTGTCCACGTGGGAACTTCTACGCTGCCTTGCAGTGTGAGCCCCATTAGACTGGGCTCTGTGACCTGCCACTGTAGGGTTTAGTTGTTTTTTTCTTTTTCTTTTGCAGTGTAGACGTACCCTAAGTCTGCAGACCCAAAGTATGGGCCACTCCGGCTATACTTGCAATGAATGAAGGGGATTGATCTCTAATGGTTTATCAGGCATGTCATGAATCATGTGGCAGTGAAGAAACTGCAGAGGCTGCAGACAGAGCAGAGCTGTAGGGCTACAGCTAGGAGGAGACTTTCATTTCAGCCTTGCAAGGTCCAATGAGGGTATAGACGATGGCATTTTTCAAAGTAATCTGTCACAGAATGAAAACAACAGAGGAAAGACGCACTTGGAATAATGCAATTAACATAGCTTTTATGGGTCAAAGACTATTGAAATCAATGGAAATCTTTCCACCGAATTCAGGGCCAATCATCTCTTTGGGTCTGACCCATATCTCTTTCCCTTGATGCTAATGTTCAATCCTTGAACTTTAGATTACCATTTATCTCCCACAGATAGACAAGTACTTCTGGACTCAGGCTAATTGTCAGTGTAGTCTGTAATGTTGTGTAATGGACTTCTTCACTAGAGTCTCCCTCTTTCTTAGCTAATGATGACACTCAATTATTTTACATTGGTTTCTGCTTCTATTCAAATACTGATCCCACCTGATCCCTGTGAAGGTCTTTTGATCCATAACTGCAGAGACCCTCTTGTGTACCTCCCACCTAAATAGCATGTTTGTCTAGAACATCTTCATACGTAGTTTGTTTCCCTGTGACGTTTACCACTTGTGGCATTCGTCAGTAATCTCTCATGGCATTGCTTGAAGTTTGTTTTTATGGAGACTGATTACCCTGGGCCTTTCAACAATTAGCTAACGTACATGATGTTCTTGTATGGGGTGGCCATGGTCAGTTTCTATGAATAAACTTGTCATGCAATGCTCTGACTGTAATTCAGTTCTGCCTCTCTCTTAACCTTAGATAGAGCTAGATTAGAACTGCAGAACATTATTAATAACAAGTAGGATGAAGAAGAGAGAGGGATGAATGATCTTCTGGTTAAGGCACCGTACTGATGCCCCCAAGATCTGAGTTCAATTTCTCATTCTTCAGCATAACATTGTGCAACCTTGGGCAAGACAGAATTTCTCTGTGCCTCACTTCTGTAAAGAGGAATAATATTTACTTTGTATATTAAGATCTTTGGAATAGGCCTCTCTTCACACATGTTTGAACAGCACATACAACAATAGGATCCTTATCCTGGCTGGGGCCTCTAGGCAGTACCAAAATATACATAATATCAATAAATAACAAGGACAGTTAGAAGTTATCTTCTTTCCCAGCTGGAGACCCTTTCCTAGGAATACTCAATAAAGGACCAGCCAAACCTTACATGACCTATCATCTTTCTGATTTCTGGCATTCAAAATTTCTCCAGGGTTAACACATCCCTGAACACTTTATCAAAATGATGTTACTTGGTACACTTTACACAGTAGGTTTTACACCATAAATCAAAACTCTAAGTGAATTATTTATTACACATCTTTCCCTGCAATAAATTGATCCTCTTACATGGAGACTCTGCCACCAAAGGGTTACATATATATAGTCTTCAAAAAGAAGAACGTGAGAGATTAACTGTTTTGCACCAGAGCACTAAATTGCCAGGCAATATATTATGGAGCTTGTAATTGGCTGTTGTTTTGTCAACCTTAATGCTTATACATATCAATTTACATAGGATTATTTTTGACACTGACCTATTATTTAGTTTATCAGTCTTTTTTTGTTCTGCGTCAAATCCACAATCTGCAAAAAATGGTCTGCAGATATCCACATCCACCGATGCAGGTATCCACAGATATCCACAGATTTGCAGGGTTCTACCAATGGACATGTCAGCAAGAAGCAGTATATTTCAATAATGTAGTATGCAAATTACTGAGTTGCAAGTTTATACCTTGGAAAAGTATTGTACTTTCTTTGTACATGATTCTTCACTCCAAGCTATGCATGGGTCTTTTCCGAAATCAATGAAAAAGTTCCCACTGATTTCATTGATCTTCGAATCAGGTTTCATATTCCTTTATCAAAATAGTAGGTGAAATCCTAGCTCCATTGAAGTCAATAGCAAAACTCCAATTGACTTCAATGAGGCTTGTATTTCACTCAGTTTTTCAGATGTTCCATTTTCAACCTGTAGAAAGGTACAAATTCATGAAGGAATGGGAATTTCTTATGTCTTCATCATTACATGGCATTCACACTCCTTCTTTAATGATACTTTGTTTTCCAATTTCCACAGGCTTTTGTTATTTTACAAGTGAAATCATTAATATCAGCAATTTTGGTGTGTGGCAGACAAAGGTTTTGTGGTACATGTTGATTCCTTTCTCAAAAGAAATTAAGGCTATTGTACTTACTATATTAATAACAGACTTTCTTAATAGATGGCAGTAACAGACTTTAAAATATTGATCTAGTCTGGTGCTGTCTATGTGGCAAAAAACTTTCCAGATGCCCACAAACCATTCATGAAAACAGGTGTTACAGAGCAAGCATAATTCTCCTCGATGAAATGCTTATTTTAAAGCAAAGATATTATCTGTATTACATCCTTTTACGTGTTGGGGTTTGCATAATTTTTAGCAATTTGAGGGTCTGCATGGTGCTGGTTCATTTATGAAGTGTAAAGAATAAAGCTGGTTAAAAAATAAATTTTCTTTGGTGATACTTAATCTTTTTCTCACAGTGTGTGCTGTAATTAACATATTAATCTGTACCAAAACCTAAAAGTTTTCTCCTAATCACCCTTTCATATATTACATTTGACATCTCAGTTATTTTCAGTTATATTTCACTGGCTTGTCCTGTGTGCATGAAGTGAAGAAAACATGTAATGAAATCTGACACATTAGTACTAAGAATCTTATTTTTTTAAGAGTAATTTGATTTTTGTACTAATAATACTCAGTAGAAAAGAATGTGATTTACATGAATTTAAATGGATTAAAAATACCATTTGCTGAGTACCACTGGGTAGGGAATAAAATTCGAACTTTGAAATGATTATGTAACAGTTTAGATAATTTATGCTGAGATTGCTTGGTGTAAGTGAAAAACACTACACAGGCACATTAAATTGCATCTTTACATGGTACAAAAAGCTTACAAATCACAAAAGCTGCCACACTTTGAAACTAAATGAATAAATATGTTGGCTGAATACAACACTCTGGGTCAAATTTCTCTCTCAGTTACGCTGGCCCCAATCAGCTTAGTTTACGGGATGGTTTGAGGAGATCTAGTAAGGGCGATTGATTGATTTACTGTTTTCTTACAATGACAGCAATTTTTTTGGATTTAAACTTTCTCCCAAAGTGTAGTGAACCCAATAACAGCAGCATTGTGCTAACACATGAGCCCCACAGAGTGAAAGTGAGTACAAAATGCCTTGTCTAGATTCATTCTCCAAACTGAGTGTTATCGTGCACCAATCCCTGGCTCTGCTTGTCTATTCTGGGTGCCTCTGCGCTTTTGGCACGCAAGTACCAGTTCACTGACACAGCAAGACGCACTAGTCACTGTCAAGAGGTAGGGCATGGTGCACAATTGCCCAAAATAATATCACAGCTCACGCCATTAAGTCAGAAGCGTTTGAAAAGAGCTGCAGTGGCAGGATGTTGCCCTAGGGGGAAATTAGGAGCCTGAAAAGTCATTCATCCTCCATTTCTACAACATTCTTTAAATAAAAAAGCATATTTATGGCTAACAGAAACGTGTTAAAATAATATATTTGAGAACAGATATCCTTTTCTACATTCAAATCTATACTTTTTCAAAAGGCAATGGAGCAATTGAGCAGAGCTAAGTAGACACACAGATTCATGTATTTATTACAAAGAAACTTTATGGTCAATGTTCGAATGGGCTCCATAGGCAAAAGCAATCACATCCCGGTTAGGGAAATGACAGCCCCCGAGGCGAGGAGGAACCTTGTGTTATGCCAGGCATCACTGCTCACAGCTGCCTGTAAGGTTCTGGATACCAGGTGAGGAATAAAAACACGCCCATACCAGTTAGGTACAGTTATCACAGCTCACGCTCCAAACAGCAATGGGAGACTCTAGGGCGCGTTGCCAAGCGGGCTGCCAGGGGATTTTGCCACACAATCCAAGTGGATTCATGGCTGAGTCTCATTGTGCAGCTTGCGTTTCAAGCTTTTATGTACAGCATAAGATATCAGCTCTAAGGTACAGCTAGCATTGGCAAATTTACAGCACGCGACCTTGCTTCCTAACTTTCCTCCTCCTTTGGAAGAACAAACACATTCACACGGCCTTGCACAGCCTGTTTACCAGGCCGAGCAATGCCGCTTATCAAACTGGTTCTGACCAGACCCTTCAAACCCCTATCTCGTTCAATGCATTACAAATCTCTTCCGTGGCCTACACCTCATATACTGTATGCACTTCTGGATGCTTCAGTACCATGGAGAAGTCAACAAACCAGTGTGGAATTTGGTGGAGAGCAAAACAAACAAAAAATTTATTAACAAGGTGGAAGAAATTGAGCCATGGAAAATAATCAAAAGAGGCCAGGGAGCAATTTTTAAAATGATTTAGGAGCATAAGTTCCATTTACTTTTAATGGCACTTGTGCGCCTAACTCAGATAGATGCTTTTGAAAACCCACCCTTAGTACAGACAGTATGACTAAACAACGACAAAGGAATAATTGTCTTCAAGGATGTTAGCGCCAAGGAGGGAGCGAACAATTTTTCAGGGCGAGCTAAGGAGAGAGATAGGCATACCATGAAGTAATAAGATGAAATTCCTCAAAGATTAATTTAAGATGAGTGTAAGTAAACATTTCCTAGCAGTGAGGTTGCTCTATAGATCTAGATTCTTTTAATATCTAGATCCTTTTCCACGATATGAGAGTAGTCCCCAAAGTGGACTGAGTTTGTAGTAATACATGCAGATCAGAATGTCTATGAAAAAACCACAGCAATCTGTTGAGTCTGTATTGATTCAACAATTACAACATTATTAAGTGCCTTGGCATAACACTGTTAAAACTCCTGCTGCCCTTTCAATGCGATTTTTCTTTATTAAAGTAAACTGGAAAGATTAAAATGTAGAAAGTGATGCTGTTTATAAGGCAAAAATAGGAAAACAATCAGTGTACAGACATTGATGGAGCGATAGAGCATACAAAGGAAGGGATTATTTCATTTTGTCTTTTTTAAACAAGTGGGAAGAATCAGGAAAGCAGAGGTAACTTGACTCCAGTTTGTGCACATGTATACTGAAAGTATAGAAGTGCACAATAATGCATGCTAGACAATATGGGCCTCGTTTTATTGCATTGTAAGATCCTGCATGTTCAAATTAGACCCTGCTGATTTTACATGAGACCATAGCTGAGAACATCAACTTAAATCAGGGACAGTAACAAGAGAAACAAAAGAGCAATTTCCAGTTTAGCCCAGCTTTTCAGCTGTTAAAGCAACTGTCTCCTGTAGTAAGGATGTAATAATATACAAGATGCCAAAATTCCACTGCTGCTGTCTTATCCTGTTATCAGATTAACCTTCACACATCAGTTTTGTGTTGTAACCTGTCACTGTGTCGTTATACAGTGAAGCTGATAAGATATGCTTTTTTGGACCCGCTGAATCAATAAAAGGCAGTTTGTACAATATGAGCCATTGCTTGAAACATAAGGATTGTGTGAACCTATTTGTACCTTTTGTGTGACATACCTCTGCCTAAAATCAGTTCTAACTTCCTCTATGGTGCAGATTATGGTATATTGCCTAGTTTTATAATCTTTTATAATCGCTGTGAAAAATGTACATCTGCAAACGTATATCTGGGTGGAGTGTCAGCCTTCCTGCACCACTGCCTAAATATTTCCTAGAGCGAAGTCTTCTATGATGGCAAATCTTCCTACAGTTTCAAGTACAACATCCCCATGTTAGGCTTGCAGCTACAGCAGTTGCCTGACTGGCATTTGATTCGGTGCTTCTTTGGATATTAGCATTTGAGACACGGCAGCAACTATCCCTTCTCCTTGGGGCTCCATGGTTAGTATATAAGTAATGATTGGACCAGAAAAAGACAGAGATGTCCAGGATTAGCGGGATTATAATTAAAAGAGAACAAAGAAACTGAGAACAAAGTTAAAAGAAGACCTAAAGTGTCAAGCAGTCATAAGAAGTGGATCTCTTGACTTCAATCACCAAATTGATTTTTACATTACTTTTGACTTTGGGTGTCTCCCGGTTTATTTATTTATTTCTCTCCCCCCATTCCTCTTTGAACAGAAGTTTTGCTCCCTTTCGTCACAGAAAAATGTATTGGGATTTCCTTGTTATCAGCCCACAAGCCATCAGAGATCCTATATTTTTTTAGTTCCAGATGGGAAGCCGTGTTAGTCTGTTTTTAGCAAAACTGCGAGAGTCCTGTGGAATCTTAAAGACTAACAAATTTATTTGGGCATAACCTTTCGTAGGCAGAAACCCACTTTGTTGGATGCATGAAGTGGAAACTTCTGTTTGGTTGGTATACACATGCAAGGATGGGTGAGTTACATCACAGTGAGGAAGGTGAATGTTAACGAGGTTAATTCAATCAGGGTGGATGAGGCCATTCACAACAGTTGATGAGAAGGTGTGAATGTCAAAAGAGGGAACATTATTTTTTGTAGTGTGCTAGCCACTCCCAGTCCCTACTGAGACCTAGTCTGATAGTATCAAGTTTGCATCGGAGTTCCAGCTCTGCAATTTCATGCTGGAGTTTGTTTTTGAAGTTTTTTTGTTGAATTATGTCAACTTTCAAGTCTGTTACTGAGTGGCCAGTGTACGAGGCCAATGTACAAGGCAGAGGGGCATTGTTGGCACATGATGGCATATATCACATTAGTAGATGTGCAGGTGAATGAGCTCCTGATGGTGCGGCTGGTGTGGTTAGGACCTGAGATGATACCACTTGAGTAGATATGCGGGCAGAGTTGGCAACTGGGTTTGTTGCAAGGATACGTTCCTGGGTTAGTGTTTCTAATGTACAGTGTGCAGTTGCTGATGAATATTTACTTCAGGTTGGGGGGCTGTCTGTGAGCGAGGACTGGCCTGCTTCCCAGGGTTTGTGAGAGTGAGGGATCGTCTTCTAGGATAGGTTGTAGATCCTTGATGACGTGTTGGAGAGGTTTTAGCTGGAGGCTGTAGGTGATGGCCGGTGGCATTCTGTTGTTGTCCTTGTTGGGTCTGTCCTGTAGTAGGTGACTTCTGGGTACCCATCTGGCTTTGTCGATCTGTTTCTTCACTGCATTAGATGGGTACTGTAGTTTTAAGAATGTTTGATGGAGATCCTGTAAGTGTTTGTCTCTAAGGGATTGGAGCAAATGTGGTTGTATATTTTTAAAAAAATTTAATCACCTTTCTGTCATTTCTAAGCCTCCAACTTGTTGGTGGCCATTCGGAAAACTAATTTAATTTGTAATATTAATTGTGACAACCTGTACATCATATTCCAATGTGCTTCGTTAACAGTTTAGCTAGTGAAATGAAAATTTGTTAATATTTAGCATTAGGCATTTGGCTTAAACCTTGCTTATAGTCTATTATTACTGCTCTCCTGTAATGCTCTTGTCATACGATGGTTGTCAAGAGCATAGCCCACTGTATGGGACACCAAACTGGGGGTTAGAAAATCTAGGTTCTAATCCCCCATCTGCTACCTCAATCACATCACTTATTTCAGTTTCCTCAATTAACCAGTTGTATTTTTTCACCTTGGACAGTGCTTCGAGATCCATGGGTGAACGTAATTCTGTAAGTGCTCTGTACTATGTTATTATTACAGACATTCAAATTGTAATTTAAATAAAGATATTCAACTGAATTCACAATTAGATGCTTCCTGGCTTTTAAATGCTCAGGTTGCTGGATGGAGTTTTCTTATGTCCCTTTGGCTAGGTTAAATTAATGGTGGTAAATAACCAGCCTGGGTATTTGAATGTATTTTCACAGCAGACCAAATAGATGGGCTCATCCTTCTTAAACATACACTTTTTGGTTAGCGTCTATACAAAATTAAGACACTTCATTGCTAATCTCTCTTTAATTTGTAATACACTGTGTATATCAGCTGAAGGCAACTTGTTCATTATGGTGGAAATCCCAATGAAAAAGAAGAGGCTGAATTTCAGGAAGTGTAGCCTGGAATTTGAGAGGAGGAGGGATAAAAAAATATAAAAATCACCCACTTTTTCTTATATATACTTTCATTGATTTTTACTTTAACAGGGAGGGGGTTAATTTTGCTACTTTGTTGATTGTTTCTATTCTTCTAATTAATTGCATCAAAATTGGTATCATTTTGCTGTGGGCTGTCTAGAGGAACACTCACTAGGGCCTCAGAGTTGCTTTTGAAATACATTACACATCTTTGAAACATAGACATTCAAAGAACATCAGAGACCTGCACTGCCTGAACTCTGGTTTCTCATTTGCATGAGAGTAGACCTGCTCAGTTGATCCAGCAATTGATGCAGGAAAACCACCCCGGTAAGTGGCGTGACACTGTGTTGAAGGGAACGCAGTTCCCTTTGACGCAGCACTGTGTGGACAGCGTGTGAAGCAGATGCAGTGAAGTTGACAGGAGATACGCAAGTGATTTGCATCACTTGCGTATCTCCCGTCGACTGCCGCC
>ML675631.1:23725531-23756371 GCA_007922155.1 Mesoclemmys tuberculata | reverse complement strand
ATTACCTCTTGGTTAGAACGGAACACGAGATGAGGAAATGACATAGCTAACGAAAGACGACTGTGCGAGCTTATTGCCCTGAGAAGATAGAGAAAAAATCTCACTCCACTGGTCCCCTAATCTACCCCCTCTTCCAAAAAGACAAACAGATAAGAAGTCTTTTATGGCTACCCCTCTGATTGCACCACAATCTGAGAAGCTTCTCTCTATATCAAGCAATAAAAAGAGAGACTCCTCCATATGCCTTCAGAGTTGACAGCATGGCACTCAAGCACACAAGGGAAAAAGGAAAAGAATAATCAGCCTACAACAAAAGCAGAGAGATAATGGCAGAATGTCCGGCAGTTGGGGCAGCTTTGAATACTCAGCTTCCGGCCATAAAGAATAAAAATTATTTTGAAGTTGGAAGAGCAAATGGCTCATTTGGGGAAAAATCACCATAGCTCCAGTGATTTCAACTTAGCTATGCCAATTTACATCAGTTAAGGACCTGAGCAAAATGTATTTAGGATGGACACCGTTGCAGGGTAAAACTGCGGAGTTTGAGATGATTTACAGAAAAGGATGAAAGTTGTGGAAGTTATAGAAATCCAGTGGAAACTGGTTGACATTGAAGACAAGGAGGGGAGGAATAAAAAAGAATACGTGAACACTCTGAAAAATGTTTCCAACTGTATTTATCCAACAGCTGTTAAAAGAAATAATAAATGTTCCAAGTGCAGATGAGTACACTGTTGTGGTGCATGCTTTCCTCCAAATTAAAGAATAAATACAGAAAGAATATACAAAATACAAAGAGAATAAATATATAAAATACAGACAGATATAAATAAATTATATAAAATATAACATTACATATTATATATAATTAGAATTATATAATATAATTATATTATTCTTTAAATATAAAATATAATATAAAATAAATAAAAGACATGAATATTTATTTATTCTTTTTGTATACTCTATAAAGGATAAAGAGAAATCAGATGGGGAAGAAGAGCTGGAGGCAGACTGATTGCACGTGCATTTTGAAAAGTATTTTCTAACAAAGTACAGTTGGGTTTAAATTGCTGTTTCATTGACAGGTTTAGGTTTTGTACATATGGAACTCTATATTTTATAAGTCTTTATATTTTTTTCTAAAGTTAAAGAGGTAACCATTTTATAGGATAAGGGTATTATAAAGTAAATATATAGAAAATGCAGAATTTTATAAAAAAGAATTGCATCAGTAATCAAAATAGTTCTCTGAGTGGCTCAAAATGGTAAGAGTGGCACTTATGGAAGGCGTGAGCTAAATTGCTCATAGCATTTGAAAAAGAAAAGTGTGGGAATAATAGCTAAAAACATCTGTATTAAAGAAAAATCTTAATGATGAAGAAAGGAAAGTCCCTGAAGGAAGACCTTTCACCTGGGACGAATTGTCATAGCTTCAGTGGCTTCCATGGGGCTAAGACAACTTACACCAGTTAGGAATTGGTCCTGAAATGTACCATATAAGTGGAAAAAGATATTTTTGCATCACTACTTGCTCCAAATCAGAGACAATTGAAATAGGTTGTAATATGTACCAAACCTGAACCTGTTAATGAGTGTGGGATAATTAATATAGCTTGTTAAAAAACAGAAAAGCTCCTTCACGGGAAATTTCAAAATGACACTCATTTTGTAGGCTTTGAAATGGACCCATTTTCTATTTTTTGCAACAATTTCTGCAACCTTTCCACTGACATTTTAAATCAGAATTTTCATCAAAACCATGTTCAAAATCATTATCAAATATTTTTGTTTGCCAAAAATGCATTTTTCAGAAAAAAAATTGTCATCAAACAATTTCAATTCCTGAAACCAGATCATGTAATGATCTGAAACAGGTTTTATAATGAGCTTTACAATTATCTCCTGTGTGCATGACATTCTTTTCTGGGCATCTGCAGTCAGTTTCTGGTCCCACAGGAGACTGCTCTCAGTACAGAATTTGACCCTGTAGACTTATATATGGAAACCTCAGGTAGGGGCTATGCTGCGTGGCTGTTACTGTGAAAAATTCCAACTGCACAGCTTTGACTATGATATGCTTTGCCTTCAAATTTGGAGGCAACTTGTTAATGAAAAGATTAGGACATGGCCACTGTTTGCCATATGCTAGCCCTTTATGCACAAGACCTATATTGCTATTTGTGCCAAAGCCAACAGGGCTGTTAAACAAGAGATTAACAGAAGTAGCTGTTTCTACGTGTTGCTGCAGTATGGAGAGAATGCAATTTCCTTTATCCCAGAATACCATTGTGGATGGGAAGGGCTAAAACACTGCCTGATGAACTTGACCCAGGAGGGAGCCATCAATTTTCCATCTGGCAAAGAGCAAAGTAAGAGGCTCTGGTCCTTTTCCAAAAGGAAGACAACAGCTATTGGCATAACAGGAAGATCTGTTCCAGGGCCTGTTGGGGAGAGGTGATTGCATGAGACAGCTGGCCTGAGACATGTTGTGGAGTCAATAACTCCAAATATCAGAGGTTTCTATGCACAGTTTTATAGCGTTGACTCTGACTTACTGCATTCTTTGCTGTGCAGTTCTGCTACAGTGAAGTTGGTTCACTGTGTGTCCTGTGTCTAGTTTGTCTGTGTTAATAATGGTGGGACCTGCATGCTCTTTTAATTTTAATCCTCTCTCAAACCTAGAAGCTGGGTACACCTTATTTAGCGCTTCGAAGGAGAGTTATCATTTCAGCCGGGATTCACAGACAAGCAGGTGCTCAGAGGCTATGCTGATGAGTGTAATATCAAATGCATAGAGATTGGTGACCAACACTAACAGCAAAAGTTGTCTGGCACATGTGAGCTGTCTGTTTTACTCCTACCGTGTATATTCAATGCAGAACAAGTGTTCTGTGTAGCATCTGACGTTCAGCAGTACTCCGATCACATATTTACAACAGTGGAAAGGGATGCTGGTTGGGAGATAAATATCTAGGCATGTCTGGATTATCAGCTTGCCTATGCTGGGCTGTGTACATTGCAATGCTTACCTAATGCTTAGGGTGAGCTGGGGGTTTTTCCCCATGAGCCTGACTTACTTAGATGCTGCTGCTGATGAAAATGCAGTTCTCTCCCTGCAACTGTGGACAAATTAATAAGTATCAAAATGTGCTCACAGTTACTGCAACTGCATGGGGATTTCATATGCAGATGGTCAGTTATGTAGCTAACTGTGAAGAAAAAAAATACCCCTTGTCAGGCCCACTAGTACCGCCCCCTTCTAGCTCAGCTGTCCTTTGAAGGGTTGTGTGAAGCTAGAACGCCTGCTATTGCTGTCTTGTGAGTATAGGCTAATTTATGTGGAATGGCATCTGCCATTTTTCATGCTAAGACTTCATCATCTCAGTTTGCAACACCTCCGAAGTCTTGTTGAGTTAGATGCATTTTACCTCCCATTAATCACTGTTAGAAAATAGAGCACTTTATTCACCCTGAACCCAGGGTCTAATATCCATCATTAACTTCCATCTGCTTCTCTGGAATACAGTTGTCCTCAGTCTTCTGCCATCTGAGTCATGCAACAATGACAGAACAGCATGACTAAAATCAGAGAGGACTATATTATGGTTGGCATTGTAGAAGCACAAAGAATGGACTATAAATTGTGGGTTAGGCTGTTTACATTTTGCAGCTTGGCTTGGTTTGCAAGTGGCTGGTAACATTAACATTCCTCTTGTCTGGCCTGTGCTATAGTCTGGTGACAATAGGCACCACTGTCAGTCTGGGAGCTGGAGAGAACCAAAGGGTCTGTGTGCGTCCAGCAGCCTCAACAGAGAGAGCTTTTTTATATTGCTTATAACCAAACACGGCCACGAAGAGCACTTCAGAGATGGACTCTGCAAGGTGCTGAACGTTTGCAGTGCGGTTCTCAAGTACTCTCCCTTCCCACTGGAGTTCAGGGTGCTCAGGTGCGCACAGGATCCGGCCCTCAGGCAGCATCAGTGACCATTCCAGTGAGCACGCAGAGAAATTATATGCAATGCTTAGGGCTTTTTAATATTAATGCCATCCCCAGAGAAGCACCTCCTAAGAGTTAATGGAGATTAGATCTCATCTAGAAATATAGCTTCAATTCACTGAAACTTCCTTAATAAATTTGAGCATAGACTTTAGTGCGGAATTACAGTGTAGGTCTCTCGCTATTAAAAAATGACTTATTGCCAGCAGGGTAAGTCAGCAGCAGTGCTTTCTGACAGCAATGGCCAGAGCTAATTCCTCAAAGATTACTCTCTGTTCCTGGAAGATAAGTGCTTTTGCCTTGTTTCCTTATGTTGGATTTTCTAGAGTAACTTGACTAGCACGGCACCATTTTCATTTGCATGTACTGTATTGTCAATATCAGAGCAGGTGTTATAACACATCTGATTTGAGAAGACTCTGTGAAGGTTATCTCAGCCTACAGCAGTACCACCGCTGGGCCAGGTATAGAGTTGTTAGATTAACGTGTAATGAATAATGGATTCAGAAAATTGCACCTCTTTTTTCCTCCATCCAGGAAGCGATCACAGCTTTCTCAAATTCAATCAGTGTTTAAAGTTGTTGGTTGAGTAATTTCTACCAGTTACTTTTGAACGGTAGGTTATTTGCGAACAGTTTGCTGTACATATGTGACATTCCAAATTCAGGTTGTTTTGATTAGACACACGGGCACATCTGCTGCTATGTCTACTTCCCCAAGTGGCGGCACGTAATGGTAAGAAAATCATTGGTTGTGGTGGAAATCCTGGTGATTGCACATTTGAAATGCGGTTTATACATATATTCTGAACTGCTGGCTGGTTTTGTGAACACTAACATCCTTTTTGAAAATATATGCAGAAACAAAAACACAAATGGGGCAAAAGATGAATTCTTTTTAACAATATGTATAGGGATTTGTGGATAATTCTTTGTAGCATTTACCCAGATCTAACCAGGTGGAAGTAATAGAGTTGCTCATGCTCTTAGAGAGAAAATATGTATGGAATATGCTCATCAGCATTCCCTGTGCAAACATTCTGGCAGCAGCAGGTGCGTGACATATAGTGCTGGTGTGCTGCTCACTACCATTTTTGTCTGAGTACTTAGAAAGCTAATATTATGATGTTGCTTTTCTCTTACAATATCCCCTTTCCCAGATTCCAGTTCCAAAGCCAAGGTCTGCTCTCACTTAAACCGGTGCAGCCCAGACAATCGCATTTCCTAGCTGGCAAGTAAGGGTAGAACTGGTTGGAAGAGGAAAGAATTTTTATGAAAAACATTTCCATTGTTTCATCACATTGGTCAAAATTTGCCAAGTCAAGCAGAATGTGGCCTGCTGAATCTTCCTGGCTGGAAATGAGGCCGCACAAGTGGGAAAGCACACAGCTGGACTTTCAGATGCCAACATGGGATGGAAGGAATGACCGTTTTTACTTAGAAACTGAACCTTTAAAAAAAATATTATAGAGAAAAAAAACGAGGACTCCTCCAGTGCTGCTTTATAGACTCATCTTCAGAGCCAAGCTGCGTTTTATGCTCCAGTCCGTTTCTGGTTGGAGTGCCCTTGTTTCCACTCTAACGTTCGTGATTTCCCTTTCTTAGCAAATTTTCCCTGGGCCGGTCGTCGTGTTGCATACACCTGTGATTTTATTGTAAGGATCATCAAGGATCATCAAGTAAAAATCTCAGCTTTCACATTTTTAAAAATGTACGTTTCTAGCCGTTGTGGTGCAAAGAAAAGCTTGAAAACACGTCTTGGGCTTACCCTAGCAGCTCAGAAAACCAAAGGCAAATAAAAAAAGCCCCAAATTTATTATCTGTTAAAATCTCATCATTTTAAACAAATCTTCTGGTTTTGGGGGGGGCCTGTCTCATGACTGTTGATTGCTTGCGGTTGACCATACTGCAGCACCTTGAGATATCCTGCCCCCAGGAGACTTTGAAGAATTAGACTATTGTTATATGACCTGTAGTCTCCTGATTGGTGGGTTAGCATGGCCATGCAGAGTCCCTGGTGTAATGACATTGGCATGAGCTCAGCTTAACAACAGAACAGCATCTGTTTTTTACTGGTAGAAGGTATGGAGGCAGCACCCCACTTGCTGCAGCTGGTAGTGTTACAGCTTCCCTCTTCCCTGAGGTGTGAAGAACACACCAGAACTTCCTCGTTGAAATCTAAGACAGGGTTCCTTCTCTTCTGGGAGAAACCACACACTTTGGCGGCTGTTTGTGGATGCACCAAGAAATGCCCATTCATCCATCCAGCACAACAACTTTAAATTGTTCACTGAAGATGCTGTGAAGTGCTCGATCCTCCCAAATAAGTATTTTTGCGTTTTAGACACAATCTTCCAATACATGGTTCAGTGGGGTTGCTCTGTGGTATATATATATATATATATACACACACACAGGCTTGATTGAGTTACCAAATTTTTGAAATAGCAACCACCATTGCTGTAATTTCATGGCAGAGAATATACTAAGGTCTCTCTATCTTTAAACAGGCAAGTAAAGACTCTGATGTCTTTTTCTCATTCTAGGCAACTCCACCTTCATTTTATTAGCAACAGTTTCATAGCAACCCCTCCCCACTTAGGGTTTTTTTTTGGGGGGGGGGTGGACACATTGGTTAAATCAGGTTTAAAGTTGTAAATTGTACCTATGACGCGATGTATATGGCATGCTTCATAAAAATTAGGTGAATTAATTAACATAAGCTCCAGACAAAGCTCTTAGTGTTTGAGTCCATTTCACCGAAGGAATACACAACACAACCTCCAGCATTCTAAGTAAAAAGGCGCGACAATCAGTTGTACTTTAAATTAAAAGGAACGATTTGCAGCCAAATGGCACCTAATGCGCAACTTAGCAGAACATCAAGCTAACCTTCACTCAGGGCCAGGTCTGGCCATCCTTTTTTAAAAGAAAATTAGTACCATACTGACAAGAAGTCTCGCTGATTTCATAGATCTCACAAATAAAACCAATTGACATTGTACCCATATATATCCTTAACTAGATGATCTGGAGAAACAGTGGAAACAGATTGCGTATCATACAGTCTCCTGGGTCCTCTGGGACAATTAAATAATGCAGACGTGTTACCCGGGTATCTCCAGAATTTGACAGGACTTGAAACCTTTGACCTATCTGGGCATGGCAGAGAGCTGGCTGTGAGCGTGCTGCTGATCCTCTGACTTATTTCCAGGTGATACATTTTCACTAAAAGGCAGCTAAAAAAATTAAATGTTTTCCTGATAGTGCCAGCGGGGGAAAAAAATACAATCGATTATAAACAGCTATATTGCTAATACCAAACTTGTTCTCTCATAGATATATTCCCCTCTCCATTACATAAGGTTCTGTTTTGATATGGTCACACTCTGTCTGTCCTAGGTTTACTGACCCTTAGGGCTGAGCTGCTTTCAGCTGCCACTATTTGCTAAAGCCACAGACTTTCGTCATTAAAAATCAGTAGGCACAAGAGAGGTGATTTTACCTCCATATATGGCGTTGGTGAGCTTTATACTGGAATACTGTGCTCCCTGCTGGCGAGCATATTTTTAAAAGGATGTAGAAAAATTGGAGAGGATTCAGAAAGGAGCCCTAAAAATAATTTCAGGGCTGGAAAAATGCCTTGCTTTGAGAGATTTAAGGAACCCGTTCTGTTTAGTTTTTCAAAAAGAAGACAGAGGTAACTTGATTAAGTATGAGTATCTTCATCTGTGACCTAGCAGAGAAAACTGTTGGAGGCCCAGTGCAATTTGAGTTGCCTGGCCCCTGATTTGAGGCCTAGCATAGCTTAAGTTGCTTGCTTGACCATTCTGGCCTCCGCAGCCTGACATCTTACAGTTGGCAGAGACAAACAGGAATACCGAGTAATCTTGCAGATGTCTCGGTTTCTGCATGCTGCGGCACATAATAAGGCGAAATACATAACATGTATGCTTGCAGATGCACGTAGATAATGGTGATGGGAATAACAAGTTATCCTTGAACGTCTGGGGGGTACATTTTTCCACTGCCAAAGGGCATATTTTCTCACCATCCCTCCTATCACCAGATGTTGTTTTGAGAACCCCAGTTATCATGGTGAGAATGGAAAGTGGTGAGAGCCCGACGTAGGTTATAGAATATGTAATAATTAATGGATAGGTAATGAGGTATAGAAAGATAGAAAAGGTCACCACTTAGACAAAGGGGTGCGCTCCATCAATGCTTGATTCTGCGGGAGGTGCTGCTGGTCAGCTCAGAGGCTCCACTGACTCCCTGGCAGGGCCCCTGAAGAAAGCTGTTCCTGTATACAGCCTTCTGAGTGACTGCTTAGCTCTCCAGGTTGAGTGAGTATGATATATTGTAGTTAATTGTAGGCTTTGTATTTAACTAGGATATCTATAGAAAACCTTGCGCATGGAACCTTATTGATCTGCAAATCAAGTGTACCATGTCTCACTGGGATCCACACTGATCACAAAGTGTCCGGTATCAACAGAAAACACTACCTGGAAGTTAAAGCCAGATAAATTCAAATGAGATATAAGGTGCAATTTGTTAATCCTGTGGGTGATTAATCACTGGAATAAATTACCCAGGGAAGTAGGGGATTCTCCAGTCTTGATATGCCTGGTTGCCTTTTGGGCTGCTGGTGTACTGTGACCACTGCCATAACATGACATATCATATTGTGCATTGTTATTACTGCCATGCCATAATATGACAAAAGTCTATTTATTTATTTTATACTATTTTGTTTAAGTTGTTTTCTGAAATGAAATTTTCCAAAATGAAGAAAAGAGGTGTTTGAAATTTAGTTTCCATAGGAAATGTTGTCAAAATCCATGCACTTTCATGAAAAACAATTGATTTAATCAAAATGGCATTTTCTAATGTTAAACCGTTTAAATGAAAAATTTCCAACCTGCATTAGGAATTGACCTATTTCCACGTCTGAAAGAGAGAAGATGGGTCAGTTGCCATGTTTATTCAAATTTAATTCTTTCCGCTGACATTGACAACAAAAGTATAAATGATGGTAAGGTTTCTGCGATGCAGACTGCGTCCATCAACTTATCTTGCATACTCCACTTTACGACTATCAGAAAGTAATGACTTTTGGCTTCTCACCCAGCTGCGTTAGATGCTAACCAGAAATCTCAGTTGACTGGCTCAATATTCTTGAGCCTTCCAGTCCCCTGCAATCATAAATCATCTATTCTTTTATCTTCAGAAAGGAGTTTCATATTGTGGCAGGTTTATTTTTAACACAAACATCAGAAAAGAATCTATCCTGGCTGTGTCGTGGTTTCATTGACTCTTCAGAAATGTTCGCTTTGAAGGTTTAATCTAAAAGTTTTGAGAAATGTTGCAGTAAACTTGTTCATTTGCAGATTCACAAAAAAAAAAAAAAGAAGTCTCTTTTATTTTTTGCATTCCAGTTGCCATTCTGTGCTTGTGGAACATCAACTAATTAGTTTTTAGGCGAATTAATCTTCAAGTAACACTAGGAGGTGAGAAGTTAATTCTCTCCCATTCCTAATTTCTTTATGACTATCTAATTATTCATGAATGTTTCTTGGGCACAGTTATAGAAATGGAACTCAACATGGGATCAAGCTGTGCTCCAGTGGAGGAAAAAGGGTGAAAGTGTTGCAAATTTGACAGGCTTGTCAGTTGCTTTCAGATGGTCATTTACCTCCCTTCAATACCATCTTTTGTTGGTATTATAAATTATTAATCATTAACAACAATCATCTGCATAGCCCTGTACATTTCCAAAGAGTGTTACAAATAAAAAAGAAGACACATTCACTTGCCCAGAAGAGCTTACAATCTAAAGGACAAATTTGGCCTTGGCTTAAATCAGTGCACGCTCGCTGCTGAATCAAGGTGAGCAAAGAGGTTGGGAAAATGAACAACAGAAGTGAGAGCAGATATGTCAGCAAAGTAAGATTTTCTAGGCACTTGTAGGTGGGCTTGATTGAATTCCATGTGGTAAGAGGTAAGAAGCCAGTGGAGGGATTCCAGGAGGGGATGTAATGTGATCAGAGAGGTGGAAGTGGAAAGATGAGTTTAGCAGCAACATTTGAACAGTCTGAAAAGGGGGGAGATGAAAGACAAAGAAGGAGGATAGGTAAAAACGTATGCTCCCTCAACTTTGTTTGTTGTATCCCATCTGTTGCCTCTGATGTTGTACTAGATTGTGACCTCTTTCATACACAGACCATCTTTTTGCTGTATGTGTATGTAAATTAAAGACAAAGATTTTAACTAGAACTAGTAGAAAAATCCAAATTATTTTTTGTGAAAAATTTAGGTTTTCATTTCCCTGATTTTTTTTTTGTTGAGAAATATTTGCATTTTTTAAAACAAAAAATAAAACACAGACTGACTCCAATTTTACAAACTACCTGAGAACTGAGTTAATCAAATCAAAGAGTTCTAAAACCAAATATCTCAAAATTAAGCTAGGCATGGTGCATCTGTATGATGCAGTGCATCACTTTCTTCTGGTCCTTCAAACCCCTGAAAAGAGATTCCCAATGCACTGAAGACATCAGAAGAGAAAGGCTCATTGACTTACTCTTAGTCATCATCACTTTTATTATGTGATTCCCCCCCTCCCACCCACACCCTGGTCATCAAAAATAGTTCCTGTAACTGGACGTTTGTAAGATTGGTGTTTGTAAAAACTGAGGTTTTATAGTAAAAGTAATCTAAATACTTTACTTCATATTTCATTTCAAATTCTTGTTTCATTTATGTTTTTGAAAACCAAACAGAAATGGATTTTTTAACATTTTTGTTGTGTTTTGTTGGATTTTTTTCTTCCTTTTCTCTGGAAAAAAATTAAAAGAGAGAGAAAGTAGGTAGCACCCCAGATCTTTTTTTCATTTTTTCCCATTGGTCCACCCATGTCTCATTAAAACCAACAGAGAGATCCTTGCTAATGTCATTGGAAGCTAGAGCAGGCCATAGATATGGAAGGAGATCAAGAGCAAAGAGAACAGGATAGAACTTGGGATTGACAATGAAGACAAAGAAAGCAGAGGATGGGAACTGGAGAAGTAGTAGAAACCCAAAATAGGTGATGAATTCATTAGTCACAAAAATTCATTTATCATTGAAAAAGGCAGAGAGGCTACAAAACAGAAACAGCAGCCAAGGAATACCTTGCCCTGTATTCCAATAAGGCCCACCCATGGTGAATTCATTTTTCCAACAATGTGCATCCAACCAATTTCATCACCTCCTTCTCCTTTTGACCAAATCAAAGCAATATAGCATTACAAATAAAAGTATATCTCAATGTTTCTTGAGAGATTGCGTCTTGCACTTATAGGCATCATAGAAAGGGAATGGATGTATCTGGCTTTCTTCTTTGCATGTTCTTGGTACCACAAGCTGTGCACAGCATGCTTTCAATTAATTTAAACTAACTTTCCATCTGCTCCAACAAATGTAGGATTTGAGTGAAAGACAGTATGATGGAGTGACATGAAATACGCAAATAGCAAACACTAATGTGAAAGGCAGTCTTCTGTGGAAAATGTAATAACCACAATGCATTCTTTCTACTCCATATTAAAGGCTCACTTTAGTGAAAAATGATTATTGTTCTCAATATTTTCCTAACCAACACAAAAGCTTTCAGGAAGGAGATGGAGATTGAAATTTCTCATAGCATTGTAATTTTAAGAACAGGATGTGTCAGATCAATTTCTTGTTAATTGCCACTTTAATCAAGCTTTATGTTATGGAATTATTTCATTACCTTTCTGCTGTTAAAACAAAACCAAATGTGATTAGAACTCTGAAAGCTTGGGGTTTGTTATCAATTTGATTGGAATACTGTTTTGAAGAAATAACACACTTACTCAGCAAATAAAAGTTCCAACAAAGGTATTTAAATTACATGAGCCAAGGCCACAGTGAAACAGCTACAATTCAATTACATTCAAGTAATGACACAGACTAAATTACAGCAAGTTCATATAACAAAAGCGTTTTGCTAGTGCATGTACATACACACTTTTCAGGCATTACTGTAATCCTTTGTGTCTTGTTAGTATAAAGCAGCAACCTAACATTGATTCTGACATTAGCCCTTTAAGCAATGACTATTTAAAAGCTTGCGCTAAATAAATTCCACCTGTGGCCCAGTCCTGCTCCTACTGAATTCCTTGGAAGCAGGACTGCACCCTTGATTTCCAACTTTTATACTGTATAAGAATTTGCATAGCAAGACTCCTTTCAAATTCTGGTGCCTTCCCTTTAAACTGCTAGCTTTAAGAGCTGTACTTTTAACCGTGCTTTGACCACAGCGGCTGCTGGCACAGTTATCAAATAAAGCTTGAATCAAAATTCTAGACCTGGTCACGTAGTAAGGGAGAAGATGATGGTAGCTTTAATATAGAGGAAAGGTAGCTTTCCAATAAGCTTCTGATTCACATTTAGACCCAGGTCCTCAAAAGTATTTAGGCACCCAATTGCTATGGAGCTGGACTTTAGTTCTTCAAAAAAATCAATCTAAATTCGCGCACATTTATCCCTACTACGTATATATGGAGGCTCATAATATAGGAACATAGGGAATGCATACTGAGTTAGACCAGCTGACCATCTAGACCCATAGTCTATAGCTAATACTAGCTGCTTCAGAAGAAGAAACCCTACAATTACGGAGTAATCTACCCTCAGGGAAAGTTTCCTCCTCACACACAATAGTTAGAGGTTGGCTTATGCCCCAAATCTTGATAGTTTTCTACCCCTTCTGAAAACTCTGGGTGTTTTGTAACATTTACAATTATAAATCTAAACATTCTTGTTGTCCATAAAGGTGCACAATCCTTTGTTACAACTCTGTTAAGCTTCTCCATAATATCTAGTGAAAATGAGTTCCGTGGGTTAATTTTGCATGAAAAAAGTGTTGCTTGTAATCGAATTTTGAAATTTTGAATTTAACACCTTTCAGTTTCATTGACTGGCCGCTGCTGCTTTTATTAGGAGAAGTTCCTGACTGTATATATTCTATATGGTGGGAGCATTCTGAATATATGTGAGTGTGGCAGGCCTTCAATTCTCCCTAGACCATTAGATGATGAGGGTCTTGTCATTTTTATTCAACAGATAATATTCTCTTGTTTAGATATAAATTCTCGGATTTGACCTCTGACCTACGTGTCATGAGGTATTAGAATTTTCTGACAGTGTCCATAGGTCCCTTGCTAATGTCCAGTTAAAATTGAAGAGCTCTATGGCAAGCTATTTTCCTACATTAGATCTTGTACAGATATCTAGCTCCCTTGGTTAGACACATTCAGCAAGCACCGTTAAAAAAACCCCAACATTTGACAACAGTGGCCAGCCATAGACTGGAAACTAACTGTTACTTCTGACTGCACTGTGTGGTAACTCTCCTGGCAAATGTTGGCTTTTGAACTGTAATTATTGTGGAACACTGGGATGCTGGTTACCTGGATTTTCTGGTGATAACTGCTTTAGAAATGGGAGATAATAGAGACGGAAAGAGTCACTCCTGTCTGAGGGGCAGTTGCTCAAAGCCTTTAGCACCTAACTCCCAATCAACAGAAACAAAGAGTCCTGCAGAAGTTTAGGCACCTAAATACCTTTGAAGATTAGCACCTCAAAGTGTCAGTAAATGGAGCAATTCTTACTTCGCAGCAGTTAACCCATTATATGTTGTTCAAGTACCCAGTTTTCTACAGTCTCCTTAATTCCCCGTCTAGTCTCAATCTTTTCCTCTAAAATTCCATATTTCCAGTTCCTCAAACTCCCTGAGATATTCCTCAGGATCTCCTGAGCTAAGAGGGCCCTTTTCTACCTTGCCTCAGGACAAATGATCATACCGTCATTACGTATATTCATGGAGACAAATATCCCAGCAGCAGTGGCGTGAAACAATTTTTTTTTCTTGTGACTTAAAGATGACTTCGTTTCCTACTCTCCAGAAATAAAAATGCTGGTGTGCTAGACAACTGTATCACCTACTCCTTTCCCTGGTTCACTGTGTATTAACAACCAATTTAATTTCACTTTCCTATTACTTATTTTTCTGCATCTCATGTTATATCTGCTCTCTGAGTTCATTACTGGGATGCTGTGTTTCTTGTGCTCAAACAATTTGCTGTTAATGATGACCATTTTAGCACTCGCGATTCAGAACCAATCATGTGTACCTGCCACGACATTAACATAGCAGAACTATACTTTTAAAATCTGGTTGTGTTTCATAATTTCAGTTACAGCTACACATAAATCCCATCAGAGCTGTGGAGTCTCGTGGTCAATTTTCAATAAAAACCTGTTACTTTTTTTTTTTTTTTAATGGATCGTGCTGTGAATGTTTTACAGGACACTTACACAGCCATAGCAAATAATTTCTTAGAGAATTTATATGCTCTTCCTGAAATTCTTGTCAGAGATGTGATTAGACAAGCTTAATTATAGGCAGCATGACAAAGTGTGTGCCAGAAAACCTCAACACTTCTGCCTGATAAGCAGTTTCAAAGGACTAAGCATGCCTGTCAATCACACTGATGTTTCAGGTATAGCTTGCTGGTATTTTTTAACCTACATTAGACGTGTTTACAAATGGGACCGTTTCATGCACAAGTTTAACATTTAATCAATACGTGCTGAATTTAGATACAAATTGAAGCTACGGCAGAGAGGGAATAAAAGAATAAAAATGCACGGCTACATTGAGAAACAAAATGCGAAAGTGACAGATTAAGTCATTTAAAATGAAGGTAATTGAGGATGAATATGAGGGATATTTTATTTTATGCCTGAGCTTGATCATTGGTTGAAAATAATCACTTAGTGCAACCAAGACAATAATCCAGAAATGAGTTGGCATACTAAGTTAAAAAGAAAGGCAATAGGATGAGTGATAGAGTTTAAGAGACCAAGAATGCAGCGATGCAGGGATGGTAATGCAAGTTATTTAACTCTGGGAACAATGGCCGCTAATGGTAATTAGCACTAATGTGAACACATTTTCTCCCCATAAATCCTTTCTTGATGTCAGTAAGAGTTGCCTGCATGTAGATTCCAGGAAGAACTGGCCCTAATCCACTAGCAGGAAACAAGAGCGCCACTGAGAGGAGGGGGCAGAAAGAGACAGGAACCAAAAGGAAAGGGAAACGTCTCCGAGGGGCATATCAAGAAGGATGTGTAATTCGCTGGGTAATGTGAGTTTCTGTGCCCAATCTGTAAAATATTTCAGTCTAACACAGACCTTCGAAGAGTGCTTGAATTGCAGCAGCTCATAATTTTTTTCGTTCTGGAGGTTCCCAGTTCAATCCCCACATGTTAGCCACGATGGCGATTGTCATAGCAGCGCCACCTTTGACCTCTGTTTGGTCTCACTGATGACCCCCCCCTCAGTTGTTAGGCCCCTTGCCTTTAGCTCTCTCAGGTGTAGAACCCATTATTCAACCACTCGTAGACCAAGCGCTGGGCTACGGTATCTGAGTGCCAGTCATTCAGCACCTATAAAACATGCCAGGAGCTGTGAGTAGTGGTTAATACAAGTGACCAGACAGTTTTCTTAAAACAAAGTGTTGTCTTCTCTTAAAAACAGGAGCACAACAAAGCACACCAGCAACAGGATTTTATCTCGGTAAAAAGGCTACACTCATAACTAGTTTACCTGAGGCTTACCATCCACACGGAAGCTTAGGAAGGCTTAATTGCTTCAGATGTTTTTTCAGTTTCTGTGTCAGTCTGTTGCTCCTGGGCAGCTCTCTGGTAACTGCTCCCCGCTTCTGGCTAGAGAGGTTTCCCCCCCCCCGCCCCCATATGCAGTCCTTTTGATCTGTGTGTTCCTAGCATTGGAAAAGAAAAAAAAGCTGTTAGACTGAAAGTAGCATCTTCCTAGCGAATAGCTCAGGTATTCTTTCTCAACCTCCTGACCCATTTACCAGAAGGGTTTTTATCTGGTGCCATTGTGTCATCTCTCTGCTTGTTTCATATTAAACTAAACCACATATGCACACAGTAAACATTCCAGTAACCCAATACAGCTATACACTCACTATCCCTATACCCAGCTCATATGCAGTATGCATAAATTATTATAAATCATCCCTCATCCTTCACACAGAACAATGAGCGGGACATACCTAGAAGACAGGTGCCGTTATTCTGGAGTCTGCGGCTATAGCTTATTCTGTGTTATTCACTCATTAACATGGGTGCCTGCTCCTGCTTTTTGGGAGAGGCCCTCTCCAAATTACTTGTCACCTCTTCCCACCCACCCAAAGTAGATGTGTGTTCCAGTCCCAAAGACGTGTGGAACGGAGGACAGAAAAACAAAGAAAGATGGGTAAAGCCATATAGGGGAGTAAAGTTTGAGAACAGCTCAAGTTCAAAGTAAAATTCTTCTAGTTTAAACTTCAAGTACAAATATACTAACCCCCGGTCAGGATAGATTTTGAAAATTAGATAGTTAACTACTCAGCAGAGCTGAGATGACTAAGGGCAGGTGAAAAAGTCAGCCAGGCTCAGCTTGGCACGGGGGGGGGGGGGAGTACAATTTTGGAGCGAGCTCTATTGGGAAACCAGCTGAGATTAGACTGTGAAACTATCAAACATTCAGGGGGAAAAAACAACAACAAACTAAGCTTTAAGCACACATGCCAGACATATGAGTGTATGATGTATGAGTGAGCTTATGGTTGCTAACACCAAATATGAACGGGTAGCTCATCTTTAAGTCACTGTTTATTGAAGTCTTTGGTCACAATTTACCCCCAATCTCCTGAGGTTCATTCACACACAGGCTTGGGTCTGCTCAGCCTAGCAGCCGTCTGTAGATACTGTGGGTCATTGTAATTTTTGTGTCCGCCCCATTTGACAGAGCTAAACAGAAGTCTTTTTAAAGGAGGAACCTTCAGCCTAGTATTGTTACAGGAGACCCATGGGTCTGCTGAACATTTACATTCCATTTTAATTGGAGCTTCAAATTTGTAGCAGATCAGCTATTATGCCCCTTAATCACTACATGAAAGCTCCCCCCAAAAGCGAAATAATTGCTGCATCTCGGTACATCCTAAATAGCTTGTTCTCCAAAGAACTTGTTCCATTAAATTCCCAAGTAATTAATGTAAAATCCTGAGTAAAACACACACACAGACACCCTCCCACACATATACCTTTTGTAAAGATCTTAATGGCTAACTTTAAGTTCCCAGGTCTAAAAATGTTGGTCATATGTGTTAAATCTTCAATATTATGAGAAGTCTTTTTTTAAAATCTTTCTTTATTCTTTCCTTTTGTTCAGTTTAGTTTTGTTCCAGTTTCTTATTTGAAATGCTATTAGAACCCTTTCTACAAAATAATAGTATCTCCAGATACTTATTTGGATTGAGAACCTGAGGAAGTAAATAATGTGACTGCAAAAGCTTTTGTTTTTAACTAGTGAGAGAATCTGAGTTGCAAGTCAAATACTTAACTTTTTCCTCTTCGTATAATTGAGGTTCTCCTGGGATTCTGAATTTTTAAATGCTAAATCACTCAAATTGTCTCTTTTTTCCATACTGGTAATTTTGCCTTGGATTGAGAAAATTGTTTTTAAATTAGTAAACTGTTTAGCAAACCCTGTGATATGTCTTGGATGATGTGCAAGGAACCATGCTGTTGCAAAAGTGCTGCTAATTGAGTGTCACATTAAAACTATTGCTTTTCAGTGTAAAGGTGCCTTGGAAAAAATACTTGTTAATTTCTGTGAACTTGATGTTATTGTTAACATACTGCCAACAGGCCCCTAGGCGCTTCCACAAAGTTCAGTTCACTCCTGGACTTTACAATATTTGTAAAAATTCACAGAGTTCAACAATGTCTAGAAGACAAACAGCCACACACAATGTTAATGAAGAAAAAGAGAACAGAAATCTGAGCCAGGTTTAGGGCGTGGACATGAAAAAAACAACAGGATTTTCATTCCCAGTCACAGGCCAAATGGGATTGTATGTATTTATTTATTGAAAAAGCAAATGATAGGCTGAAGTACTAGGGAAGGTTAGGAAGAAACCTATTGTTTTAGGCTAATGACGTATCTCTTTTAAATTAACTGTTGTCCACCAATGCGGTTTTGCTATGCGTATAGAACTTTCATCACATAATGATCCACCAATAAGATTTAAAGCCTGATTTTCCATTGCCCTGAAGTTATTTATATCCATGCAAATTGAGAGCAAAATGCTAGCAAATCAGGATGGTTGTGGCTTGCACGCACTTTGTGTTCATGTGAATGACTACACAAGGGGCAAAACTTTCAGTCTTCCAAAACCTCTGGCCAGTCAAACCTCAGAGCCAAAGAAGAATGCAGACTTGAGAAGAGTTCAGATTCAGTACCTTGCATTTGAACTCACTCATACAACTTTGGCTTCTGATTCAAATACCGAATCAGTCAGATGCCATTTTCTGGCCCACAATGGCAGAAATCTCATTAAAAACTAGGAAAGGCCATGAGATGCCCATCATTCAAGTTGGAAGAGACCTCACCTGATGAAAACATTTGTGAAAATGGTGCACGAGCACCAAGCATGAAACAGAGCTCTGGTCTAGCTTTGACCCCAAACAATGCCTCCTAGCCTAACACTTTCTAGACCTGACTGTGAATGCTGTCTTTGTCTACAATCTCTGCTTGGAACACACCCCTTCTGCTAGTTCACATTTTGTCTGGTGCATTTATGGAAGGAAGTGAATGGACGAAGCTCATGCATTCATGTCATGATATGTCACCTTTCTTCCGAGCAGGCTGATTTTTGGATTAAGCAGATTTAGAGACATTATTTAAAACAGGAAGGTAAGTTTATATTCTTTGAATTCCATCTGCCTAGATATTTGACAGCATCTCTTTCCTCACAAGTATCAGAAAGACAGAAAGATATGTTTCATAAAAGTCTAGTTTGTAACCAACAAATATTTCCTGACTCAGGAGAAATTGGAGATCATGTAAGACATCTTCTTGAATCAGTGGCCATTAGTGTGAAAAAACAAAACGGGAGCTCCCAAAGCTACAAGAAGCTACACAAATGGAGAAAGATCCCAGAGGTTAGGCAGGCTGTGAGTTTTGGATTAGTTTTCCTAGTCCCAGTGTTTCAGATTTATTGGAGGGATGGAGAGAAGCAGGGAGCCAAGAGATGGTCTTTTACAAATCCACAACTGAATAAAGACTTGGGTTTAGGTCACTGGATGAGTCACTTTGTCCATTTCTCATTAAAAACCTCAAAGAAACAAAATAAAGTGACCCCTACAAAAAGCAAAATTAAGACCACAATCTCAGATCTTGCGATTGCTTTGTCCAGCACTTCATTTGGAGCCAAAGAACATCTGCTAGGCCAATGTGTGATTCTTTTATGTAAATAATTTGCAGTCAACAAACTTCCATCCCAGGGTATGTCTATGAAGCTTCCTCAGATAGCCCAAGTCACATATTAGTGTGCAACACAAATTAATTCCATTGTATTACTTTTTATTTTACTAATGAATTGAGATCTTAATGAGCACTCACAATTTACACTAAAGGAAAAATGGATTCACATTATCCTTTTTGTGACATTGAAGGGTATCGCTTTTTTCAAAAACTGTCTTCTTTTATTTGAATTATAATTAATTTTAATTCATTTATTTACCCTTGTCATAGGTTAGGGATAGCTCAGATAGAGGACAGCATCTAAAATGAACATACGCCTGTCTGAGCACGAAAGGGAGGAGAGTACCCTTTGCTTGTTCCAGTTTTTAAAACCATCTTGGATTGCCCCGAAGGACAGAGCTAGAAGCAGCAAAAAGTTTCATTAGCTTCCTGTTCTCACTGCTCATTTACTAAAGAACAATGTGCAGAGTGCCACGGAACATAAATTAAGAGGCTAGGAAAGTGATGAAGACTGGGAACTGCATAAAGGGCCACAAAAAGCTGAATTAAAAGTATGTTTATCACTGAATTGCTAAAATAGCAAAACTTTGATGGCTCTTTAAGGCAATGGAATACAAAGAAAAATGACAAAACAGAACACATGAATGAAATGATGCGGTGCCTTAGTGGAGAGGGAGATAGAAAAATAAGCTAATTCTGTATTTCTTTGGGTGGAAAATATATAAATATATATTCAGCTGGATGCTGTATTGATCGCTCACTAGCTTAGTGATCTATCAGGAATGGAATATTCATCAGAGCTAATAATCTGATAGGTGGGGCAATAACAGGCAATTTTCTTTTCTTGCCTTGGCTTGAAGAAATCCTAGGCACTAGTGACTGAAAAGATTGATGAGGTCAGCTGGAAAATACAGTGCAGGAAAAATCCCATATTAACTGGAGGATAGACAGGATGATCCAATGGGTCCTTTACCATTTCTGTGGGCCGTATACAACGAGTCTGCTTTGTCAAAGGTTTATAAAGCATAGCAAGAAATGATGACCACTGAGTGGTGGTGAGGTGGTTCAAAAGAGCCTACAGGACATAAGTTGCATTGACTTTCCTATGGGACAAAGTCAGTGCTCTTTGTGTTCTTAAATTCCTTAGGAGCGCAGGCTGAAGCTTGGTAAGCAGGCAAGGGTCTTGGATCCCAAGTGCCGGCCCGAGTGGGAACAGCTACACTTCTATTTTTAGCCAGCTGCCCAAGCCCTGCAAGCCTTGATCCAAGCCCTGATCGCAGCTGTGTGACTCGGTGCTGTGAGTTCTCCTTTGCGGTGTTGACATACCCGGAGGTGCTTTGGAAAACCCCACCCAATTTTTTATTTTATTTTTCATCTTTACCATCCTTACTGAGGATATGTGTGTAACCCGTCCGTGCCCAGGGTAGCCCACTGATAATGCCAGGGTCAGGGCAGGCTGCAAAAGGAGAGCAAATTCTCCCAGCACTGGTGGGTGACACCACAGTCAGACTTCCCAACCAGCCACAAACAGTGCTTCTGATTCCCCCACACTGGTTATCAAGAAGCCACTGTGCAAATACACACAGCCCCCTTTACTGCATTTCAGTCTCTGGCTCCCCAAAACCGACACTAGGTCCAGTAAAGAGACCAGTTGCTTTAACTCTATGCTCTTTACTAAAAGATTCCCTCTGATCCCAAGGGACCAGCCACAGTACCAGTTCACTATAAGTTTGGATCTTACCCAAAATACCACGCTGCCAGCCAATCTTTTAGTAACTAAAACTAAAGGTTTATTAATAAAAGAAAAACAAACAACAAGAGAAGTGTTAAAGGCTTAAAGCAATCAGATACATACAGATGATTTAAAAGTCCATATACATCAGGTTTCTAGAACAATTGTGGAGTTGCAGGCTTGTATAGTTCCTCTGGTGTACATCCAAGTACCTGGATGGGTCTAAGTCCTTTAGTTCAGTTGCAAAGTGTGTTAATCCAGAGGTGTGTCCGCAGCTGGATAGGAACAAGGACACAAGGCAAAGACCAAGACGAAGACAAAATGGTTTCTGTGGTTTGATCTTATATACCCTCTGTTTCTGGCCATGTGGCTTGTGGAACTTTACTGGAACCAAAATGAAGTCCATAGTCACATGGGCCAATCCTGGTAACTCTTCAGGTATGCCTTTAGTTTCTTCCCGGGCCTCTGGCTTCTGATAAGGCCTTGAATGGGCTATTAAGCAAGCTATTGTCCTGCCGCCTCTCTGTCTGGGGTGTGTCTTCCACAGCACAGTTTGAAATACAGGGATATCAAAGATCTCCATAACTTTCCTTACACATATTACACATGAACACAAATATTACCATCTTATTCAGCATATTATAACCTTTCTAACAGTACCTGACATGGTATGTCTTACATGAATCACTACGATTTTGACATATTAATGTTACATAACACAAATGCCCCCCCCTCCTAATGCAGCCCGCGTGACAATGTGACTTGCAGCTTTGCACACATAAAGTGACACGATGGCCTAGCGCCCTCGAATGTAGGCAAAGCCTCGCAGCAACGCCGATGTGTCAGCGGTAGGCCCTTGCTCCTGAACGCGGTCAGCATGGCTGATGCCATGTGATGCTGCACAAAGCCTTGTGCATTATGTGCAGAGTGCATTACAGGACTGGGGCTTTGGCTGGTACGTGATTCAAGGGAGCTGTTTCCATCGCTTCTTTTGATTGGTTGGAAAATGAGCCCTTTTCAAACTGACTTAAGCATTTGGTGGTACCTGGGATGAAGTCCTGGCTCTCCTGAAGGCAATGGCAAAATTCAAGTTGACTTCACTGGGGCCAGGATTTCAGCCTTGCTCTAGTTACTGGAGTATGTCTATAATAAATGGCAACTTGTGACACATGCATCTCATGTAACTGAACATATTGAGGCCTGCTGGGGTATCACGGAGTGACTTTTCCTGGCTCGGTTTTCAGATTCTGAGTATCTCCTTTAGATTTTTTATTTGCTAATAATATGAGTGATTCTAATTACTACAGTCCCTTTCTTCTACTTTGCCTTGTCAGTGGAATCTGCCCTATTCTTCAATATACTGCCATTTTAGGCAGACAACAAGAACTGAAGATAGCATATCCTTTTTTTTTTTTTTTCCTGTAGGACAGTCTATCAAAGATGGCATGCTGGTTAATTGGACTATCTGCTCTCTAGGGATTTTGCTATTTTTCCCAATATAAAAGCTGATGGCTATTAAGTTGCCTTGTAGTTATGGCAAAAAATACAGCTTACATATTTGTTCATTGCTTCCTTCAAGCAAAATAAATCATTTGTGGTTGGTTAAGAATTTTATCACCTGGGAAAAACTTTTACTTTTACTCTTAGGCTGACATTTGCAAAGAAATCTAAGGGCGTTAGATGCTCAAATCCCATTGACAGCCTTATTGTCGTGGTATGTAATATCAAAGTCATTAATGTGTAGTGTGACTCCAAGATTGATTACAATGCCCTGTTTTATGGACACTCTATAGAGATTACAATTGATCTTAAAGATGTTGTTATACTACAGCTGATCAAATAGTAAAAACAAAAACATGCACACACAGAGATTAATTGATATTATCGTGAACACAAATGACAAGTATGAGCTAACATTTGTGAATATTTGGACAGGCCAATAGTTTAAAGAACTATAGCACATTATGTTATTTATATGCAATTTCATGAAATTGCCAGATGGAGTCGGCAGGAACAAAGGCTGGGTTCAATATCTAGGGGTTCCTTTTCAACAATATATCACAAAACCAGCTAAAACCCCCAGCCAGTAAGCTGGGGCAATTACACACCACCCCTGGGGGTGCCTCTAGAGGCAATACGTCTCCTCTCGCAAGTACGGAGTCTGTGTGTAGAAAAGAAACTTTTAACAAAAGGGGGAAGTAACTGGGCATTAACTAGGGAAAATGCCACAAGCTGGATTCAGAAGCATAAAAGCTTGAGCAAAACAGCCACTTCAGAGATTGTTGGGTAGTGGCCTTTTGCCTCAGGTTGTTAAGTCCAGCAACCAAAAGTTCCTTTAATGCGCCCCTCCCTTTGTTACTCAGGGTTCCTCGGCCCAGTAACTTTTAGTCTCGGTGAGCCGATACCAAGACATATATGAAAAAAGAGATGCAGCACCTTCTGTTTGCTAGATGGCTGGCACAGACAGGTCAAAACCAAGTGCTCTAATGTAAAGCTTTATTTTATTAGTCTCCAGCAATTCCCATTGGAATGCCTTTACTAGAAGTCTCCACTTCTTACTCTTAAACACATACAAATACAATAGGTTATCAGAGTACCCCCCCCAAACTATTGTTACCCCACAAGTCTGAGGTGGTCTTTGGATGAGTCAGTCACAGATAGACAGGCCTTCCGTCTGTGTCTGGCGAGCTTTCAAATCTTTCCTCAAAGCGATTCAGACTTGCTACCTCCCTCTTATACCCCAAAAGTTACAGAGCCATGTCAATCAATAAATTGTTTCATAGCTGACCAAACAAATCAATCACTGGGCAAAAGCGGGAGTTACAGCGCCATGTCACTAAAAAAAATATTGTTAAGCAATCGGCTTTAAGTTATAAATCTAGCATTAGATTTCCTCATAACTTGCCATCATAAAATATATCCAGACTTCCTGTTTTTCACAGACATTCTCCCAGCATACTCAGCGAGAGATCTGCTTCACGTGTTCACTGTCTAACCCTCCCCACCCAGCCTGCCTACTGATGCAAAATTTCTGCGGAGGCCTAAAGATGGCTAAAAAGCAGGCAGAATAATTGCTAGCCCTGGCATTGGCTTGGGCACCTGGCCGGTTGCTAAAATGCCCCTGTAACTCTTCACAGTTCTTGACTTGGTCAATGAAGACCCAGAGTTCATCTGCAAAGCTCACCTCCCGCCCTAGTTGGGGGGTGAGGGGAAAGAAGGCTCTTTCCTTGTGTTGCTGTCCAGCCCCCCCACCAGTCACTCCGCAAGCACTGCCAGCTATTCTGCTGCACACCATCACCTTTTGCTACCACCTGCTGCTCTATTGTGACCTCTTCAGGTCGGTGGCTGGAGGTTCCACCCAGCCTTTACTGATTGTCAATGATTTTCAGATCTTAGTCGGGGAACTTCATTAGACACACAAGTGATTTCAGTGCTAACGATCACTTAACAGAACAAAAGCCTCCTAACAGAGCCTTCATTAGCTCTTTCTTTGAACAGTGGGGAGGACCAGGTTAAGCCATATCTAGCTCACTTGTCTTCACCCCTTCTTTTTTCACAGGGGGTCTGGTATCCAAGCTCCCTGCTTAGCAAATTTCCGTTCAGTTGAGGGTGACCCCCCCCCCACAATCAGGCCAGGCTAAATTCAGTTCTGCTGTCCTCCTACAATATGGATATCACCATTTCACTGTCTTCACCATCATTGCATTGAATTTAAAGTTTTTTATTAAAGATAATGTTTAAAAAACGGGCAGGTACAGAGTTTAAATGGAAGAGTGTCTGGACATCCAGGCATAATGTATGGGTTATCAGCGGGTACACAGTTTGGTTGGGAGTCAGGGAGTACAATGAAACCCTAATCTGTGGTATCCTGGAGGGGGGTAGTAGGTTTGACGGTTAACCGAACACGCGATCAGTAATTCGGGAACATCACTTATTGCAGGGGTTACATAGGATGCAGTTAATGGGGAGTAGGTATGTCCATGATAGTGGATTGTCCCTCATTGAGTGATTCGCAACCCAACACCAGCCAAAGCTGATCACTTTGGCAATACAGCGTCATGATGCTGAGGACCTACGCAGGATGGGTGTGTCCATGCAAACAAGGCCAGCTCCTTCAGTCCTCGTACTCAGCTCTTCCCTAGATGTCAGGGGAGAGCTCACTCAGAACCTGCTTAGACTTATGAACATAAGACTGGCCATACTGAGTTAGCCCAATGGTCCAGTTAGCCCAGTATTGTGTCTTACAGGAGTGGCCAGTACCCAATGCTTCAGAGGGAATGAACAGAACAGGGCGATTCTTGAGTGATCCATCCCTTGTCGTCCAGGCTCAGCTCCTGGCATTCTGAGTTTTAGGGACACCCAGAACATGGGGTTGCATCTCTGTCCGTCTTTGTCTAACATCCGTTGATTGTCCATGAATTGTCTTTTGAACCCAATTATAATTTTGGCCTTCGCAACATACCCTAGCCATGTGTTCCACAGGTTGATGGTGCATCGTGTGAAGAAATATTTTCTTGTTTGTTTTAAATCCGCTGCTTATTAATTTCATTGGGTTCTTGTGTTACGTGAAGGCTTAAAAACATGTCCCTGGTCAACGTCTCTACACCATTCATGCATTTATTGACTTCTCTCATAACCCCCCACCATTTAGTCGCCTCGTTTCTAAGCTGAACAGTTCCAATCTCTTTAATATCTTCTCATATAGAAGCTGTTCCATACTCCTAAATGTTTTTGTTGCCCTTCTCTGTACTTTTTCCAATTCTAATTTTTTTTGGGAGGGGAGGCGGAGTGGGGGGGGTCTTGAACTACAGTATTCAAGTTCTGGGTGTACCCTGGATTTGTGTAGTGGCATTATGGAATTTTCTGTCTTAGCTATTCCTTTCCTAATGGCTCCTAGAATTCTGTTAGCTTTTTTGACTGTGTAGCAAGCCACTCTGGCCTGCTGCCGAGCCTGGGTCCGAGGAGGGCTCACTGTGCTTCCGCTGGACAGAACTGGGCCCTGCGAGCCAAGCCACCCGGAAGCAGAGGGGCAGGGGCAGAGCCCAGGAAGGAAGTATAAAAGGCAGGTCCAGCAGCTCAGTCGGGGGAAGCTGCTGCCGGAGACAGACGTGCCTCCCCGGAGGCAGCGGCCCAGGCCTGACCCGGATCTCGAGACTGTTCCAGACAACCGCCTGGCCGACCGAAGCCTGTGGGACCGGCTGGATCTACCCAACCATGACGACTGGTGGGAGCGGCCGGAGCCAAGAGACCAGGTAGAGGCGCCAGGCCCAAGTGGCTGGAGGGGGCTGCCCAGCCCCCAGGAGGGGGGTGGGCTGCTGAGCCCCACCAGCTGGGGACAGGACTCTCAGCCCGTGGAGGGAGAGAAACTTCCGGAGGCCGATCCCGACCTGAAGGAGTTACCAGCCGCCCAGGGGAGCCCTCGGGACCTGCGACCTGGAGGAGCTACCGCTGGCTGATGACCTCCAGGAGTTCCCGGACCTACCACCCGTAGATGGCGAAGGCCTAGCCGGACGCCCGTTCACCACCTCCCCCTGTGCCCCAGAGGGCCCCACGTGGATGCAGGTACTCCGGGGTTGGGTGGGAGGAAGCCAGGGAGGCCACAGGCTATGGCTGAGATAGGGCCCAAAGCCACGACAGCGTGTTGCGGCCAGAGCCCCGCTGAGCCAGACCCGACAACCCTACTCCGAGGATAGACTGCTTTGCTCGCCCACCCCTCCCACGGGGCGGGGCGATAGACTGCCTTCCTCCCTGCCCCTCCCACAGGCCGCGGCGGTAGACTACTGTGCTCGCCCGCCCCTCCCACGAGCAGGGGCGATACATTGCTTTGCTCGCCGCCCCTCCCACGAGCAGGGGAGATAGACTGTTTATCTCACCCGCCCCTCCCCAGTTCTGGGGTTGTAGACTGGTTTGCTCGCCTGCCCCTCCGTAGGACCGGGGCGATAGACTGCTTTGCTGGCCCGCCCCTCCCCAGGGCCGGGGTGATGGACTACTTTGCTCGCCCGCCCCTCCCCAGGTCCGGGGCGATAGACTGGTTTGCTCGCCTGCCCCTCCGTAGGGCCGGGGCGATAGACTGCTTTGCTCATCCACCCCTCCCATGAGCCGGGGCGATGGACGGCTTTGCTCGCCCGCCCCACCTACGGGCAAGAGCGATAGACTGCTTTGCTCGCCCGCCCCTCCGTAGGGCCTGGGCGATAGACTGCTTTTCTCGCCCGCCCCTCCCACTTGCCGGGGCGATGGACGGCTTTCCTCGCCCACCCCTCCCATAGGCCGGGACGATAGACTGCTTTGCTCGCCCGCCCCTCTCCAGCGCTGCAAAGATAGATTGGTTTGCTTGTCTGCCCCTTTCACGAGTCGGGGCGATAGACTGCTTAGCTCGCCCGCACCTCCCATGGGCCGGGACGATCGACTGCTTTCTTCGCCCGCCTCTCCCCATGGCCGGGGCGAAAGACTGGTTTGCTCGCCCGCCCCTCCCACGGGCCGGGGCGATAGACCGCTTTGCTCATCCGCCCCTTCCACGGGTTGGGGAGAGAGACTGCTTTGCTCGCCCGCCCCTCCCCAGGGCGAGGGTGATAGACCGCTTTGGTCGCCCACCCCTCTCACAGGCCAAGGCGATAGACTGCTTTGCACGTCCGCCCCTCCCATGAGCCGGGGTGATAGACTGCTTTGCTCACCCGCCCCTCCATAGGGCCGGGGCGATAGACTGCTTTGCTCGCCCGCCCCTCCCCAGGACCGGGTTGATGGACTGCTTTGCTTGCCCGCACTTCCCATGGGCCGGGGCGATGGACTGCTTTGCTCGCCTGCCCCTCCACAGCGCCGGAGAGAGAGACTGGTTTGCTCGTCCGCCCCTTTCACGGGCTGGGGCGATAGACTGCTTTGCTTGCCCGCCCCTCCCCATGGCTGGGGTGATAGACTGCTTTGCTTGCCCGCCCTTCTGATAAGCCAGGGCGATAGACTGCTTTGCTCACACGACCCTTCCGTGGGCCGGGGAGAGAGACTGCTTTGCTCGCCCTTCCCTTCCACGGGCCGGGGCGATAGACTGCTTTGCTCGCCCACCCAGCTCAAGGGCTGGGGCGATAGACTGCTTTGCTCGCCCGCCCTTCCATGAGCCGCGGCGATAGACTGCTTTGCTCGCCCGCTCCTCCCAAGGGCCGCGGAGATGGACTCCTTAGCTCGCCCGCCCCTCCCCAGGTCCGGGACTATAGATTGCTTTGCTCGCGCACTGCTCCCCAAGTCCAGGGCGATAGACCGCTTTGCTCGCCTGCCCCTCAAACAGGCCTGGGCGATAGAGCGCTTTGCTTGCCAGCCCCTCCCCAGGGCCGGGGCGAAGGAATGCTTTGCTCGCCCACCCCTCCAACAGACCGGGGCGAGAGACTGCTTTCTTAGCCCACCCCTCCCCAGGGCGGGAGCCATAGACCGCTTTGCTCACCCGCCCCTCCCACGGGCCGGGGCGATAGACCAGTTTGCATGCACGCCGCTCCGTAGGGCAGGGGCGATAGACCTCTTTGCTCTCCCGCCCCTCTCCAGGGCCGGGGTGATGGACTGCTTTTCTCGCTCGAGCTTCGTATGGGCCGGGGCATTAGACTGCTTTCGTCGCCCGCCCCTCCGCAGCGCCGGAGAGATAGACTGGTTTGATCGTCCGCAGCTTTCACGGGCCGGGGCGATAGAGTCCTTAGCTTGCCCGACCCTCCCACGGGCCTGGGCGATAGACCGCTTTGATTCCCCGCCCCTCTCCAGGGCCGGGGCTTATGAATGCTTTGCTCACCCGCCCCTTGCATGGGCAGAGGTGATAGACTGCTTTGCTCGCCTTCCCCTCCCACGAGCCGGGGCGATAGACTGCTTTGCTCGCCCGCCCCTCCCACGGGCTGGGGCGATAGATTAGTTTCATCGCCCGCCCCTCCCACGGGCCGAAGCGATAGACTGCTTTGCTCGCCCTCCCCTCCGTAAGGCGTGGGTGATAGATCGCTTTGCTCGCCTGCCCCTCCCACTGGCCTGAGCGATAGACTGCTTTGCTCGCCCACACCTCTGCAGGGCGGGGGCTATAGACCCTTCTGCTTGCCTGCCCCTCCAATGAGCCGGGGCGATAGACCGCTTTGCTCGCCCGACCCTCCCACGGATCGGGGCGATAGACCGCTTTGCTCGCCCGCTCCCTCCCAGGGCCAGGGCAATGGACTGCTTTGCTTGCCTGCCCTTCCTATGGGCCGGGGTGATGGACTTCTTTGCTCGCCCGCTCCACCCCAGGGCCGAGGCGATAGACTGCTTTGCTTGCCCGCACCTCCCACGGGCTGGGGTGATAGACTGCTTTGCTCGCCTGCCACTCCGTAGGGCGTGGGTGATAGACTGCTTTGCTTGCCCGCCCCTCCCACTGGCCGGCGCGATAGACTGCTTTGTTCGCCCGAACCTCCCATGGCCGGGGCGACAGACAGCTTTGCTCGCCCACCTCTCAGTAGGGCCGGGTCGATAGACTGCTTTGCTCGTCCGCCCCTCTCACAGGCCTGGGCGATAGACTGCTTTGCTCGCCCGCCCCTCCCACGGGTAGGGCGATAGACTGCTTTGCTCTGCTGCCCCTCCCCAGTGCCAGCGTGATAGACTGCTTTGCTTTCCCACCCCTCCCATGAGCCGGGGCGATAGACCGCTTTGCTCGTGTGCCCCTCCCATGGGCCGGGGGGCGATAGATCGCTTTGCTCGCCCGCCCCTCCATAAAGCCGGGGTAATAGACTGCTTTGCTCGCCCTCCCTTCCATAGGGCCGGGGCGATAGACCGCTTTGCTCGCCAGACCCTTCCAACGGCCGGGCGATAGACTGCTTTGCTCGCCCGGCCCGCCCCATGTCCATGGCGATGGACTGTTTTCCCCCCGCACCTCTCCCCAGGGCTGGGGCGATGGACTGCTTTGCTCGCCCGTTCCTCCCACGGGCCAGGGTGATAGACTGCTTTGTTCACCCGAACCTCCCATGGCCGGGGCGACAGACAGCTTTGCTCGCCCGCCCCTCCGTAAAGCCGGGGTAATAGACTGCTTTGCTCGCCCTCCCTTCCATAGGGCCGGGGCGATAGACCGCTTTGCTCGCCAGACCCTTCCAACGGCCGGGCGATAGACTGCTTTGCTCGCCCGGCCCTCCCCAGGTCCATGGCGATGGACTGTTTTCCCCCCGCACCTCTCCCCAGGGCCGGAGCGATGGACTGCTTTGCTTGCCCGTTCCTCCCACGGGCCAGGGTGATAGACTGCTTTGCTCGCCCGCCCCTCCCCAGGGCCGGGGCGATGGACTGATTTGCTCGCCTGCCCCTCCCATGGGCCGGGGCGAAAGACTGCTTTGCTCACCTGCCCCTCCCCAGCGCCGGGGCAATAGACTGCGTGGCAAGCCCACGAAGGCGCTAATTCCCCATAAAGAAAGTGCTGGTCCCAGCCTCGGAACCTGAACACCCAGGATGGGTCCGATGTCCTACAGACTGCCACTACTCTATAATCTGTTGTGTTTCGGTGCAGTTACTGCTCTTAATTCACCACCCCAAGATGCACTGGTTGCTAGGTTGATGGAAGAACAATTCCTCTGAGTTAGCACTGGCTTCACCGGGGTGAAGTCGACGAAGCTACACCTCTGAGGTGGTGTGGATTTTTCACACCCAGAGAGATGTAGCTATGCCAATGTCAATTGCCAGTAAATCCCAGCCCCAAACTCTCTTTCTTCAGTGGTAGCATCTAATTTAG
>ML675631.1:23710508-23725521 GCA_007922155.1 Mesoclemmys tuberculata | reverse complement strand
CATCTTTGTAAAGTTTTTCAGGCATTTAAGCAGTTAGCAGAAACAAAATTATGTGTCTTGGGTGACCTAGTACATAACACCAATAGCAGTTTGCGAACAACCTATAGTCTGACCATTATTCAGCCAACTGAATCAACAGCTGCTTAAAACTAACAACAATAAGAGGTAAAGAAAATTGGGAATTGTGTGCAAGTGCGTCATAAACTGAAACAAGGGGCCAGCTCTAGTTTTCATGCTAACCAGGCAGTTTCAGCACATCTTCCAAAGAAGGAGCAATTTATATTGGCCCTTCTTGTTTGGAACTAGCGATAATCCTGGATATAAACTGTGAAAAAGGGCATCCAGATGCCAGGATGCGGGTCATCCTACAACTGCATGTGAGTATCGCGAACTACGTAGTAAGGAGATTATTTAGCTGCAGTTAGCCCTGCTTTGAGCAAGGGGTTGGACTAGATGACCTCCTGAGGTCCCTTCCAACCCTAATATTCTATGATTCTAAGTAATAACACACAGCATACTGTAATGCTGAAAGCGCTGGGCTATGGTGCCAGCTTCCCTTCTGTGATTACAGGAGCATTGCGGGGCAGAACAGTGGGGGAAAAGGTTGCATGTAGGCCAGCCAGAGGCATTATTGTTGAGGAAGAACATACTGTGTGTGCTACAGCAGGAGCAATGGTCCTTGTCTTATGTCTGCAGAAAAGGACTTTGTATTGCAGCCAGAGGCAATTGTACTTAGTTACTACTGAAGGAGCAATATGTAACTAGAACAAGCTGTACAAAGTTACACAGTAAACACGGCATCAGATCAGAACTTCTAGATGGAGCCTATGAAGTCTGCTATGGCAAGGACAGCCTTTCGCGTGACTAAAAAAAAACCGCTCAGCGTCTTCTACCCTCATTGACATCCTGCCCTGGCTTGTGGTTTAACCTTACACTGTTTCAAATGTCTCTTTTAAGATACAATATATAATGTCATTTTAGGTCAATCATAGCTTTATTATAAGCCCAAATGCGGTCAAGGAAAGGTGCCTTTGTGGTGACCTCCAGGTAATGGCCATTTGCTAAATTTAACCCCAGTTTCCATGTGTTTTGTTTTGTCTTTTGATATTTGTAAAGGGCCACATGCAAAGGCCCTTATCCACTTTATACTCAATCTTTTCAAGCTCAGGTAGAATGAAAATTGAGGGTGAAAAAGCCCATGGGAGCAGGCCCATGGTGGGAGGGGACAACCCATAGCAAGATGACTCCCCTTGAGTGCACTTGAATGTTTCCTTTTTGGAGGGGAGTTTTTGCCCAAGCTAGTAGAAGCAGCAAAGCATTTGGGCCCCCTGGTCCCTGAGGCTCTCTAAAATCTCTCAAAGGCAAAAGATTACCCATATGGTTGGCCTTGAGAATACACTAGCTTTGCCTGTAGCATCAAAAGGACCTGACTTCCTTTGCAGGTCTCAAGCATTATCATTCCAGAGCATTCTACACAGGCAACTGCCTCTGGATTCCCCATTAAAGAGCAGATTTCCTGGCATGGAGAATGAAACACAACCTGATGACCTTTTGGACAGATTCTGTGTGGTACTTTGGCAGGGGAAGATGCGCATGCCACCGGACCCTTCCACTCCTGCGCCTGACCTTTCTCATCTATTATTATTATTATTTCTATTACCATTCTTGGAATGGGCCCATCATCATGGTCTCAGAGCAACTGCTGGCGTTAGACCCCCCATGGTGATTCAAGTCAGTAACATTTCCTCCCCATTCCATCCGCCTCACAGAGGAGAGCATCGCATGAGAATTATTTCCCCCCCACATATGCTCCAGAGATGCTTCTGGACAATGAGTTGCTTTGTGGGAAATCAGTCACACGAGAGAAGGACTGAGGGAAATACCCTGTTGCTGGGAATGGCTGACGTCCTGGACATGTGAGCTTCATGAGGAAGGTGGCCAGTTCCATTGTTCTTGCGGAGTGGTGCTGCCAAGGCCAAGTCCCAGTGGGTGTCCTGGGCCCACAACACTGATGGCTTAGAGAATCAGGACTTTCAAAGTGGAGGTATTGTTTTGTGAACCACTGCATTGGCACCATGGAGTGAGAAGGTGCAGGTATTCATGCTGCTAATCTGACCGACCTCCCTTTCAGTCAGGCCAGGGAGCTCTATGAGATGGAGGGTCCTCCTCACGCATGGATCAAGGGGCATGATCTAGCTCTGAGAAAAAAAAACCCACAGGAGTGGCCCAATACCAACAGCCTCAATTGCAATTCTCTGGACGCATTGGCAGGAAAGATTCAACAGAATCGCAGCAGGTGGAGTCCAGCACCTTAGCTTCGTCATTTAAATATGCCAGGCTAAGAAAAGATGGCGACTCGGTGAAAACCTAAGGAGTAGAAGCACTGAAGAGTAACCCCAGTACAGTAACTTGGTTGGTTAAACCCATACCCGGAGCATCTTATGAAGCCCAGATGAGGATGAAAGGTTAAACCATCTGCAGGATGACCTGCAGAGGGACTCTGAGACCATTTCTTGTCCATTATGTTTTAGAAACGGAGGCCTGGGAATTTGTACCTTCACTGAGAATTTCTTTAGTTTTCTGGGTCGTGTCTGGAGCTCTAGAGAAACTACTTCTACTTCCTGGAGGATGTCATCTTGGCATGATGCAAGTGGGCCAAGAAGCCTTACACAGCACTGCACAGTGCAAGAAATCCAGTATTGCAGCTTTCCGTGGCATTCACTGGAAAATTTGCTGGAAGCTGACTTATGGTTTTGTTAGTAGTTTGTTTGGCCATTAATTTCATCCTGGATGGCTTCTCTTGGTAGCCCTGAACTTCCTGCTGACAGAAGAAGGTGATGAGGGCTAGTTGGCGGAAGTGGAAGGGAGGAGAAGTCAAAGACCTATCGAGTTTCTTTGCAACATGTAACCAAGGACTTTGCTCAGAGCAATGTAGCAAAATCGAGGCCTTGGAAGGAATAAATCCTTAACTGAGCTGGTGTATGCAAAGTAATCCACTCCCCCTCGCTTATGAAGTCCGGTGAATGGTCTCTGGCCTTCTTCCATACAATATACCTATTCCCCCTCTATGGCTGTCATGTGACCGCAAATATTTCAATTTATTTCCTTAAATCAGGACCGCTGGGGGAGGTTCCTGCTAGTAGTTCAGCATGCTGTGGGTTTAGACCCCTGTGTCAACCACAGCAAGGTGATTATATAGCCCCCTTCATTCACGCACTGTTGTTTCAGGAAGGTCTAAGCCCAGACAAAAGGCTAAAAGCCCAGACATCCTTTATTTGAGCATTTCACAAATAAATTACAAGTGTCTTTGCAACCACATCATAAATCAAAACGTTTATTTACACCTCAGAAATAGCAAGCAATTCAGCAACTAGGGCCTAAAGGAACCATTAACCGGAAAAAGTAGCTGAATAAAATATTTGAATCCAAACAAAAACTTCTTCTCCCCCCCCCTGCTTCATTTGAACTTTTACAAAGAGAAAATCATTTTAAAAAAATTCCTGGTGGTGACTGAAGGAGACAGAGTTCATTATGGGGCACAAGAGATGATACAGGAGGTTACCATTTGACGTTTCAATTAATCACACAGCATGTCTGTACTGAATTAACCACTATACACACTTTCATTTTACAATCTTAGTTCATGGGCAGGGCGCGTATGCATGCACACACATGCACTGTCCTTTTAGACTACATTCATTTAACCTCAACACATTGAATACAATCACTTATTAATGCAGAGGAGCAGCATAACGTTCAGTGGGTGGGTATAACTTTTCCATATAGCCATCTTGCTGATATTGAAGACAGTTAGGATTCTTTCTCTAGCCTCCTTCACACTAGTACTGACTTGCTGGTATACAGACAACTAAAATAAAAGGAGTCAGTAAACAATTATGCAAATCTTCAAATTATATAAATCAATATAAAGAGAGAGAGAGAGAGAGAGAGTCAAGTGAGGCTTAAATCAATACAGCATCAGAGGTGGGAATAAACCATTTATTTTCATCAGTTTGGGTTCACCATGCCCCTGCTTGAGTAATGTGTTCATTCATAATTCATAGAATTAAACTGCTTATTCCAAATCCCATGCTGCGTGGTCTCTCTCCCCCTCTACATATATTATATATATAGCTCTATATATGTATGTGTGTATCTTTATATATCTACATATATACACACACATAGCAATTGTGCAACTAGTGACTTTCACTGAGAATTTCTGTGTGTATTCATTTCCTTTGGACATTGAAAAGTTAGCTATCATCATTACATGTGGTTAGGTAAAGTCGTAACAGCACTGGGTCACACGTTTTACATAGTAAAATAGTTATCTGTATCTGCTTTACATGGAATATAAATAAATCACAGAGAGCTAAATGGGAAAGAATTGGTGTTGATTTTTTGGTTTTGGTTTTTTGCTACCTTTGGGAGATGTGCAACTTGGACAGTTGGAGTGGCTACAGATAGAGTAAGGAGAATATATAATCTTATATTTTTCCTTAGCCCTGCTATTCTCGAGGCAGCATCATTTTTTATTGTCATTCATCTTTTATTCAATTTTTTTTTACATGAAATAAGATACACACCTTTGGTGAGAACTTGACCTCCAGATAAACAATAAAGATAATGTGATCTGTGTACAAAACTCTGCTGTGTGATCAAATGGCTAACTGTACTGGCAGCAACAGCGGGGTGAAATTGCAATCACCATGTTTTAGAAAACAAGTGATGCAGAGGAATGACTAGTGATATGATAAACATAACCATAACATATGTGATTCTCTTTCTCTGTAATAATAAAATAAAGCATTTAAACCGGGTCACCTATCAACTGACTAGAAATCCTTAATTTCATAAATGAGATTGTATTGGTTTAAATGGTCACCCAAGAGCCCAATGAGAATTACTTGACTAGCTGTGGTCATTCTAAATAAAGGTTAAAGAAAATTATGCAGGGGACACCTTAAAAGGGGACGGTGAAGGAAGTGAGTATAGAATGTAGCTTTCCTTTAGTTCAAGACAGCCCTACAATAATAGATAAAAGATTTCCCAGTGTCTTATGACAAGTTATGCTATGTTACTCTTTGCAGCAGACTGATAAAAGCGCTGTGCTGGGAGATGAGATGAAATACCGCTTACAGACAGCAGGCTGACTTCATCTTTTTAAATCCTGAATAGTTCTGGTGAATGGAGTTACTCTTGATTTAGGTGGGTAGAAATGAGATGCGGATCTGGCTCCATGGATATATTACCAAAACATTGTTCCACTGTAATCTAAATCTTATTTGACACCCACCATGATATTCAGCTGGTTTTCTTTTGTTTTGATCTTCAGACCTGCAGTTACTGAACATAATGTACATTAACAGATGCACATAGGCATAATACGAGCACACTCATGAGGTGTATTGACAGTGTTTCGGTTAGGAAGTACACTGAAAATGACATATTTACCCTGCTAATCAACACCATTCTTTGATTAACTTAATAACTGTCATATTGGATTCATGTTTTGCCAGAAAATACAGGGTTTTCAAATGAAATGATTTATACCAGCATGGCTTTGAGTATGTTTCAAAATGAAAATGATTAAACTCAGTGTCTTTCAAAATGTAGACAACTTTCATGTATTACACACACATACCCACAGAGAGAAATAAATGGCGCAGTAACTAAAATAGCTAAGTTAAAATAGCTGATAGATTATAAAAACATTAAGATATACCTGAACAAATTTGAAACTTAGTCCATCATAAAAAGGAAAAGCAAAAGGTATGAGGTCTTTCTTTTTGATCTTTCCGGATTTTGCATGACAGGAAATGCTTCCAAATGCTGCGTGTTTCAGGAAATAATATAGTCTTGGGCCTTTTCCTACCACCTTAATCACGTAAGGAGTCCTGTGAGTTTTAATGGGGCTTCTCACTTAAATAAGGCTGTAAGCTTTGTCCTATGGAGTTTCTTGATAGATGTCCTTTCTTGAATAAGGGGAGTGGGGAAGTGAGGAAGAAATATTAAGAAGGCAGGGATATGCTCTATTTTCATGCTAGGATGCCCAGAGGTTAGCTCAGGCTGGAGCCCCTGGGCATATGAATAGGAGAGGATGGGCTTGAGCTTGCAAAAAGCCTCACAGTTGGGATGAGGAAATCAGGGAGGTGTTCATGTCTCTGTGATCCAGAGCTTCCACAGGGGAAATATTCTCATTGATACCCACCCCTTATATAGATCAAAAGGCTTCTATATTATTTCAGATGTTACTTTCTGCATTGTGGACTTGTTACTGCACAGATAAATAGTAGGCAACTGGCTTTGTCCAGTACTTACAGCAGCTTGATGCTGGGACAGATTCAGACAGAGAAGTTTTATTCCTGGACTTGGGCCTCCTTAGGACAATCCACAATGTCTTGGGGAGCCTTGGACTGAACAAGAAGCAGAGATGGCTTCCCATAAAGTCTCACGCAAAGCCCAGTGAATTCTGTGGGAAACTTTGCACTAACAGACTTTGAATGAAGTCCATATGCATGGGGAGGAAGAATCCCATTAAAAAAATACATTTATGTGGAGAGAAGGTTGTTTCCATTACATCCAAGTGGAGAGCTTAGCAGACCAAAGCATGGGATGCAATTCCTCTTTGGGAAAGATCCACGGTTTATTGATTTTCCTTTGCAAACTTTACATTTAGCACTTGTTTATATGTATAAGTAACTGGTGATTATAAAGCAGCAGCACTTGCTTAGCAAAATGCCTGGGACAGAAGATGTGGAATGGAGGCATGCCAAGGTCCACACAGGAGTAACGTTTGAGATCAGGCACTTCCTTCTTCAAGGCCTGCAGTTGCCTAATGAACCTTTCTGAAATCCTTCTTAAAAGAAACTCCTATTGACCTGTAAGTACTACTTTGGTAACTCAAACATCTAGGATGTGCTGGGAAAGAAGCAAGGTCAGTGAGAATTTTTCCAGGGTCAGGACTTCAAGAGTTAAGCTCTAAGAGAAAAAACAGCTTTTTGTGTCAAGGCAGTTTATATCTCATCAAGAAATCTTCAAATTTAGGGATGTGCACAACACAAACAAACTTTTCTGCTGTCACCATTGTTCATTATTATTATTATTATTATTATCTGCGTTAAAAAGGACCTGTTGTAATATTTGGTATAATACAGAAAGTCAGAGAAAAAGCTATTGTACAGCAATTTTTCACCACCAATACACATTTAATATCTAGTGTAACATCATGAAAAACTAAATAGGTTTGGAATTTATTTTTTATACTTCCAAAAAGCTTTAATACTGAAACATATACATGATGTGGAAGGTATGTGGATAATCTCACTGTAGTAATGACGACATACAGTATCCGATAAGTGCTGTAAAAATGCCAACCAAAAACACCGCTGTGAAGTTCTATTGCCTAAGAAAGCATTGTTCTTTAAACTTTAAATAAGCAAGTTTATTAAAGTTTTCTAAGACACTTACCTCACCCTAGTTACTGGCAAGCTCTAGTAAAAGCCACAGTTGGCCACTAGAATAATTTCTTGTGTGTGTGAATTTTATTAAAAAATTTGGTGTGAACTATGATGGATCATTTACTGTTTATTAACAGGGTGGTCATCTTGTTATAGTTAGAAGTTTTTGTTTACCTTACATGCTCACAGAATAAAAAAAGGATTAATATTCATACATACTTTTTATTTCCATGTTTGCAAACAAGTGTGGTTATTTCACACACACACAAAAAATATCTAGTTACTTTTAATCAAAAACTGTGTATACATGTATATGTATATGTATGTGTGTGTGTGTGTGTGTGTGTATATATATACTCCCAACAAACTATATATATGAATATATTTATACAATAGGGCATCTATTTCCCTCACTGCACTCAGGGATGTCAATGAAAGTTGCATGGAGGTAGAGAGAGAGCAGGCCTTTGTGGTTAGGGAGTTGAAAGAGCGATGATTGATGCATCTGAGAAATCCCACCACCCTTATCACCATAGGCCTGACATATGAACATCTACCTACCTGATTGCCTCTGCATATCAGGCACTAAGAAGTTTAAAATGTCCTCAACTGCACCTACAAATAATTATCTGCAGGTGCAAAAAGAGATGGTTTAATGTCCCTTTAAAATCAGGCCCAGAGTGCTCCAATGTTCTAGATTAATACATTTGCCTCAGTTGATCACTTTCATGCCTCTTGCAAATCACAACCTCCTTATCTGCCAGTGCTGCTGTCATTGTGATGGGGAGTGAAAAGCTGCTTGCACTGCTGCCTCATCAGTACCACTAGGGGCTAAAGAAAACTTGATTGGAAATAGAGGGTTGGGAATTTGCGTCTCTTGTTCACTGAGCCTGAGGTAAAAGAAGTGACATTGTGGAGGACTGGCCCTGGTATGGCTGGCCCCATTAAAATGGCAATTTTAATGGCATAATTGCAGTTAGTCTCATGTTTTGTGTTACACCATTGTATAAACAGCATATACAATGGGTTTAGCTATGATAGGACAGTTATTATTACTCATCTGTGGCTTTGTTACTATGGCCTAACCCCGCCCTCCCAACATCAGATGAATGTCTCATAAAAGCTAAACCTATAGTTTATCTCTTCTCTGCATATAAATATATATACACACATACAGTCATACATATACAAATACCAACCCACAGACCAAATATTTGTTTTTGAATAGTTGAATAGCAACAAGTCAACAGATAGAAAAAAAATTGAGTCATTCTATATTCAGCTCCAAGAAGGTCAAGTTGCGATGTCATGGTCTTTTAACATTCAGTGAAAATTCTCATAAACCTTGCATTTTGCAAGAGTAATCCATTATCGAACAACTGTATGGGCAGAGGTTGTCAAACACTGACGTACAGTTGGATAGACTAAGTGAGGTTGCAAATTAAACTGAATCTGGAGCAACTGAGGCCTAGTAGTGAAGAAAGTAACTGTAAACTGCGGTCTTCAGATTTGATGGTTTCCTTTTCTTGTTGCCATGGCAACTCGGTAGGACAGCTTCAAATGTCAGGAGTTCTTACAGACCTAGGTGATGGGAAATGTGTTGTTATTACTGAGCAGATCACAGCATCCTTTAATATTTCCTTAGGGACAAAAGACATCACATCACTCATTGTGTTGCATGCATGTTATTAAGTAATTGGAGTTAAATCAATCTGATTCAGAGATAATTATTTGATGACAGAAATCTATGGGAGCAAGCCCCAAAATGCCACTTCAGGCATTTAAGGCCCTTTAACAGGACATTTGGAGAGAGGAGTAGTCAAGGAGTCTGAGCTCAAAACAAGAGACAGTAATTCCTATGATCTGATTCTCTTGTACCATGCATCTTCATCAATTACACCTGTGTAAAGTGAGGTAAAATACCAACCAGTATTATTTTTTCACTCACTGATCAGACAACTTTTTAAAGAATGTGCACATTTTAAAATTATAGTTCAATTGGTGCTTTATTCTCCCTGGACACTATGGCTTGGAATAGCTGCTCTATTGATTGCGTGGTAGAACACTGGCAACCAATATATACCTCTCATACCTCAATATATCTCTATTATTTTTCCTGTGTTAGATAATTTAAAAACTCAGCTTGAAGCATGACTCTGCCTTTTTTAGATAGCCACCCTTTACATTGTATCAGAGAGGTGACTATTTAATATGCAAAGAAGCAGAGGCAATTAAGATCTGCTCCAACATCCACTGAAGTTAATGGGAGTCTTTCCATTGACTCAAAGAGACATTCGTTGGATCTTTCACTGAGCTGAAAATACTGTGTTTGAATTGAGAATGAAAGCACAAGGCTGTAGAAAGGATTCAGGACAAATCAGTCAGCTGTTTTATTTTTAAAATGATCAGAGTGGAGCTAATTTGGACATGATGCTGGCCCTGTATCTCAAAAACAAGCAAGGGCCCTGATCCTACAATAGCTGGCCCCTATCTCAACAGGTCTCCAGGCAGATGGAAAGATCTGCTTATATGTAGATCACTGCAGGCTTGGGCCATGAAAACAAATGTCATACACCCAGATCCAAAGAGATGAGTGTGCTTAATGAATATGCTCATCTAATCTATGTTAAATTTCTATTCCTTGATCACCTATTTATTTTTCCAGTTAACTATAAACATCATACAGCCTATTCAGGACACAATGGGTATTATTTAGATGCTGGATTGCCATTTTTGTTTCCTTGTTTTTGATTTTTTTGTTTTTTTCCCTTTCAGGAAAATTGAGTGTAATAGCAAGTTTGATAAAGTTGGTTTTGTTCTGACTAATTATTGGCTTGTTATTATTTTTATATTATTAAAAATTTAATTTAATGTTAAATTTCACCAACCATGGGATTTTCACCAACTATGGGAAAACTACCTACCTGAAGTAATGTTCATTTCCCTCCATTTATTTTTATTAGTGGCACATATGTTGCATAATGCATATTTTGCCATAAGAGATGGTAGGGTATAACAGCCTACTATCCCCTATGGCAAAATATGCACTATGCATCACATGTTCCACTAAAAAGATAAGTGTAGGGAAGTGAAACAACCTAATGATCTAGAGAGAGCCTTCTGAGAATGTACAAAATCTCAAGAGCTGAAGAACAGAGTTCAGCCACTGGCTATCTTCTACTTGCCTTTGCATTCACCTTCTCCACTACTTTCTTCTTAGTTTGCTTATACACCATCCATACTTGTCCGTATTCTTTCTAAATTTTGAGAACATGTTGCTCTGAGATGTCCACTAGGGCTTCACTTACCATTGAACTGCCATCATTTTTTAGGTGGAATTTAACTGATGTATAAACAGCACACAGTAATGCTACATACTAATACGGCACAGAAAAGAGGATACCATATATTCACTTAAACAACAGAATGAATCTTAGTTAGCAAGGATGCAATCACCTGAAGTGGAATATTGTCCGGGAGTAGGACTAATGTCATCTAGATTTCAAACTACCACAAAATTTGGGATTGTTTGGTTTGGAGGTTCATGTGTGGTTATTAAAGACAGAGATGCTAATCACAAAATTCTGTTCCACATTTGCATACTGAAAACTCCTTGAGCACCACCACCACCAGTGTTAAGGTATGTTGGGATGAGACGTTCCGATTTGGGCTAATCTTCTGATCTCCTGAGACAATGAAAAAGAAATTTCACATCTCTGAAGGCAGCGTGATGCCTTCTAACATCAAGAAGGGGCATTTATTCAATCCTGACTCACAGGAAGTTGTCCTGCCTTTTGAATCCAAAACCTACTCTGAGTTTTTAGGAGATTCTTGGAGGTCTCCAAGCTAAGGACAACCAGTCTCTCATGTCAAACAAACAATAATCATAACACTCAATATCTGGATAGTCCATAGGCTGAAATTTCTTCAGAAAGTAAAATTTCAGTACAAAATCATGAATACCCTACAAAATCAGGAATACATGATTAGTTCCTCAGCAGCTTGTGAACAAGAAATAGGGGCTACATTTGTTGCATTAATCATTCATTATAAATAGATTGCCGAATTCTAGTTTTGAACATGATTTTTTGGAGTCTAATATAACTGTAGCATGATACCTATCTATCTATCTACCTACCTATCTCTCAAAACCCTTCACACAGTATTGACAGTTCCTATTGTGCTGTGCTCATGGAGGATAAAATATGTAATGTTATGGTTTAATGGTCATATTTTGAAAATTTTCTTCGCCTGTAAACAATAACCACACACAAATCCCAAATCAACAAAAATAACCCCACACCTTCCCTTCCGTCTTTCAGTGTGGAATTCCCAGTGGATTCACCCACTTACCAACTTGAATTTAGTTCCTCTACTCAAGGACTCATGTAATATTCCCAGTGAAATTTCAACCAAATAGAAGAAATACGTTTACATTTGCCTTGAAAAGTTACATCAGTTGCTTTTTCAAATTAGAATGTCACCAAACTGATGAGAGGAGGAGCAAACAAAAGGTCGGATCCTGATCCCATTCAACTCCCATTGAAGCCAACTGGAGAACTCTTCTGATCAGACTCACTGGGCTATTGGAATGATAAAAGGGGCCATGAAGCTTATTTGAGTGCGCACATAGGTTGAGAAGTCAATGCCCAAACTGGGTTACAATTTAAGTGAGGGTTCCACTTTAGGGTTAAGGTTCTGCTGTATAGAGTTAAGGAATTTAAGTTTTGAGTTTGTGCATGCAAGCGCACAGTCATACACGCTTTTAAGAAACATTAGAAAAAAAAATCCTGCAGTTTTTCATGTAACTGTAGCAGGTGGGGATTCCATCTGTAGTGGTTTTTCTTGAGGAAAAAAATAGACTTTTATATTTTATCAAGAGAAAGTTGTCAAGATTTTCAGTGGGAGTTAAGGTTATTTCTTTGTGAGCCATGTAGTCTATCAAATGAAACCCTGGAAACAGTGAGATAAAGAAAGCAGTTCATTCCATAGAGTCTAGGGACAATATAAATGATGTAGTGCTTCATTCTCCTGGATTTTGTTGTGACCAGAAGCCCTTGATGGGACTCATTCTTTTGATCTTTTTTTCAGGCTGTACACTTCTTTTTCATTTTCTGATCTAGCCTTCAACACATCTCTATAGACATCCTTACCTTCAAGTGTGCGGATGACAAGGACTATCCTATTCTAAGTACTGTTGGTTAAAGCAGCATAAGCCATGCACTATGAATAATTGATTTGCCTCTTCTTCTGCATGCAAATTGCCTGTGAGCTGCTTTCAGTTCTCGCAGATATATGTTTTTTCCAAATTATGTGCCAAATAATTTCTGCAAATAATTCTCTTCTGTAGTTTGAGAGCAAGTACTCAATATTTGAGTGTGTTAGTTAATTTTGATTACACACATACGTCACCTGATGTGCTTTATGTTCCCTGAGAGAATTAATCCAACTCTTCTATTCCAATGTGAATATCAAAGGTTGCCGACTCAAAATTTGCTTTCCAAGAATATTCTCAAAGAGTCTCTTAAAATATAGCATTTTCTCAAACACTCTGGCCAGGACACTCCTTTGCTAGAATATTTGTAGAAATTAAGAAGAGCCAAAGTATTGGACAAGATGCTCAGGTGCGATAAATGGGTGTAGCCTCAATGAAGTCAACAGTGCTAGGCTTATTTAAATCAGCTGAGGACCTGGCCCAGTACCTATTTCATATGCAAGCAAATTCTCATGAAACATTTCTGAGATATTTTCCAGCTCTGATTCCAATGTTCTTTTTTGTTCGAGGTGAGGAAGTTTTACTACATTTTTCCCCAAGAGATGGACTAAAACCTAAACTCTAAATCAATTCCTTTTCCATCACCCCCACCTTCCCTATCAAATTTCAGCATGTTTAATTTCTCAGTTTAGGCCCATCTGCAAATGCTTGATATCAGAGTCAAGGAGTGTCTTTCTATGACTTCAATGGATCTAATTTATTTTTTAAAAAAGTACCTCGTGTTTTGAATCTGGCAACATATGTGCTATTAAGAAATGTTGTGAACATAAAGCATATAGAAAAGTGCATAGTGTAGGTCCATTCTAATAAACTGCATTAGGAAAGTCAGATGATGCAAGATCAAGTTTATACCTGAATGCTACTGATCATCGTGCCTCATAATTTCATTATTTCTTTGAAAAAAATTTACAGAACAGCTTTGTTCGTCTGTTTACTTGTTCTCCCAAGAGGCATTTCTCCATATGTTGTTTAAAATTTGCTCTCTCTCTACCTACAGTAGATAATGTGCCAGAATACTGTTGCTGGGAGGAAAGGCATGATGGTAGGCAGTGTATGATACCTTTCTTCTTAAATCAAGAATAGAATTATGGAAATGTAGGTTGGAAGAGACTCAAGTGATCACCAAGTCCAGATCCCTGTGCTGAGGCAGGTCCAAGTAAACCTAAACCATCCCTGATTGGTGTTTGTCCAACCTATTCTTAAAAACTTCCAATTATGGAGATTCTACAATCTCCCTCGGAAGCCTATTCCAGATCTTAATTACCCTTAAAGTTAGAAAGTTCTCTCTAATATCTAACTTAAACTTCCCTTGTTGCATATTAATCCCATTACTTCTTGTTGTACTTTTAGTGGACTGTAGGAAGGTGCAGGGACCTTCCCCCGCGGCGGGGCCCCAGGAAGGGCAGCTGCCGCCCCAAACACAGCCAAGTCCAGATTTAAAACCCCCACCTGTCCGTCAAGGCCGGGAGCCGACCGGGATAGGCCCGAGCGACTGGCCAATCCCGTCCCCAGAGGGCAGGACTTCCCCCAGACAAGGGAGGATAAAAGGCAGGGCCCGTCGCTCAGTCTGGGGCTGACGGTCAGCAGGGTCAGACCTGCCTCCCTGCCAGCTAGAGGCCCGGCCTGAGCTCCGCCTGACCAAACCCCAGTGCAGGCCCTGGCCGGACTTGGCGGACTGGGAGCAACCCTCCTGCCGGGGAACCGACGATTGGATCGGACACCTGGGGATGGGATGAGCCCTGGGACCCTCCTGGTGGGGAAGGCCCCCCTGAAGCGGGGCGTGACCTAGAGGAGCTACCTGCCGCACCCCCAGCTGAAGCCGGACCGGATCTGGAGGAGCTACCTGAAGCTGAGGCCCCAACCGAATCCTGTGATCTAGAGGAACTGCCCCTCGCAGAAGAGTTCCCGGACCTGCCGCCCGTGGGCGCCGACGGCCTGCTGAACCTACCCCGAGCCAGCTACCCGACGACCACCGAGGAGGGAGGTACCAGGGACGGGACGGGACGGGAGGGGAGGAAGTGGCCCAGGGGCAGCCCCAGTTCGGGCTGCGGTGGGAAATCTCCTGCCTCTGGCGTGTTACGGTTCGGACCCCGCCAGAGCAGCGGCAGTGGCCCTGCTGCTGCTAGGGCCCTGGGCTGGGACGCAGTGGAGTCGGGTGGGCCTGCGTCCCCCTCCCCCCTTTTTCCTTTTGACCTCTGACAACCCCACGACCCCTCCTCCAACCCGGCGCTTGCTTGCTCGCCCGCCCTGCCCAGGGGCCGGGGCGATAGACTGC
>ML675631.1:23589472-23710498 GCA_007922155.1 Mesoclemmys tuberculata | reverse complement strand
ATAGACTGCTTGCTTGCTCGCCCGCCCTGCCCAGGGGCCGGGGCGATCGACTTTGGTCGTACAGCTAATTCTCCATTTATTTCTCGGAAGGTGCAGGGACCTTCCCCCGCGGCTGGGCCCCAGGAAGGGCAGCCACGCCTGATGGGTGACGCCCGCCAGGTTACATGGACATAGAGAACAATTAATCACCATCCTCTTTATGACAGCCTTAACATGTCTGAAGATTATTAATAGGGCCATCCATCCTCAGTCTTCTTTTGTCAAATCTAGTCATGCCCAGTTTTTTTAACGTTTCCTTACAGGTCAGGTTTTCTAAACCTTTTATCATTTTTGTTGCTCTTCTCTGGACTTTCTCCAATTTGTCCACATCTTCCCTAAAGTGTGGTATCCAGAATTGGACACAACACTCCAGCTGAGGCCTCCCTAGAGCTGAACATATGTCTTACATACAACATTCCTGTTAATACAGTACAGAAAAAGAGCCCAATTCTCTGAGGCCTGCCATTCCTTCTTCTCTTTTCAGCTGCTGAACACCTTCAAACTAATATTTGCCCTAAATGGGAATTGAAGTTGGACTAGTCTATTCTATTTAGGTGCTCACACCATGTCCATCACCCTAATATCTGAACTTTGCTAGTCCGTTACATAATCATACCAATATATCTATGAAGTTATGCATCAAGATAAAAGGCTAACATCTCTGTTTTCCTGGCCACCAAATGTTACTGCGCTCTGCTTCCAGGGCCTTGGCATTGACACTATTAAAGCCCCATTCATTGTCATAAAGAGGTATTATTTCTGATCTGAAAGCCTTCAGTAATTCAGGAGACCCAGCACTTGCTCACAAAAGAGAGAAGTTATTTTAAAAAATATTGACCTGTTTTCCTCAAGATATGGGTCAGACATCCTGATTTACGAAATCTTAGGCATTCTTAGAAGAAAAAATAACCTGACACACTTCCAACATGTTCACTTTCAATTTTGGTGGGAAAATAAATTTCAAAGAAGGAGGGATAATCAAGCCCTTCTGATTTGGACAGAGAAGAATAAAAATGGAAGGACAGGGCTGTATTTCAACAGCATTGTTTCAACAGAGCTTTTTAAGAGCAGTTATTTAAGAGCCAATTCAACAGCAATTGAAGTCAATGGAGTACCTCCCCAAGGGCTGTTCTAAGTGATGCTGGGTAGAGCAGTTTCTTATAGAGCATTCCACTGGTCAAAAATTGTCAGAATACAGGGTGCGCCAAATTTGCCCACTCCCAGTGCAGGCTCTGCAGGGACTCCCCTTATGCTTAGCTATATCAGCTTTTTGGCACCTAACATAAGATAGTTCCCCAGGTGCTCTGTTAGGGTAGCATCTTGACCACAAACTAGCTTTACAGAGCCATATGAGAATGGAAAATGTAGGTCCTCTACTTACTAGGGAAGGATTCCAAGAAGGCTGAGAGGTTTAATGCCTACTTTGCTACAGTCTTCACTAAAAAGGTTAATGGTGATCAGATATGCAACACAATTTATACTAACAACAAGGAGGAATGAATGCAAGCCAAAATAGATAAATAACAGGTTAAAGAATATTTAGATAAAACTAGATGTATTCAAGTTGGTGGGGCCTGATGAAATTAATCCCGGGGTACTTAAGGAACTAGCTGAAGCAATCTCAGAACCATTAGCAATTACCTTCGAGAACTCATGGAGGATGGATGAGATCCCAGAGGACTGCAGAAGGGCAAACATAGTACTTAGCTTTATAAAGAGGAATCAAGAGGGGCCAGTGGAATGATAGATTGGTCAGCCTAACTTCAATACCTGGAAAAATACTGGAACAAATATTAAACAATCAGTTTGTAAGCACCAAAATGGTAATAGAGTTATAAGGAAAAGCCAACATTGATTTGCCAAGAACAAACCAGCCAACCTAATATCTTTCTTTGGCAGCATTACTATCCTAGTGGATAGTTGGAAAGCAGTAGATGTTATATATCTTGATTTTAGAAAGGCTTTTGACACTGACCCCCTTGGTATTCTCATAAGCAAACTCGGGAAATGTGGTTTAGATGAAATTTCTATATGTGGATGCACAACTGGTTGAAAGAGTAAATTCAAAGAGTTGTTATCAATGGTTCATTGTCAAACTGTGTCTAGTGGTGTCCTACAGGAACCATTTCTGGGTCTGGTACTATCCAAAATTTTAATTAATGACTCGGATAATGGAGTAGAGAATATGCTTATAAAATCTGTGGATGACACCAAACTGTGAGTGGGTTGCAGCATTTTGGAGGACAGGATTAGAATTCAAAATGACCTTGAAAAATTAGAGAATTGGTTTGAAATCAACAAGATGAAATGCAATAAAAGTAAATTCAAAGTACTGTACTTAGGAAGGAAAACTCAAATGCAGAACTACAAAATGGGGAATAACTACATATGTGCTGAAAAAAGATCTGGGGGACATAGTGGATCACAAATCAAATATGAGTCTACAATGTGATGCAGTTGCAAAAATGAAAAATCATTATCCAAGCATAAGAGATTGTCTAATGGACAGTTTCTAAAAACTAGCTTGCAAAAAGTAACAATCCATTTTAAACAGCCTACTTACGTGTCTGTGTTATGGATTTATACAATGAAAGAAGCCACCTGTCTATTCCTAGAGGGCTAATCCAATGTTCACTCTCTATCTGAGGGCGTATGATGGAAGAAAATGGTGAAATAAAACACATGCCATTCTTCAGGCCCAATATTTCAACCTGCCTTGCCTTACCAAAAAAGCCCTATCATACACACCCTTGCCCCATTCGCTACGGGCCAGTTTTCTAAAAGCTTATTGGCCAACATCTCCAATTTAGGCAACCCCAGCTTGTGTTTATCACAGGGCTTTGGCACTGCCTGACCTCTAGTATTTAACTTTGTAACCTTGCCATTCTCTTACTGTCATTTTTATGATGCTATTTTTTATTTCCAGAATCCAGAGCCATTTGCTAGAGAGCTGTTGAATGCTTTGTTCCTCACAAGAGGCAAAATTCAACCCTGTGAGGAGGGCCAGCAGCACAATTATACATCTTTTAAATCCCACTGAAACCCTCAGAGGGATTAATGGTGCATAAGCTTTGAGCTGACCCTCTGCATGGAGGTAAACTTTATCCAAGACACATGTTTATACTGATTCTTATTTAACATACAGTAGGTTAGTTAATAAAACCGGATTCTAGATTTCACTGCTTGCATGCTCCATTTCCTTCAGAGGGAAAGCTTCAATTACCCTCTCATTGGAAATACTGAATTTACTCTTTGCATAATTAAAAAAACACATTTACAACATGTTGAAACCTCAGTACTGTTGCAGAGTTCATGGGGAAATGGAATATAACATCAGAAACACATTCACCTCACCAACATTCAGATAATTCTTTCCTGGATTTACCATCTTGAAAAGGGCATTGATTAGACAAATACTTACTGCTGTAGCCTAAATGTAAATTATAATAATAATAACCTACCCCAGAACTTTTCAGATAAATTGTTTGTTGCCAGTGTCCCCATGTGTGTGTTTTCCAAAATTCTAGAGCGATGCTCTCTTTGAGCTTTATCCATATCTATTTCCATCAACTTCAGTGGGACTTGGACAACGCCTTCGGACATTGCAAATATTCTTTGTGCATATAGAAAACAACCATTTAATAGCCAATCCCTAAATGAAATCTAGTCCAAATCTTAGTGTAGAAAGATATTGTCTAAGCTTTGCTGCGGGTGTCAAAAGATAGAAGTTCCTGATCTTTGCCAATTTAATATTTTCTTTTCTTGGAAAAGAAGAGAACTCTATTCTCCAAATTCCCACTTGACTTGGAAATCTGAAGCATCCGCCCCGCTTAGAAAATGTGTTTGCACATCTCAGCAACCAAGAGACCTATATTTGCATGAGCCAGTAGGTGTGCCTGTGGCCATGAAGACTTAGTGATCTCACAGAACACACACACACACATATATATATATATATATATAAGTATACAAGGGTCTATAAGAAAGAAGAAGTAAATGATTTTCCATGGGAAAATACTCAGTTCATGAATATATACATGTAGTTCATTGTCATTTGCTTTAGTAAAATGATTTCTTGATCCTTAATGATAAGCAAAATGCAGCATGGAGTAATTCTGCATGTCTGAAGTGAATCCATTGTAGCTCTACCCACAGCTGCACTAAAATTTTAAACACTATTGTCAATATTTTTAGTTTCATGAGCTAAAATGACATCAAGTTCTATACAACTGGCTGAGATCAGGCTTGGCAACGAAGTGAAGAAACATGCCAATTCAGGCTGACCAGCTACTAAAGGGCACACCAGGTCTTCCTAGTGTGAAATAATTTCCAAAGAATACTAGCAACCATCTTTAAATATGCTTTCACTTGCACTATGAATTAATTTGTTAATTATAAATATAAAATGGCCAGCCCTTCCATTTGAGTAACACTGATTTATACCAGTTGATGATCCCGCCTTTATCTTTTTAATTCTTCTTAAATTCCTACTTCCTTGCTGAACCCTTCTTTTTGGGTTTGCTTGAAAGCTAGCCTATAACTTTTTATTACCCAGTGCTTAATGTGATTATATGGCTACCTAATAAGGCAGCTTCCAATAACATCCCTGCTTGTTATTTGGTTAGAGTATCTTAATTTTGGGATCATAATTCCTAGATTAAAGCAGCAAAGATATTCTAGGCCTGACTGGGATATATAATTTCTTTTGTAGAGGAAAACTTTGCTACAGTCACATCACCTTAGCTTTGATAGACAGTAAATATAAAGCTGTGTCTCTTTCAGTTCAAATGGGAAACCTGAGGGAGGGATATCCAGTAAAATAATCTGTAGGAAAGAATTCTCTCTTGCATTGAGCTGTTAAATCCCACTGAATGGCCAAAAATATTCATTTAATAAAACAGACAAGTAAATGTTTGAAGTAGGGAGACCGAATAGTTCTTTAAGCTTTCACACATATAGTATTAAAGTAAATTAAATACATCAAAGATAAGAGCCAGCCAACCTTTTAAAAAAGTGGAAAGCTACATAGGCGGTCTGGTCTCATCTTCCAAAGCACTGCAGCTTACTTTGCAAGCAGTCATGCAAAAGTAGAGCATGAACATAATTAGTCCAGGGACACTTAGGTCTCTAGGTAAACTATATCCCAACGTGAAATATTGAGAGAATCCCTAAAAACTTGTTATTAAGCTAGAATTCAAATGAGAGGAAAGTAATTTGCTCAGCAGCCATGGAAGAAAGTGAAATCAACGAGAAATTTGTCAAATTTGGCTGTTCTCATGCTATTTGTTGATAAATATCATATTAAGCTGCCCTGAATTTTCATTTCAATCTTAAATCTTCAAAGCACTTTTGTACATGCCCAGTGCACATATAACCTATGTATGCAATCATGGCTTAAGGCCTTAAGAGGTGGCCCTGAACGATTCAAAGTCTGAAGGGCTTCTTCAAACATTCTTCTGAATAATGAGTTAATCTTCATCCAATCAAGCAACACAAATAACACCTTATGACATTTGTGGCCAATCAAAACCCACCAACTCATCTTGAATTTCAAATATCACATACTGAATACCAGTAGCAAGTTGCTTACAGTCAGTCTGTACAGGAAAAGATATATAATTCACAAAGATGTGTTAGTCATTTTGACGTGCTCAGATACGACAGTGATCGAGAGAGAGAAAAGCATAGATAGATAAACTAGCTAAGCTAGAGAAAACAGATTCATGATTTGTTGTGGACATTCTCTGAGCAGGAAAACAGCCTAAATTCACCCAGTAAATAATTTTCTGTGAATCATTTGCTCAGCTCTCGTTTTTATATATAATCTATTTTAGAACAATTCAGAAAACTGTCTGAAGTTACACACCTGATATTACACTGTTATCCAGAAAACAAATGCAATACATCACATACTAACTATTATTTACTTCTGTCAAAAAAATAAAAATGGAGAAAGAAAATATTCCTTTGAATGCACATCACAGAAAAGGCTACTACTTTAATCTTTTCAGATACCCATTTCACCTCTATGGAATGCCTCGTGGTAACAACACCATAGATTTTAAGGAACTAAAATACTAGCTGTATTTGTATCATCAAGTATTTATTTTTACTTTCCCAGCATACATAAACTGTCACAATTTTTTTCAATGTTTATTTTTCTGGAGTCTTTAGTTATTTTAAATATACTTAAAATGCCTTTCACTATCCAGACAACTCTACTGATTCATTGAAATTTCAGCTAGTGACTTAAGTTTTCAATAGGGTTAAGCATAACCTGTGGACATTGCTATTGGTCATATCTATATATCGAGGTTTTAGACACTGAGCCATGCAATTCATAGGGCCTGGACAGACTGATGTGCCCATTCAAAACCTTGTAACGTCACGTGTGCTGAGCAGTCAGTCTTCCCATAATAAGTTGCAAGATCCAGGTTTCATATTGCAATTATTACCAGAGTTTCCAAGAACCTCATCAACATTAATGATTTAATTATATCTCCGAGAAGTTGGAAAAAATGGGGCACTCAGTAAGGTATAGAGATTAGATGACTTGCTTAAGAGGTCTGTTGTAGAGCTGTGAATTGAACCCACAGCTACTGACTCCCAAAGCAAGTGCCTTAATCAAAAGACCACTATTATTCTACTAGAGAGTTGTCAGTCAAAAATCTTAAGAGCCTCATAACAAAACTATTGTTCTTACAATACATGTGGGCCTGTGTCTCCTTGCATTGAAAATCTAGATATAGTTATTTAATAATTTGTATAGCTCTGCATGTCCATTGATTTCAGTGGAGATATTTCTGAGTTACACCAGTGTGAGAAGAGAATCAGTCTCTAAACAGCACTATTAAAAGCCCCTATCGGACAAACATGTGTGCTGGAATACCTGAAAAGAGCATTTCACTATAGCAGTGCAAAACAACTCATTTTCACATCAGAAGAATCCCTAAATTTCATACAGAGTGCTACTATATAAGCTCTATGTGATGCCACTACTGAAATTCTACTTATAAAATGAGTACTTGCTCAAACAAAAAGCATTACTCTGTGTGACTGACATTCAGTAGGCTTATCCCCTTTCTCTCTGACTGGCAGCTCAAATCTATTTATCTGATCAGCCCCCTTCTTCTCAATTTACTTGGGAGGCAAGTCTGTTACCTTTGCTTCACTCTCAATCAGCAATGCCCTTTTGACATCACCCTTTTGACACCCTATTTCTGTTGTCCCTGATATCACATGACCATCAAGAGACAGGAATTGCCAGATTGGGTCAAACCCATTGTCCATCCAGCCACCTACGACAGTGGCCAGTACCAGATGCATCAGTGGAAGGTGTAAGGATACTGCAGAAGTCAGATGAGGAATAATCTGCCCCCAACATTAGGTCTCCTCCTGGTCTCTGATAGTTAGAGATTGGTTTAAACCCTGAAGCATGAGCAGTAACATCCCTTCAAAAACTTGTTAGCATTAACTATTATAACTCTGGATGTTCTTGCTATCTGGATAAGTGTCTAATCCCTCTTTGAATCTTACTAAATACTTGGCCTTAATGACTTCCTGCCACAGATAATCTGTCCATAGATTAGTTATGCATTGTGCAAAGAAGTATTTTGTTTCATTACTTTTGAAATGCCACTTTTCCATTCCATGGAATGGCCCATGGTCTTATTTTAGGAAATCCTAGAAACACATCCCAGAAATCCATGATTTACTTTTCTGGTCCCAAATACACATCTACACATTCCAAGCTTCTGGGCAATTGTATATTTCTTAGCCTGCCATTACTGAATGTACTCAGCTGTGGCTGAATATGCTGAACTGTTTCCTTTTGCTTGACTTGAAGTTTTAAATGGGTTCTTCAGTTCTGCGTTCATTTCATTCAGAAATCTGCCACCTATCACTTCTTCTGTGACTTACAGAACAGGCACATATTCTAAGCGTAGCTAATAATTGCCCTATTTAAATGATAATACTGAGATGTTTTGTAATGGCCCGGTGATTCACACAGGGCATTTTTATACTGAACAGCTCTTTCATGGGGTTATCCATCCTCACTCTAGATGTCAAATATATAAATGAAAGATTTTGCCATGAACAGCAAAGTTCACTTGATTGAGGAATTTACCTCCTAGGAATAAGAGCCTCGTAAAACATAAGCACCAGGAGCAAAGTGAGCTACGTAAGGGGTTTTGCAAAAATTAAACCTATAACTTGACACTAGCAATGGGATATTTCATCTGTTCAATAAGCATTAAAGTTATCTTCGTTTTTATGGCATCGTAATCTTTGATTACTCTGATAAATATTTGGACTATGCAAGACATTGTGATGGAACTAATGGCAGCTATAAAAAGAACAGCTACTTGTGGACATGAGTAGGAACCAACCTCCCGCCTCCTCTCACCCCAGCCCCCGGACATGGCACCAGCACATTTTGCAAAAGTTCTGAGTCAGAGCCAAACTTCTTAGCTAGTCCCTTAGCTTCCTCCTCTACTGCCTTGTGTGGTTATGCACATCTGCGGAAAGTGATTTTAACATGCAGCCAGTCTGATTTGATGATGGTTTCCAATCACTTGGCACAAGTATGAATAATTGTAGAAGGTGCACTGGAAAGTCAAGGCCCACATCTCCGTAACGGATCGAATCAGCAGCTCTGATCTGAGCATCACTGAATTTTAGGGCAAAGTCTGAATTTGGTCTGAACACTGGAGGTGAGGCCTGTCTTTGCCTAACTGTGCTGAACCTTATTTGTTGAATAGATGCTCACATTCACAATCATTGTGGATAAAATAACCTACATCTGGCAAATGGTGGGCTCTCCTCGTGTGTTTTCCAATACAACTGGTGTTTCCCTGTCTTTTCATCTGGTGCCAAGAAAAAATAATGGAGTATCTTTACCTACCCAAACGAACCACGCCTGCAAATCATGCAGATACATTGATCCCTCACTTATCGCGGGTATTACGTTCCTAGACCCCCCGCGATAGGTGAAAATCCACGAAGTAGGAACCTTACATTTATTTTAGTATTTATATATATTTTAAGGTTTTATAAACCCTTTCCCTGTTGCGCTCTGCGGGGCGCTGGTGGGGTTTCAAATATGACAGGGGACAGCGAGTTTCACAGCGGGGATTCTCCCCCTCCGCTGCCGAAATTGACAAAGCAGAGTCAATTTCACGGCGAAGAGTAGTCTGAAGTTCAGAATAGGTAATAAATATTTAAATAATTAAATATAATATTTTAAAAAATCCCGCGATACAGTGAGGCCGCGATAAGTGAACCGCGATATAGAGAGGGACTACTGTATACCTCATTTGTGATGCTATTTTGCAAAATTAGAGAACAGAACCAAGCTTCATTTGTAAATTTCCGCCTTAGTAACTTTTTGACAGGCAGCCTTTTTAAAACCAGGCTAATATTTTTAGGCTTTCTTGTGGCTTTTATGCCACAGGCCAATGTAGGATGTGGGATAGAGCTGCACCTTTCCAGGAAGAGCACCAGAGAGAGAGCATCTTAGGTGGGTACTGTCTCTCCAGTGCAGCACCTTGCATATAATGATGGAGCAACATGCTCCTCACTCAGTATGCTGGCCTAGTTCTATGGCTTGGCATGGATTGGTGACCGGGCCAGCAGCTACCCTCGACTACCCCTTCTTATTATATTGCTCCTTAGTGAGTGTAGAGGTGGGCAAGAAAGAACCAGCAGTCCCTATCTTCCCCAGAATGCAAGAAGTGTCAGTGTGAATGGTTCTTCTGCAGCCACACAAAGACGGGGAATCTCATTGTGCTATTCTTCTGTTCCTGTGCTCAAGGGCCATTCTCATGATCTAGGCCTATCTATGGCTTACATTTTAACTGGTTACACTTGCGGGTAAATACAGTCGGTGATGATCTGGATCCCAAAGGTAGAATGTTCCATTAGATAAACTACTTCCCATGATTCATTGCAAGGAAAAATGTGTAGACCTCTTCAACTGGTAGAAAACAACCACATAGTACTTTCAAAACCAAAACATTTAACCAAACGACATAAAAACAACGCCACTCCTTCCTGTTATCACACCCTATACCGACAACCCAACATGAGTAAAGTTTCAGAAGGAAAACTGAAATCTCATCTATAGATGTAAGAAGGTCATCACAATGGCCCTGACTTATGCCTGATGTAATGCCATTAACTTCCATATAATTGCATCAGAAATTAATCTGAACCAATGAGCCGCATATTAATATACACTGATATGAATTTTTAATGTCCTGCAGAATGGTTCTAACAAATATAACATTACTTAGGGCTGAATTCAGGGTGCAGGGTAACTGCACTGAATTTAGTGCAGTCACTTCAGATGTCATTGGATGGAATCAAAAACAGGAATTTGCACTTAGCATTTGTAAAGCTCTTTTCATCTTCAAAGAGCTTCCCAAACATCAGCTAATTCTAAACTTCCCACCTGACAGCCACACCAACCTTTTGAGATAAAATTAATATGCTAAAATAAAAAAGAACCAACATGATATGAATTATATAACTCAAGCAGACCCAATACCCCATATGTGCAAAACTCTTCTTCCCAGGCCTTTATCTCAGGAAAATGTCACGTTGTATTTTACCCAGACCCACCTAAACAGTACAACGCACACATATGGTGCATATACAAATGTTACATGATAATGACAAACCTTAAATCATAGGTAAATTATTATTTCCCCCCATTTTACAGATGAGAAAACTGATGCACTAACTGTGTCAAAGATTTGCCCATGACTAGAACTGGATGAAATTTTTCAGACAAATAGTTTATTGGCTAAAATATGTAGTTTTGGATTGATCAAAACTATTTGCAAATTTGGGTTGCATTTCTCAAATAGATTCGGCCAAAAAATCTTCCCCGAGTTATTAAAAAAAAAAATCAAAATGTTTCATTACAACATATTTGGACCTTTCATTCCAAAATGATGTTTTGTTTCCAGGAAATGTAATTCCATTTATTTAAACAAAACAAAATAAAAGCTAAAACACACACTAAACAAAACAAAAAATGGGTGAGGGAAGGGTTTGGATTGAATACAATATTTTGTTTGATCTGAAATGAATTGAAGGGAGAAAGGGAAATGGAAATGAAAACTTCCATTTCAGTTCAATATGAAATTCATTTTATTTCCAGATTTTTTTGGCTCAGCCACTGAACTGAAAAATCAATTATTTCCTCAGCTCTACCCAAGACCATTAAAGTGAGCCAAGGGTAGATCTAGGATAAGAACTTTGAAGTCTTTGTCCCCCAGTCACATCACCTTTCAAACATTAGTTTTGATTCATAGCTCTCCCAAATTACATTGTGCATTTGTAAAGTGTTGTGGGCTTTGGGGTTTTTTTGTTTTGTTTTTTATTTTTTTTAAAGGCCTACTCAGACGCATCAAAGAGATACAATATACTGAGTTTTATCCCAAGACAGCAACTGCCTCTCTCTTTTTGATTTGCAGTTCTCCAGACTATCAATCTTAGATGTCTATAAACTCAAATTCTTGAATAAATTCCCTGTGTTCCATTGCTTACACACTTTATGCAGACAGATTAAAACAGACAGTACTGATTTTCATGGTGACCCAGAACAGCTATTGTTACAAGAACACCTTTAATCTCCTGCTTCTGTTTTTTAACTGAATTCAGGTGGGGGAGAGATGAAGGAAAATGACTCACAAATCTGTTACTACTGCCCATGCTTCTTGGTTTATTAGATCGCAGCTTTGTTTTTCTTTGATTTCACTTAAAAATTTGCCTCTATTTGCAATCACCTACTAATTTGACAACCTGGCATTTCCTAGCCTTTTTTTGCCTATAGAATTATTTTTTTCCCCATTCAAATAGTTACTTCCTCAAAACGTTCAGATGTCACACTGTGGACTTTTAGATCACTGTACAAATTAACTTCTTCTCCCTTGGGTACGAGTTCTTATGAAGATGCACAAAAAATTCACTTCCAAGAACCTAGCTACATAATGCTTCTGTGTTACTACTTGGAGTTTAGGGAAACTTACAAAATAAACTGAAGAGTGAAAAGAGGAGGATAAGGGTCATGCTGATATGAAGGGCATCAGCTGCACTGCAGTCCATTTTGGATTTCTTGCAGGAACACACTTGTACTTTCAGTTCAGTATTGTTAGTCAGAGGCGGTTTTCCGGAATCTGTCACCAAGATTGGGATGTTGTAATTGGCCTTCTTCAGGTTTTGAAGCAGGCTGACCTGGGCATGGGTGTCTGCAAAGAATAAGGAGATAACAATTAGGCAGCCACAAAGAATGGAGGGGAGAGATAAAAAGGCACCAGTACACTACACAGCATGTGCCACATGAAAATCTAGGGTGAAAAGGAAAGCACTCTCCATAAATAGTCTGGACAATTAGATTTTTATTGGTAAATGTTGGTAAATGTCCATTTCACAAACCCACGAAAAACCATTTCCTTCAATAATAATCAAAATTTAGACAGGCACAGTGAGAAAACACTTCTTGAGAACTTATGAGAGTTTAATATAAAGATATTTACTTTATATATTTTGATGTGATGCAGTGTTTTAACAATTATAAAAAACTTTATTAACTTTTCAAATCTCAACATCTACTGTCATTAAATAACTATTGTCTGACATCTCCCCTCTTAATTTGCACGACTGTGAAAATTTAAATTGTTAAAAGTAAAAAAAGTGCTTAAAACTAAACATTGTTTTATAATTTTGACTGATAATATCAATAAAAATTGAATTCTGCTGAACTGATGAATAACTGATTAGGAACTGGTATCCAATCAAAAACTTGGTCATAGGAATTCTTCCACTTAGGCAAGAGTGGAAATTCCCCCGGCTCCTTCTGCAACCCTATCAAAACAAGGATTTTCAAGAGTTTATTTTGTTTAAAAGTATGATTTGTCCAGCTGAAGCTGGTCAACTGGCAAATTCCAACGAAAACAAACATACCAAGTACGGGCTGGTTTGTGGCAGACCTATGGTGAGGAGAAGAGAGGAAGATGGATGTGGGGCAGTTGAAACTTATGAATATTATATGTGACCTCGTTTGGGACACAATTACTGTATGGCTATATTGAGTCATTGGGATGTTTACTGTAAGCATATCTTGGTTTAGTTTAATAGCAGGGCAGGTAGGAAACAAGCAGGAAGACAACACAATGACTCCATATAACTTTCTAATAAACACCTTAGCTGTCTTGAAGAGATGACGACTGAACTATTAGTTGTGAAGATGCTACTCCCAGGCTCCAGCCAAGTTATAGGACCTGTTTGGTTACAGTACTGGAAGGCCATAGTTCAAAAGGACTTTAAACGGTTAAAAGGCAGTCCAGAGGAGGGGGCAGATGTCAGGGAGCTGTTCCTGGAGAACAGACAGACACAGACAACCTGCTAGAAGATCTGAAGAAGCTAAGCTTACTTCCAGGGGGATGATAAAATTGGGCAAGGCAGATGTGCATGTAGACCTCTACTGTCTTAAAATCCTTTTTCTCTTATGTCATGCTTGGTTCCTTCTGTATTAACCACTGGCCCCAGGCTCCCAAAGGGCATAAGCACAGGTACCCAAACCCAGTGGGAACTGCTGGAGGTAAGGCCAGGGAGTGGGAGGATCGCGGGATTCCCCCTGGAAAAGATAAGAGGCCTGACGCCTGCTGGGCTCCACTCAGACAGGCCAGAGGAGGTGTCAGAGGAGCAGCTGGTCTGTACCCATGGTGGTCTAACTACCTAAAATAATAGCTCAGAAGGGTATATGGGAGGGGCATGCGGGATCCCCTCACCCCACTGAACTGATTTGCTAAAAAGGAGCTGTGGGGAAATAGAGAGTAGTCCAGGGCTTTGTACATCCTAAGCTGTGGCCAGCAGGGTTGCCCATCAGTGAGTATGCTGAATCGTTTTATGGTGTACTGACCCCAAGGCAAATGGGGCTCCGCATTGGGGTAGGAAGGGGCAGAAGGAAAAAGGAATGCCCCCACACCACCCATCACAATGGGTTGTGTATGAAGAGCCTGGACCAAAAAGCACTGCAGTTTCTCATTCAGTTCAACAGTTTCGGATCAGGCCTTAAAGGCACAATCTACTCATCAAACGCTCATCGGAGTACATTAGTGATAGTACTGTTAGCACGCTGTTTTCGGACCTGATCTCAGATAGCGCTGGTGGACTCCCTCCCCCGACTGGAGAACTCGGGTAGTAGCAGTTACCACCCTGCAGAAAAAATACCTTGCCATCAGCCCAGACAGGGTAGAGCATAAGGCAATTGAGCTGATTCCAAGTCTGCAGAATTTAAAGTTCTGAGTGAAGTTTAAGGGAGTTGCGCTTATAGTTATGAGGTAAGAAGAGCCTTTCAAGTGAAAAGAAATGGAAATATTCTAAATTAAAAACAATTATCCCCCCCCACCCGCCAACTATAGTTCTTTGTGCCTGCAGTTAGCCTTAGAAATGTTCTGCAGTCCTGTGGCACATGCTTTGATTATTCCCACCTCAGGATAGCCTTCATTCAGCATGATATTTAAGCACACGAGGAGGTCCATAATTCAGTGGGACTACTTGCATACTGCAAGTTAGTCATGTTCGTGAGTACCTTGATAAAGTTGGTGTAGGAGCCATCGAATGATGCTGCTAAACTATGGAATTGTCGGCCACCTCTAATACATGCAGTTTTCAACGCAGTGAAATATGGCGGTCCCGATAGCCTTTTAACGAGATATCGAGGGAGGCAAGTGCAGTAAGCTTATTGGGAAGTGGAAGAATTTTGAGTTTAGAGAAGGAGGAAGAGGCGATTACTGCCATGTTGGCATGCCCCATCAGGTAACTATCCCTAGAATGAACATCACTGAAAATCTCACCTACCAGCCTCAATAGACGTATGAGGGGGGCCCATCCTGCAAGACCATCACTCGTTTTATTGAATTCTGCTCTTAGTCAGACAGCATTTACAGGAAGAAGGTTCAGTTAGGGAGCAGGAGAGACAGACCACAAGAATGAAGGGATAAGAAAAACAAATTAAAAGACTTACTGTTGATCTTGGCGATTTTCCACACTTTATCCGGGACAGACTGTTTGCTCAGTTCAAATTTGAATGGATCTGTGTTAGGGTGAAGGTCCTTATCTGATGCCCCCAAGACCACTACTCTGAGATCTTTTGCATCATCACAGACTTTTGCCAACATTGGATAAATGGCAGGGGCATTGTCATTGACGTCCTCCAATGTTATCTGTAAAGTCCCCGTGCCGGTTGCAGGAGGGTTGCCTATGTGACAAACAAAGAAGTGTTTGTGAATTTTCGCTTTCATAATACACGCTAATCTCTAACAAGTGGACCTGGGATGGAGATACAAATGGAGATCAGCATTAGTGACATGGTGCCCACCTCTGAGCAGCACATGAAGACCTTTTGCCCTTTTTTAAAGTCAAGTTTTCCTTTAGATGCTATATTTTTCTAATTCCAGTGAGGCTTATTCTCTTCAGTAAGGAGAGTTAATCTAAGCAAACCTCTGTTCAGGCTGACACTATGTAGAAATTAGAGTAGCATCTGAATCTAAAACTGGGGAGCACTTTGCTGCACCACAAACACTCAGTAAGAGAAAGTCCCTGCCCCAAAGAGTTTACAATCAAAATAAACAGGACAATCAAAGAGTGAGAGGAGACACGGCATCACAGACAAGTAATCAGCCCAAGGTGACACACTAGGTCAACGGATAAGATGGGAATAGCAACCAGGTCTCCCGAATTCTAATCCAGTACCCTAAGCCACTGGACGACTTCAGTTAATTTAGTGAAATCTGCCAGAGTGAGAGTCTGGGCGAATAAGAGCTTTTATTTAACCAGAAAGAGCAATGGCAGTTCAAATTTACACAGATTAGCTGCCTAAGCCATGACCTAGAGGAATGAACTTTAGGGGTGAGAGCGTTGTTCATTCAGAATACCATCAATATACGTTTCAGCTTCTATTCTGTGACTGACGTACTCGCTATAGTGCTGGAAGCATTTGCAATGTAGACATCTGCCCACAGGGATCAGGTCTGAGCCCACCGTGCCATTTCACAGAGGTCAATGAATAGCTGCCAGACAGTAATAACTTTCAGTCCTTACTGATGTGTGCCCAGGCTGAACCAGTGATTTACTGTCCTGGTTAAAAGCTTAATATCTCCATAACAATCCTTTTACCATCCAGTTCTCCATCATGGCTGGTCACAAAGTTGAAACACTTCTTAAGATCCAGGTTTTCTTATTCATATCAGAGATCTACTATCCCTTGAATATAAAAATTCTGAGATTCCTCAGGTCTATTAATTTCAGAAGCCTCCAGATATGAAACAGGAGCAAGAGGGTATGTTTAACTTCTGAACTGCTAGTGTGGTTCAGCAAGAAAAGTGGTACTCTTTTTTATAATTAATAATAATACAATAGCCCAATCAATTCGGTAATCACTGATAGTTTGTGACACTGCATTCGCAGGAAGAAAGTAAACACCCCATGGTCTGGATCTGACAGATTTCTAACTGTAACATGATGTGATTAGTCATTATAATGACAAATGTTACTAATAGCATCACTTCGTCCGTTTCAGACACATAACTGTATAACAAAAGCAGATTTTCATAGTTCCTTCGGTTTTTTCCCACTCATTCTTTTGTCATGACAAGGGTTAGGGTTGAGTTCTTTTTAATGAAAAATTATTTTTCAATTTTTTTATTGGACTAATTGAATTTGCAGAAATATTCCAATACATTTTTTGTTCTTGATATATTATTAAGTAAAGTCATATGGCAGAATGGATGAAAAGGCATTTGAGTATTTGAAATATGATCATAAAAGTCAGGCTTTCATGCACTTAATTAAACTGCTGTCTTTAATTTTGAATGCATTATTTCCACACTGGACCGATAATGTCTTGTGCATTGCTCTGCTTATCTTCCTCTGAAGTCAGTAATATTAAAATCTTCCTTTTGAAATTAAGAACCTAACGGCATTATGAATATACTGTTAATTGTTGAATGCAGATATGACTATATTTGCTCAGCCTAGCTAATGCTTCATTATCTTCTCCTGGCTTATGGACCAGTCAACTAATACGCATAAAAAAGAGAAAAAGAAAATTGCTTCTGTCCATTTCTATGACTTAACGTCAGATTGTTTTACTTATAACTACTGCGACAAACTGTTTTGCTGATTTATAAAGACTTATGAAAGAAGAATAGACAAATGTCAAAGTCACAAATTGAAGCTTGTTAACAAGCATGCCATAAAAATGCAACAAAAAGCGAGTCAAAGAAAAATGGCTATAGTGCATCCATGGGGAATATACAGCTTTTATAAATTTGACATTAGTATGCCTTGGAAATAAGAACCATTCACAACCCCATGATCTTTAGCTAACAATGGGTTTGAACTAAAAGCCTCTCACTAGCATATTTTAATTCTAAAATAAGCCTCCCCTTCCCTTCAATCTGTATTGTAAAACTTTGCAGCTAGAAGTAGAATTAATGCATACAACAGATTATAAAGGGCCAGTCCTACAGCCCTGAGACAAGATTTGAAAAGAAACTCAGCTCCCTGTTAGGCACCTAACTGAAGTAGAATCATCTACTGGGTGCTGAATATTTTAAAATTTTAGGTGCTAGATTGGGAGCTGTTTGCTATAGAGATATTTTGAAAATCTTCCTCTAAATCACACAAGCTATATTATTGAATTTAATGGCACTACTCCATGAGTAATGACTACTAGTGCGAGTAAAAGTCTGTGGGCTGCAAAAGTTAGTTTAATTGTATATGAAAGAGAAGAGAGCAGCTATCAGATAGGGACATTACTAATTTAAGGTCAAATCCTGAAACCCTCATGAGTAAGCTTCAATGAAACTAAAGATTATCCAAACTGAATAAAGTTTCTGTGATTGGACCCTTCATCAGTAAAAAGGTTCAGGAGAATATCAGATCATGCAGCAATGGGAAGTACACGATGTAAACCTCTGAACCTCGTCAGAAGCAGTAATGTCAGCATATCCTAGCATTAGTTTACATCAAAAGTTTCTGACAGCAGTTGTCATTTAAGCAATAGGTACAGCTCGTTGTTGTGAGATGCACCAGTCAGAAAATGGAATAGGTTGGGTAGTCGTACCTTGAGGTGGTAGATAAGATAATGCATTACAAGTCCCCTACCTGAGAGCTAGAGTCTACGATGAAAAGGGATATTACTTGAAGAAACTGGTGTAAAAGGGCATTCTAATAGTTTTAGTGCAAATGAATGTGTTGCTACTTAAAGAAAATAAGTCATTGAAAATGAATGTTCAGGGGATATGTCTTTTGGACCTATTTCTGCTATACCTTGGTCTTCTAACTTAATACCATGAAATATCATATTAGTGCTTGCAGTATAAAGCCAATTTTTAAGGAAGTTATACTCAGTTACAGAAACCTTTTAAGTTAAAACTGAGCACACAAGAGTTTAAGTTTTAAACATGTGGGCATGAATTTGGGATCTGGCTTCCAATTTTAAAGCCAATCAGATAGCTGGATACCTACCAGACATCAGTTATGCCTGACACAAAACATAGACATAGACCGGGAAGACATTTTTAATAATATCAGATCTAACATAAAATGGCACATTCAATCACCAGTCAGATTGCTGGAGGGCTGAGCTATGTATTAATAAGAATGCAGAGTATTTTTTAAGAAGTTATTTTAGGGAAAACCTGGTCGCCAATTGGCTTAAGTATCCAATAGCTCAGCTCACAAAAGCACTGTGATGGCAGCAGGGAATAAAGAATGATGTCATCAGCAACTGCCAGTCATCTGTGCCAACATCCATCAAAACCAGTAAATCTACATAAATCATTTTCTCTAATTGAAATGAAGTTATTGTAATGCAACACTGTCACATGATCAATGTCTCCTGCTTGGAAGAGAAATGCTTTGGCTTTGCTTTGGTATTTAGATAGCAGCAGGGGCTCATTACCCTATGATGAGATTCCGTTCTTTTGATGGAATCATTTAAAGGGATACTGACAAAACAAAAATCTTATCATAAAATAAAATTCCTTACTATCAATAAACTGAAACGATTTTAAAATTCCAATTTATTTTTTTACCACTTCTGCCTTTATTTTTATTTTACTTTACTTTTTGCTCTTCGTTCATTTGCCAAGATGCCAGCAAGACAGTTTCAAGTTTCTTGTCATTTTCACTTTCTAGTTCCCTTGCAGAAATGCAATGCTGCTGTGTCTGGGTGTCCAATGTGACAAGGCTATGCTTTGATCAGTGACAGCAAATGTTTGTCTGAAATTTCACACAATTGAATAAAAACATTTCTATTCCATTATCCTCACACTTACTGACTTTTCTTTAAACAAACCCTAACTCTGGGACCTAAGCATAGTAGGTGGGATTTTCAAACATGATGAAGACAGTCAGAAGCCCTTCTCCCACTTGAAGTCAATGAGAGCTAAACTAATTCCCTGAGGCACATTGGAGCAGATTAGGGTTAGATATGGTTCCATATACTAAGTGTAATTATTGTCATTACCAATGAGTTTACATAAGCATGTGAAATTCTATTTCCTATAGTTTCAATTTCAAACCTTGGGACTTTGAGTACATTTGAAATGTGGGGGTTTGTTTCAAACAAAGACTAAAAGGAACTCCAAGGAAGTTTTTGTGTGAGCCAAAAACTTGTCTGCGTTAAGTATGTAGTTTTTAGGTTCATGAATAGCACAATCACTGGAGGTGGACCAACCCCTGAAGGTGTGACTACACCTCTAAAGACTGGATTTCATTAAGACTTTCCTGCTAAGATTTTACACTTGTAGCAACAATAGGAGAACTGGTTTAGGCAAAAAGCTATTGAATTTATAACTTCCATGATGCCCAGATCTGCTAGGAGTAGGGCTGGACAATATGGGGGTCAAAAAGCCTGTAGCCACCCGCAACCCTGCCTACTACAGAATTGCCAGCATTTCTTTTAACAATGAGCCTGAGCTCATTGTTACCCCATGGTAACGCTGTGGAACAGTTTCAAGGGGAGGAGGGAGGCTAGCGTAGACACAATCAAAAGGGAAATACTTCACAATAATTTACTCTCTTCCTTCCAGGCAGCTCTTCCCCATCATTCGGCAAGCTCTGGGACAAGCTCAAGGCAGCTAAGGGCTGCAGAGAAAGGTTTCTAAATATGAAAATAACCCCCCAGTGTGTCTGCCAAAGCATATCCAAAGCTTTGTGAATGAACAATTTTGAAACTTGACTTAAAGCAAAGTTGGAGTAAGTGTGAAGTTCAGCATGCATTTCTGGCTCTCTGGTTGGACTGCATTTCCCATGAGGGAACACAGTCTTCCCTCTGACCAGGTGGGGTGATTCATAATAGGAGTCACTTGTTTGTAGGTGCATCATGGGAGATGTAGTGCAGATAAGGATCCCAGCCCAAATGGGACACTCAGGCACCAGAGCTACAATGTGACACCACAGGAAAATGCAGCTTAATGTTGCACTGACTTGAAATGAAACATTTCAGATTCAATTTTTTTCAGAACTTTTTACTCCAAGAAAAACTGAAATATTTCATTTTTTGTCCAAATCTGGGATGAAAACAAATTTTGAAATGTCAGAATTTCACATGGTTTTGAAATGACAGTTTTGGTTCCGCTCCATTGTAGCCAAATGAGACGAAAGTTAGGAAATTCAAAGTTACAGCTGAGAATGGGTTCTTTGTTAATTGGATATTGTCAGCTTAACTTTGACCTTGATGAGTTTTGATGGTTTTTAACACACTTTAAATGCAATTTAAATGCATTCCCCCTCACCCCCCTGTTTAGAATTAGGCATTTACACAACATTTTTAACTAAAGGATTTCAAAGCACTTTACTAAACCAACCAAACCAGATGGGATAAAATAAGAACCTTTGCTTAGCTAACAAATGGAATCATGCACAAACCTTCTTCTGTGTATCTAAAAACCTGTGGAAGAAAAACACAGAGGAGGAAACTCAAGACATTTTATTTCCTGTTTATTTTAATTTGGCTAGTTTTTTATATTAAGTTTTGGTCAAGACAAGAAGTGGAAATGCCACATAAATCATGGGAAGAGCTAGTCTCATAGTACTTCTGATTCGATAAGCCCAAGAAGACAACTTTGTCTGTGGGATTTCTAGCCTAATTTCATAGCTCAGAAGATGCAGGTAATTTACATAAACTTCATGTCAAAATTGCTTATCCAAATTGCTTGAATGTTTTGATGTTGAAGATTTGCTCATCATTACTAATGAACAAAGACCACATTACAAGGAGGCAACAGGGCAGCTTCAGAAAGAGCAGCTTCAGAAAGGGCAGCTAGCAGCTAGACATGAGTTCCAGTCCCAGCTCTGCCAAAGGCTTGCTGTGTGACTTTAGGTAAATCACTTATTCCCTCTGTACCTCAATTTTTCCCATCTGAAAAATGGGGATAACAACACTCACTCACCCTTTTAAAGTCCATTAAAATCTACAGGTGAAAAGTAATCAGTAAATCATTAATCATTATTGTCTTCCTATAATGTTGTGCTATATGTGCATTGGACCAGGTCCCAGGTAGTGTAACCATAAGTGGGATACATTGATATATAGGACATGGCTCAGAGAGTCTTTATTTTAGACAATATTATTGGGAATTCAGTGTGGAAAGATTTTAAAAATTAAATTAAAAGGAAATACGTATATTTATCAATATTGGAGTTCACATGAGAGGAGCACGTTGTGCAGTGAAGATATCAGTTCCGTACAATGCAAAAGATATTTGCACATATTACCATGTGCTTTGAAAGTTGGATGCACCTGTAAATAATATAATTTGTTTAGTACAATAGCTGAGGAACAAAGAATAGATAATCAAGACATAACCAACTAAGGGGGAAAAAACCCGGCCCACAAATCAGAAAATGTATAGCTGGTAGACAAGTTAATTAATGAAACTGCATATTTTTGGTTAGATTTAAAAACTTGTGATATCAAAACACCAAATAAAACAAATCTTCTTTATTAAAGACATACATTTTATAGTCTACATTTTTGTCATTATAGACATGGAAACAATATCAGTGACAATTAGGGGGAAAAAGGGAACTTCAGTGCTGAATTATATTTCAAGCCCATCGCAGGTCTGATTTTTTGGAACTGCTTATCAAATTTCCAAAGAAGAAACTTCAGTCACTTTGGAGGACCTGACCATTATATACATCTGTAAGCCCTAGTGTTGCTTGAAGCTAGAACCATAACAGGAAGAATAAAGTAGAAACTGTCCCATATCACACTGACATCATGAATGGTAGAAAGAGTTGTGCAGGTATTTCTTTGATTGCATTCTGTGTATAGGCCCATCAAGTGAATCCATTAGCTATGTCCTTTTGAAATTACAAAGCCATTTAATTCTTAAGGCAAAATTCTGTCCCCCCATTGCAATCAGTGAGAGCTATTAACACTCATCTGAGGGAAGAATATGACCTTTCATACAGATTTTCTTTCAAGACAGCAGGATGAAAACTCAGCCCCTCATTTAAGTTTCACAAACAATAATTTCTCTCTCAGAAATTAGAGTATTTCTATCACTTCCTTTAAAAACCAGTCTTTTTCACCCACGATTTGCTTTAAGCTATCACACAAGATACAATTCTGGCCTCTGTACACTAATAAATGCTGCTATAATTCCACTGATGTAAAACTAGGGTGCACAATCAAGCCCCTAGTGTTTGTTCACTTATTATATTAAGAATTAACATTCTTCACATGTAAGCAGTAAAAATTATTGTGAATTTGGATTCAATAATTCTTGGCACAGTTAACTTTCCATCACTCTCTTTGTCGTGAATAAAGTTACTAAAATCTGAAATATATTTCTTTAAACAACTATGGATGAGATTCTTATCTCACTTATATCAGTGTAACTGAAGGCAGTAGAGTTATTTGGATTTACACCTAAGTAACTAAGAGTACAATGTGGGCCTGGGTTCGACTCCTTGATCTTGGTCTTTGACTTTTCACCAACTCACTTGTGTATTCTTAGCTTCAGCTTTGCCTCAAAGGGAGGGTTTTGCAAGGGCTTACAAGCTGTACAAAATAAGCTCTCTGGAACTCTTTATAATATTCCTTTTGTTGTACTTAATATTGTCAAGAAAGGAAGAGAAGAATGAAAGGAACACTTCAAAAGTCCCAAAAGTGTTTGCAGAGCTATGCAGTCACACAGTGTAACCTTTGGAGGGCTAAGTAGCGCATTTTCTCCCCCGGAAATAGAACGCTGCAAATTCTATTTTTGAAAATAACCTGCTGTAGGACTAAATTACTTTGAAAGACTACGGCTTTCAGTGTTCAGACTTCCATCCTGCTGCAAAAATCTTTGCCTGCCTCTCTCATCAATATTCAGCTAAACCCTGCAGGATACGAATGAGAGATTCTCTGCAAACTGTTTCTCTAAACAGGAAATGTGTGCATGTCAGGTGGCTTGGCACGTATTTATCTAATCTGCAGGCACAAATCCAGTTTGCAGGAAATTCTGTTGCTGTCACATGAAGGTACAGGTCTACAAATGACTCACGAAAGTCAAGAGGACTTGTTGAGAAGCAACTATTCATGAATAAAGGTTTCAAATCTGCCCACATTGGAAAATCTGGCCCATAAATGTAATCCTCTGTTGTTCTGAAGGAATAGCTTCCAAGTTTTCAATGAACAATAATTCATTTCTGTTTTTTTTTTTAATTTCTCTGGTACACAGACATCTTCTTTCATGATTTATAGAAATAAACAGCCCATAAAAGTTATAATCCTTTATTCATTCCAATATTCTATGCAGATCATATTTTTGAGTAATTACATTTCAAAAGAGCAAAGCTCTGTCAGCGTATCAAATTGCAACTGACATATGCATCCGTCTTAAATACTGTTTTCAGCAATTTAATTTCTTTTTCTAATCACCCGTCCATGATGACAAATTTAAATAATATTTTGTGTGCAATTCATATTTTATTGAAATTTAAAATGGCAAGAAAAGAACGAGTATTCAATTTATTTTCCCTTCTCAATTAATACAGCAATTAAGATAAGAGGTGTAAAACTGGCTTAATTGGGTTGCCATAGAAACTAATTGTCTTATTTCTTCCAAAATAGCATATTTTAGGTGGAATCAATCTGTGATAATTTAATTATATACATCATGAAGCAAGAAGACAGGTTAAGATATAAGTAAAGAGAAATTTTAATTGCAAATTGTTATGCATCTCTTTGTTACTCTAGTTTTGCCTCTCTTCTGGTTGTTGTCTGCTTATTTTCATCATCAGACACGATACTGAATAATCATTTTCTTTTTAATGAATGAGAATGTTGGGCCCCTGCGTATAAATGAGATTTTGAACTGACTGGGTTTAGTTCAATCTGGCCCCTGAAAACACTGAAAAGGCTGTAATGAGAACTTTCTTAATCATTTCTTAGGCATATTAATTTGGAATGTTCAATGGGGAAATTGAAACTGTGCCATCAGCTGACCTGTATATACACAGAATCAAAGAAATGTAGAACTGGAAGGGATCTCAAAAGGTCATCAAGTCCAGCCCTCTGCATTAAGGGAAAACCTAGATCATCCCTGATAGGTGTCTGTCCACCGTGTTCTTAAAACCCTCCATTGATGGAGATTCCACAACCTCCCTTGGAAGCCTTTAACTACCTTATAGTTTAACTAAACTACCTTATAGTTAGAAAGTTTTTCATAGTATCTAACTTAAATCTCTCTTCCTGCAGTATTATGCATTACTTCTTGTCCTATCTTCAGTGGACATAGAGAACAACTCTTTATGATACCCCTAACATATTTGAAGACTGTTATCAAGTCCACCCTCAGTTTTCTTTTCTCAAGATTAAATATGACCAGGCTTTTTAACCTTTCTTCAGAGGTCCAGGTTTCCAAACCTTTCATCATTGCCTCATCAGTGCCGAGTAGAGTGGGACAATTACTGCATGTGTTTTATATACGACATTTTTGTTTAGATACCCCAGAATTATATTAGTCATTGTCACAACTGCATCACATTGTTGACTCATATTCGATTTGCGATACACGATAGCCCCGAGATCCCTTTCAGCAGTACTGCCACATTTATTCCCCACCTTGTACTGGTGCATTTGATTTTTTCCTTCCTAAGCATAGCACTTAGAACTTATTTTTATAGAATTTCATCTTATTGATTTCAGACTAATTCTCCAATTTGTCAATGTCATTTTGAACTCTAATCCTGTCCTCCGAAGTGTTTGCAATCCATCCAAGCATATTCTCCACTCCATTTTCCAAGTAATTAATACAAATATTGAATAGTACTGGACGTAGGACTGACCTCTGCATGACCCCACTAGATAAACCTGCTCAGGGCAAGTCTACACTGCCGGCAAAATTTGGCGGCAGTCGATGAGAGTTACGCAAGCTATGCAGAGTAGTTTGCGTAACTCCCATTGACTTCATAACTTCTCTTTCATGCGCCATCTCCACTGCACTGCGCTGATGGGAAATGTTTTCCCGTCAATGCAGCACTATGCTTTTTGGTGGTGGTTTTAATACATCAACTTCCGGATTGATTGTGTCTTCACTGCCACTCTATTGATCTGGAAATAGCAATCTGACAGTGGTGAATTCACCACTGTCAGTGTGTACATAACCTCAGTTTGATAGTTAACTATTGATAATGACTCTTTGAGTAAGATCTTTTAACCAGTTGTGCACCAACCTTATAGTAATTTCATCTAGACCACATTTCCCTAGTTTTCTTATGAGAATGTCATGTGGGACTGCAACAAAAGTCTTAATAAAGTAAAGAAATATCTCATTTACTGCTTCCCCCCCATCCACAAGGCCAGTAATCCTGTCAAATAAGGAAATTAGATTGACTTGGAATGATTTGTTTTTAACAAATTGTTACTGATTATTCCTTGTAACTCAATAATCCTCTACTAACTGATTGTTTAATAACTTTTCCAGTATCTTTCCAGGTATCTGATAATTCCCTTCTATAATTCCCTGGGTCCTCTTTGTTCTCCTTTTTCAAGATAGAAGGGCAAACATAGCTCCTTCTCAATTAATACAGCAATTAGGATAAGAGGTATAAAACTGGCCTAATTGGGTTGCCATAGCAACTAATTGTCTTATTTGTTCCAAAAGAGCATGCTTTAGAAGGAATCAATCTATGGTAATGTAATGTCCTTTATGTCCCTTAATAGATATAACTTATTTTGTGCCTTAGCCTTTCCGATTTTTGTCCAAACATATTTGTGCTATTCTTTTGTATTCCTCCTTAGTAGTTTGTCCACATTTTCATTTTTTGTAGGATTCTTTTTTGATTTTCAGGACATTAAAGAGCTCTTGTTGCAGCCATAATGGCCATTTATTATTCTTCCTATCTTTCCTTCAGATCGGGATATTTTGCAATTATGCCTTTTATATTGTGGCTCTGAGAAATTGCAAACACTCCTGAACTCATTTTTCCCTTCGATGTTCTTCTGATGAGATCCAAATTGGTTTCCACCTTCAGTGTTGCTGCCAATTCCTCCCTGTTGATCAAAATCAAGTCTAAATTGGCTGCCCTGGTTACTTCCTCCACTTCTGGAAAAAAAAAGGTTTCCCCAATAATTCCAAAAACTTACTAGAAATTTTGTGGCTTGCTGTATTATTTTTCCAGCAGATGTCTGGGTAGTTAAAGCTCCTCATTGCTACGTTTTTTGTTTTGGATATTTCTGTTATTTGTTCTAGAAATGTGTCATCCGCCTCCTCTTCCGGATCTGGTGTTCTATAGTAGACCCCTACCATGATGTCACTTCTGTTTCTTAACCTCTTTTACTTTCAATTGGTCTGCCTCTTCAACTCTTCTTGGACCTCAGAACAAGTGGGTAAATTCTTGATGTAGAATGCAACAGCTCCTCCATCTTTTAGCCTGCCTCTTCTTCTGAACAAGCTGTACCTGTCTATACCAATATTCCAGTCATGAGAGTTATCCCATCAAGTCTCTGTGATGCCAGTTAAGTCACCATTTATCTTATTTCTTTATAGTCCCATTTCTTCCTGTTTATTCTCCATACTCATTACATGTGTAATTTGTCACAGTGTGGTAGGACATTTTTTAAAGCTACATGTGACAAATGTGGATTTAGAGACAGTTCTACACAGTCCTATATGTTCTTTTCCCCTTTCCATTGCATAAGGATATTTTAATAAAAACAGGGCTTGTTCCACAGATGCAGGGTTCTCAATGGACCCTATACTGGTTAAGTATGGGTTTAATGTAGCCCACCCCCAATCCTCACCTCAACCTCCTACTCTGAGGAGTGAAAGGGCAGGAACTGTTTCATTTGCACCAATAGGGAATTTATCTCCACCAGGGGAATTCTCTGCTGGACCCTTGTGGGCAGTGATCAGCTCCTTTGTTCCTCCTGAATAGCACCTTGTGAGTGATATCAAGAGGCTGGAGCTTATTACAGAATGAGCTCCAAATCAGTGGTGATCACTCTCTGAGTTTTTTGTGCCTCAACATGGTACCTCCACTGGACATTCCTGAGTAACAAAAGGAATATTCCACGTGAAATTATACTGACACATTGTAGCCGGAGGCCATATTTTTAAAATAGACAACAAAAATCACCATACTTGAGAATTCAGAGCACAAAATAAGGGAATTTTGTCATTCCACAGTCACATTGATAACTTTTTGCTTCTTTTCTGGTTTGTGAACAGAAATTTCAAAATTGAAAGGGAAACACTGTACTTGCAGAGTATATGCTAAAACAGCCAGCAGCTGCTCTGTTTTCTAGTAATCATCCAGCATATTCCAGTTAATAATAATGTCTTTGGGATGATTATTGAAGGATATGCCAACATATTCAAACAGGAAATACGAAAATTTTCTTGAATGTTTGCTCCAGCCCTGTTCTGCAAACCCACTAGGGTTCTTGCCCTTACAATAGATAAATAAATAAATAATAGTACAGCATCTTACATTCATCGTGCAAACTACTACATTCTACACCAGTGATATTGTAGTGTTTTGAGTGACTACCCAGCACTAAGTCCAAAGCAGACTGTGAAGAGTTACAAAGGGATCTCAAAAACTGGGTGACTGGTCAACAAAAAGGCAGATAAAATTCAATGTTGATAAATGCAAAGTAATGCACACTGGAAAACATCATCCCATCCATGAAACGATGAGGTCTAAATTCGCTGTTACCAGGCAAGAAAGAGATCTTGGAGTCATTGTAGACAGTTCTCTGAAAACATCCACACAATGTGCAGCAGCACTCAAAAAAGCTAACAAAATGTTGGGTATCATTGGGAAAAGATAGATGATAAGACAGAAAATATTGTGTTGTCTCTTTATAAATCCATGGTACACCCACTTCTTGAATATTGCATGCAGATCTGGTTGCTTCATCTCAATAAAAGATATATTGGAACCGGAAAAGGTACAGAAAAGGGCAACTAAAATGATTAGGAGTATAGAAAAGCTTCCATATGAGGAGAGATTAATAAAACTGAGACATTTCACCTTCAAAAAGAGATGACTAAGGGGGCATATGATCAAGGTCTATTAAATCATGACTGGTATGGAGGAAGTAAATAAGAAAGTGTTATTTACTCCTTCTCATAACACAAAAACTAGTGGTCACCAAATTAAATTAATTAAATAAATTAAATTATTAAATAAATTAAATAAATTAATAGGCAGCATGTTTAAAACGAACAGAAGGAAGTATTTCGTCACACAGTGCATAGTCAACCTGTGGAACTCCTTGCCAGAGGATGTTGTGAAGGCCAAGACTATAATGGGGTTCAAAAAAGAATTAGATAAATTCATGAAGGATAGGTCTATCAATGTCTATTAGCCAGGATAGGCAGGGATTGCTGTTTTCCAGAGGCTGGGAATGGCTGATGAGATAGATCACTTGATGATTATCTGTTATATTCATTCCCTCTGAAGCACCTGGCATTGTCATTAACAGGATACGGGGCTAAATGGACCATTAGTCTGAACTAGTGTGGCCGTTCTTATATTCTTATTTATTTTAATAAGGGAGGATAAAGATCAAAATTGTAAAGTGCTAATCTTAACGGAAAGAAGATTTTGTTGTTTTCCAGGTTTGCCTAAATCTGTATATTCCCCATGATCAATCTGATCTCAGATAAAACACAGTTCACTCCACTTATGTTAACTCTGCTCCATGATCTTTCCCACTTGTATTTAATTTATCCTTTAATAGACCAAAGTCTCTATGTCCACCCAAGCCCTTAGTAAAGAGTTCTCAGACTCTAAAGACCCGGTCTTGACCTTTACAGAAATCAAAAGAATACAAAGAAAATTAGGATGTTCATTCCAAAATGTGAAATTTCTTCCACACAAAAGGTCATATTTTATTATGTATAAAATTAAATACTATGCCCATCAAATTTTTTATTACCCATGTTGTTTCACTAAATATTGGGAGAGATTAGAAGGGCTGTTTACAATTGGAGCAAAACATTTCACACTTAACCAAGTTTTCCCTTCAGGTAAAGTTATAATGTTGAAGGAGAATATCAAAAAGTTATCTGACATAACTATAAATTATTTTTTTCCTGAAGTGAAAATGGCAGCCATTGCTCCATCTATTAGCATCCCATTGTTAAGAGCATCTTTGTGGTGTGCTGAAGAGAATTGATGCACGTGGAGGTGTGGCTCACTACACGGAACTGTCAATGAGTAAATCCTGAGTTATATCTCCAGGTTGCGACACATACTCTTTTACCAGTTGGGAAAAGTGCCCTTGTGCTAGTCATTTGCAATGTCAAAGGACCTCAATCTCATACCTATTGGATTCAATGGGAAATTTTCTATTGACTTCAATGGGAACTGGATGAGGTGCGAAGAGGGGTAAAACAAAGCCATCACTGTGAATTTGATTCCTGTCATTGTGAATTTGATGCCCATCTCACCCCACCTTCTTACTTATAATTTACACGAGAAAGTGAATTAGATCATGCTGGAATAACTAACACATTCTGTAGCTAAATATATCCCAGATACTGTGGCTAGCGATGGGAACATTTAGGTTCCTCACCCCTTTATTGTGTGACTAACTCTGAATTACAGCATATCAAGGTCAGTGTTCTGGAGCACAAGCACTATGAGGAGGCAATCTGAGGAAAAATCTACAGGTGCTTTCCTAAGGTATGTATTCACTTTTTCAGTCATACTTGTATATTCTTAGGGCCCGATATTGAAGTCAACAGAAGTCTGTCTACTGACCCAATGGGAGCTGTCTGAGCACTACGCCACTTACCGGGGTAGTTTTCCTGTGTTGCTTGCTGGATCGACTGAGCGCGTCTATACAGACCGCTCAGTCGATCCAGAGCAATCGATCTGACGGTGGCGAATTTGCAGCCATCAGTGTAGACCCATCCTCAGACTCTTAATGTTGGTCACAGGGGCTAGACTGAGAGTCTTCTAAACCCACCAACTATGAAAGGCAAAGTCTGCAGCAGGTCAAGCTTTCCTGACTCAATATGCATCATACTTGACTTGGAAATGACATGAGAGTTCAAGTTCCATCCAATACCAACTCAAAGCCAGAATTAAACGGATGCTACTTTTTAGGCCATATAAATCATAGATAAAAGGACCCTATTATGTGTTGTTAATAGATAACATGTTTGCATTGGCCAGGATCAAATCCACATTTAATAAAGATCAAATGAGAGCAGATATTTATTTCCTGGCTAGTGACTATAACTGATGGCTGGAGAAAAAACCTACAGTGAGTGCCAGAACACAGCCTCTGTGGCTTAGTGTCTTTTGCTTCCCCTCTCTTCTTGCTCCAAGACTTTTGGTCACATGCATAATTTGCACTGTCTGATTTACCACCCAATCTCTTTGGACTTCTTTTAATCTTCCAGGAACAGCCACTATCACACATAATTCTAACCTTATTCACTGGTATAAAGTAGATTATATTCAGTAACCTGAAAAAAATGACCTTTCCCTTTGGAGTTTATGGATGCTGCAGCTCTCAAAAAGAATATATGCAGGGTATTTCATTTGATTTTCTTTCAGTTAATTTAACCTTCTTTTAAAGTCCTGGAAGAATTTTATATTCATTTTAGATTATTCTATCAGCAAGTTATGTAAATAATGGAGCCAGTTGGGAATGTAATAACCTTTTCAAACTGGGAATTAGAGTTAACTGGCTAGAAAAATTGAGCGGTATTCCAGCATTGCTGGTTAGCACTTTTTGGTAACCAATCAGCAGGGGAAAGAGGGGAGTAGATGTGCCTCACTGGAAGCATGGACATTTCAGAACCCCAGAAAAGACCTCTGGCCCAATGCAGTGCCCACTGAAATCAGTGGAAAGACTCCAACTGACTTCATTGGTCATTGTATTGAGCCTTTACAGACCCTGGATTAACACTTTACCCCTTCGGACTGTGCATACATGCTGGGACAGCACTTGCTCTGGTTGAAACAGAATAGTCACGTCATGAGTCTGTTACAGATTGCTGTACAATGAAGCGGACATTATTGCAGGACATCCAACAACATCAGCAATGCTCTCCTGAAGGCAATAGGGCCAGCATTTCTCAGGCTAGGGTTGAGTATTAATATTTGTCAAAGTATCATCTGTTTAACTGCATTTTCGTACAGGTGTTGAGCATTCTAAGTTAGCCATTTGCTCTGTGGTACATATGCTGGCCTGTTTACGAAGATGCCACATATTAGAAAAGTAAGTAGTAGACACTAGCATGCAACTCTTTAGAGAGACACATGCCTATTACAATAACCTTTTTTGAGACTGACCAACCCGAGAGTGAAGCTAAGATAACTTATACTTTTATTAGTAGAACAGGACTTCCTGAAATTCTGGATCATTCTGCATGATCTCCAGATCAGCTGTGCCATCCCTCACAAAACCCCACGGAAACCTCCAGCATTGTGTAATTGACAATTCCAGTGGTCATTTTTCCAGTCATCAGCCTGCTTCTAACATGCTTCAGTTGCTGTTGGATAATATTAGGTATGATACAACTACTATATTAATTCAAATTCCCAGTTCTGTTGTTATGGCATTGCCCTTTCCATGCATGGTGAGGCTGTACTACTTATTGCGAAGATGTACAAGCGATTATTAACACATTAGCACAAGACTGTGTGAAGCACACATGTGGCTCCTAATAACTTTGCTTGGAGGTGATGAATAAGGTCTAAGTAGATTGACTACCATGTTAACAGAACCTTCGAACTCCTTCAGATAGACGTATAACAGACTAATGGAGCTGGCTCCTTATGAAGTGCTGCCACTGAATATGGCTTCCCAAGTGCACAGAGAGAGTTCCTTATGTCAATCCTCTGTGAAACCTGCTCAGCTTGTTTTTCTGAGCTGTGCATAGGTGCCTTTCCCTCATCTTGTCCATTCATTCTGCCCAATATCTGGCGAAGAATCCTGCCAGCAGTGAGCTGAGACTCTTTGGTCAGAATACATATTGTCATAGAGGTATTCACGTGCCACATAAATGGGTCACCTTGCTCTGTATTGTGGCTCCCCGGGTTCCAAATGCCTGCTAGTCTCTCTTATTACCTGCACACGTCTGAAAGGTGTTACTGACGAAGTTAACTACAAAAGCAATTGTGCGGTGGTCAGTACAATTCCTTGTGCATGCAGCCATGATGTTCAGATACTGCAACAAAACAACTGGCATCTCCTAGACTCTCCCGAATACAATGCTAAGCTCCTGCTTCCTGCCTCTTGAACATCTACAGCTTTGCGCTTGTTGCGAACACAGTGGCCAAATGAGGACAGACACGCAGATGGATTTTAAGAGGCAGACTGCAACTGTTATGCAATTTAAATACAGGTCGGAGCATTACCAACCCATCAGCCTTACTCTTCACCCATACACTATATCAGGCATTTAACTGGCCGCCAGTGCCAAGGTTACTGGGCTCTGACCATATGGCCCCCATTCCAGGTTAAATCCTGGGAATGGAAGAATGCTGGCCAATCAGTAGTCTTCCCCTCCAAATGACCAATGAATGAAAGAGATTCCAAGGGGAGGGAAAACGTATCTGGTGTTCCTCAGTGAGCATCTCCCTTCCTTGCTGCAGGGCTGCAACAAGCTCCTCCACCCACTGTGTCAGGTGGGTGGGGTTTCTGAAGATTAAGCCCTAACCCTAAATAACTCAATCCCAGTTTTCCAATGGGCTCAAGATAAGATTACCTTTCTGATGTATTTTTTAAAAAATCATTAGCCCATACCAGCAAGCACAGGCCAGGGGATGTTTAGTGCCACATTTCTTCTATGGAAATTACACTGAGAAGGAAACACATTTAGGATTATACAAGCAAATCACTGCTGCGGCGTGTTCTTTTTTCTTTTGCATTGAAGGAAATGTTTCCTTTTTTCCTTGTTAGAACCTGCTAACATTCCCTGAGCCAAGACATGTGATGCAAAAAATGTAAAATTACCCTCCTAAAAAGAACATTTTAAAATTCATCACCAGGGTGAAAGCAGCTGCAGCTGTAGGAAAGAGTTAGCATATTAGCTGTTATATTACATGCAAAGCTTTTATTTATTTTGTGCCTTCAGCTCTGGAAATTTGCAGGAATGTTCAGGATTTTCTCTACATTTTTATGTGCTACAAAAGTCACTTGTAGTGAATTTTCACAAGATACTTTAATTTAGATTATGCTCGACAGAAGGAACTTTAATACACATAATATGTAAAAATATTGCATTTTAACAAGGGTTTTTAATTATATTTTTATTGTCACTGTCATTATGTGTTAAATAGGATAGAATTCAGCATATCCAAGGATGAGTTTGTTATTGGTGCCTTAGGCTTAATAACATCTCAAATATTATGAAGAAATTAAGTCTGATAAAGATGATTTATTACTACCGAAGTACATTCATCACATGCATTGTTTAGGATTATCAGTGAGACCTCTGTAGGATTAAACATTTTAAGCCAAGCCAAAGCTATGCCATTCTAAGTGTGAAGTCTAACTTCCTCCCCACTTACTTTTTGTCTCTATTTGTCCACAAATATCTTAGACACTTGGGCACTGATTTAGCAAATTACTTAAACCTATGTTTAACTTTATCCATGTGCTTTTTTGAATAGTGGCCTTCAAGGGAAAAAAAAATCAGATACATTTTCAATTCAGTAATGTTATCAGGAACCATTACTCACCACTGTCTATTGCCAGAAACAGTGCTGTATACACGTTGTTGTGGACATAAGATGATTCACGATCCAGGATGGCGGTGGTGACAATGGTACCATTCGTAGGATTAATTTCCAGCCATTCTGCTGGGTCCTTGTAAACTGAATACCTAGGCAAAAAGATAAAACTCATCAACTGATCACATGTCTAAACATGAACTGATTATGTTACAACAAAAGAAAGGGCACTTTGCACTGACTGCCTTTCTTAGGAGAATCTCTAAGCACTTTCACGTGCATCATTTAAGCCTCAAGACACTCCTTTAAAATAGGTCATTATATTTACACTCATTTTACAGATAGAGAAACAGGCAGAAAGAGGTTAAGGCTGACCTTTTCCAACATAAAATTAGGCACCTAAGTCCACATTTAAAACATGGGCAACCTGGTTCTCATGGTGCTGACAGCCTTCTGCTGAGGGGTTTAATACTACTGTCCATCGCTGTGGTATCAGATCGCCTTCCACATACAATCAATAGCAAAAGCAAAGTTCCTAGTGAACTTCATGAAGTCTCTGGCGCCGTTCCCTTTTCATGGTTATTTTGTTGTTGTCTTTTTGTTGGGTATTTTGGATTTTATTTCATTTTATCAGTTGGCAAGGGTTTGGGATTAGAAGGGGGAGGCAGCGTCGTAAATGCCATTCTTATAATGGAAGGGATATTTTTTTGGGAAGAGGAAGATTTTGCCGTGTTCCCTAAAAAGGGTCGGAATCTGGATCTGCTTGGTCTGCTCTGAATGCTTGTTTCATACCCAGTTCCCCTCAACCAAGGATACTCGGTCCTCAGCTTTCACATGTTTCATTCTGGATTTTGTCATCCGCATTGTTCTTCTTCCACTGACGTCAGGCTGCAGGTGCTCAGGGCTCTCTGAACAATCAGGCCCCTTCCATGCTCACTTAAATACGGACATAAGAATGGTGCTTTCTGGGACCCCTGATACCTACTTCGCTACAGTAAACTATACTTCCTCCTTCTCCTTAGTCATCATGATCACTTAGGTCCTGATCGTGGAAAGACTTAGGCCTGTGCTTAACTTCATGCACTGTGAGTGTTATAACTGAAGTCATGTGACATGTATAACTCTTTGCAGAATCAGGGCCCAAATCTATATGCAGTTAGCTATGTAGAAATAATCTAACCAAGTAGTGTTAAAATAACTGACACATTTTCCATTAAATTCTTTAATGCGTCCAGTCTCCAATGAAGTGCCTCTTGCACAAACAATATGCACTTCAGCAAGATGCTTATCTGTAGAAAGTGGATTGCTTTATAGTCCATAACCATAAGGTATCTTGTATCACTGGCGATTGACATGAAGTCTGCTTGTTCTTTTATGAGTATCTGTGAGTAACCACGGAACTTAGAGTGGCCTCCAATTAAAAGGTGCATAGGCAGGTATTGCTGCCAAAAATCATCCACTCACTGAGGGAAACGACCAAGAGCAATGGATTTTCAAGCAGAAAACATTGCCAGGAAAGAAAAAACAAACTGAGTATCAGCAACCTAGAGAAGCGAGCATATTGAACGCCTGTTTCAGAGGCTTGCCTTGGTTTCATGTATCTGAGATATTCTATTTATTTCAGGTACTTATATGGAAACCATTCCCATATCATTGGAGTCCCTCACAATCTTGGATGTATTTATCCTCAGAGTGAAAGACTTTGGATGAAGCAAAGGGCTCAGACTAAATCCCATTAAAGTCAATGGAAAGACCATCACTGCCTTCCACAAGGGACAGATCGTGCCTTAAGTGCTGTCTTCCCCGCTTGTACCAGTAAGGCCAGATTCTAATCTTTACAGCTGGTTAGCTCTATTGACACCAGGGAAGGTGGTTCTCATTTGTACTGGTGTAAGAGAGTTCAGAATCAAACCCTTATTCTGGTGGCACAGGAAAATGGAATTTCCTTTTTGATCTCCAGCTCCCAGCCCCAGTTAGCTGTGTCCCTGATCCTGATCCTACTCCGATTGAAGTCAAGACATGTTTACCCTTGGCTTCTATTGGTGCAGAATTAGTCCATTAGGAAAAATGCATACCATGAAATGGAAGCAAACACTAATGAATAGTGAATGATGCAGTCTATCAAACCTAAATGTACTTCTACTTTAATAACTATTTAAACATTAATCAATAGTTGAGCTTTATCCCCTGTAAACATGAGTTGCTAGAATAGTGAGAAGGGTGATAATTATTTAATTGCATTCCTTTGTTTCTTTCTTTTTATTGTTGTTTTTATAACTTTGCAGCAAAGGTATGAACAAAAAAAATATGGTACAAGGGCAGTCTAAACAATTTCCAGTCTATTGTACTGCAGCAAATTCTCAATTAACCCTGAAACAATTGAAGGAGATGCAACACTTTTAAAGTAATGAGAATTTAAAATGGATTATGTTATCTTCCCTGATTGCTCTACAAAGCACTGTTGAATGTACAAATAAAAAAAAATGAATCGTCTAACCCATGATTTGGCTCAGGATATTGTAAAAGCAGTACTTTGTCTTTCCCAGAAGAATTTTTACATATTGTAAGTGTACTGCGGTATAGTTAAGTTGATTGTTCTTTGTTCTTTTTTTCAAAAGAGGGTTCTACTAGCAAGAGGCTTAAAATAGACACTCATTAAGAAAAGCTTTAAATAAACCATAAAAATATAGAATAAAAAGTTTGACTTTCTTTCCCTCTACTGACTTCAGTGGGACCCGCTGGGTGTTCAGTAGCTTTGAAAATCAAGCCATACATTTAGGGGCCTAAGCATGGGCTTAGCAGCCTAACTGTAAGCACTGAGTTATGTAAATCACAGGCATGTGAGCCATCTACTCATACATATAAAATATAGGCCTGTATTCTCTGCTGTGTCAAAGAGCTGATTGCAGCTCACTCTGGGGCCAGTTCCCCATCAGCAACAGGGAAATTTAGGGCAGCCTCAGCTGTTCTAATCTGTGCCAGCAGACTGTGGCCCACAGGTCTGTTTATCAACCGGGGATCACCAGAGTACAACCCATTTGGCTGTACCCCTTCCCTGGGGACATGCCCTTCTATGCCAAGAGATGCAGAGAAGTGTGAGAGGAACCAGCCACTCCACCTCCCTTAGCTGGGGAACTCTCAGCTGAGAAGATTTTGACAGTTTATGGCACCTTTGCATGTCTGGAGAGGTGCGGAAGGGTTACAGCATGGGGGAGAATCTGACTTATAACGTGCAATTGGCTTACATGGATAAAAATATTTGAAATGGCTTCATCTTTAAAATAGTGTGTGTGTGTGTATATATATATATATATATATATATTCTGGGAAGTATTTGAAGTCTTCCAAAGAACATCTCCTCAGGATGTTTAGCAGCACATCCATAATGTCTGTGGTTGGCAGCCGATTAGCAGGGAAGATCATTACACGGAACAATTGAGACAATACCGACATGAAAACCTAATCAGTGCCATGACCCTGCACTTGCCACATAAAGAATTTCATAGCTCGCAGCGAAGTAGCCAAGGGGTCACAGAAGAGCAACCAGGCATCTAGGCACAGATCCAGCTAGTGCTGCTGGCGAAGCATTCCAGACCTTGGTAGCTGCCAGACACATCCCGGGGGGAGTTGAGGGGTCTTGGCTCTTATGCTTGAACAGAATGAGGAGGAAGGCAAAGCGAAGCATATTGAGCCTACTGAGCCCTACCAGTGACAGAAGAAGGCAGTGCCAAATTAGCGCTGAACTAACATGTATGTGCCAATTTGCTGTGCAGGTCTTTTGCTATGGTACACTTGAGGTTAGCAATCTCAATAAGCATGCTGGGATATGCATTTCCCTGTTACAGGAATCTGAAGTTCCGGTCGAGGTTACTCAGATGGTATTGTACAAAGGCTGTATAACCAACAAGACACAACTGCTGTGAGGACCCTGGAACAAGTAATGCAGTTTTGGGTTGTGAAATATCGGTCTGGCTGCACAACTCAGCTCTTCTATGACAGCACGTTCCCGAGGAGCTGGGGAATTGAGGCACTGAGGCCCAGATTTCTAAAGGTACTGAGGAGTTGCTGTGCTCAGCATTGCAATGACTAACTGAGTTAGAAGCCTAAATCTCATTTTCAGAAGTGATCTAGGCATTTAAGAGCCTAAATCCCTTTTGAAAATGAGATTTAGGCTCCTAAATCAGTTAGACATTGCAATGTGGAGTGCAGCAGCTCTTAAATATCTTTAAAAATCTGGGCTTGAGCCCACAATGTGATGGGCTGGAATGGACCTCCGAGTCCCTATGGCATTCTCTAACGGGGAGGAATGATGCAGTGGGTCTCCAAAGACTTGGGTTCAATGCTTGGCTTTACCACAGATTTCCTGCATGATGCAAGTCACTTCATCGACCCCATATCTCAGTTTCCCATCTGTAAAATGGGGAGACCAATTCCTACCTTGAACAGGTTTTGCAAAGATAAAATCTATAAGTGACCGTGAGGCATTCAGATATTGCAATAATGAGGGCCACAAATGTGCCTAGATAGCTAGAATAAGGCAAAGCTAAAGACTCCTTTTGTTTCTTCTGAAGTGTTACAACACTATAAAATAACAATAATGCAAAATGGAAACATAACCTAGGAAATCACAAATGAGCTCCGTTCTACGTTAATAAAGCCTTTCATTGTTTGCAGAAACTGAATTTTCCCCTGAAAGTATAGGGGCAGAAGTGCTTATGCCAGAAGTATCACAAGAAAATCATATTAGATTTCCACTCTACATTTGCTGCCTTTAGGGTTGAAATCCTGCCCCACTGAAATCAGTGGCAAAATTCCCATCTTAGAAATTCAGCTAAGTGTTCACTGTTTTGAGGCTTTATCCAAATGTCTTGGAAGCTCGCCCAGAGTTAGATGAAATACTGAAGCTACTGTGTCTGTCCTCACCCCTGCCGGGCCTCTGTTACATAACAGCAGCTTCAGAAATTCTTCTATGAACTTTTCATGAACTGTTCAAGTAAAAGGATCAGTGGGGAACGTTACTCCCTATTTTCGGTGCTTAAGAATTCAGCATGAACATTTCCTTTTGTCCTTGAATGAAAAATTCTCTAAATACGGATATTATATGATCCTTGAATCACACTGTTATACATTTCATACTATTATATGAAGTACCCTCAAACAAAAGAGCACAACTACCTCTGAGAAATGCCTGTAGACATGTAAGAGACAAGTGTGGTATTTATAGCATTGATATATTTGTTCCTCTCCAAATAGGTCAAGACACTGAATACAACATTAAATGTTTGGGCTGAAATGATAACTAATGTACATTGCATTTTGTGTGCTTTACCTTTGGGGTTGCATAACCTAGAGCTTTTAAAATCGTAAGCTGCATGCCGTCATATTCTCTGCTTCCCACTGTGCTATCATTCGCATTAGTCTGTGCTGTTTACTGTTGGTATTAGGTAGTTTTCTATCAGCAATACAGGAGAAAGTAGCCCTCAGTGGCCCGGAGCTAGGTTAGATTTTCTAAAAGGTTCAGAAATGAGTAAATGCTTTATGAGGAATAATTTATATGATGCGTTTACACTGTATTTCTGCCCACAGAATAATTGAAGATAGATAGCAAGTTAAATGAATTTCTTTGCTATCCATAAGCATTTGACAAATTATTCTGCAATTTTTGTTTCTTTTTATCTGTGTGGATCAATCAGTAAATATTTCATGGGTTTTTTTTTTAATATGTGATTGGATGAGGTGTCAAGCTCTTCTGCCTGAATACTGTCTTTAATTGTAAGCTTTTTCCAGCAGAGACGGTTATTTGTGCTGCATTTGTATACTACACTGCACTAAGTGGTTCCACAATCTAAATGATAACAACAATAGTTTTACATGAGAATTTGGCATTTTCATGATAATTCTTACATGAAACTTTGAAATTTGCACCACTAAAATATGATTGCCAGAAATTTAGGGATGGTTGGAAAATGTCAAGGAATAAACGGAAACAAACAGTTCTCTCTCTCTCTGTTTAGTTTTCCAATTTTCCAGCAAGCTTTGGTGAATAAAGTGAATGTGTTTAAAAATGTGCGTGAATAGACAGGTTGTATTGCATGACATGCCCAGATGTAAAGCTTGTGCAGTTTAATTCTCTGTTGCAGTCCTTTAACTCTATACCTTGTCTATGCCATACAGTTCACTAGCACATCCATTTCTTGGTCCCTCACTTAAGCGTGATGCAGAGTGTAGGCTCTACCAGGAGAGATGACACAATACTAACAATAAATGAATTCTCCATTTCAACAGATATATTAATGCTGAAATATGGAAACCACTGATAAGACGTGTCTCGTGACTTTATCACATTAGTTGACAGGACACTACTAGTAAGCAGTTCTGGGGGAAATCATATTGCCTTTCATAACCACTGGCGGAAGTGCTTTCCCATTAGGATACATAAAAGCCGTACAACCCCCAAGAAATAAAAAAGGGAGTATATATATTTTTCTTTCTTTATGACTTCTGAACAGCTCCATTTTTATTCCTACATCTATACAGCAGGATGTTTTTACTACCAGAGGCTGGTATTTTGCCATTAAATTTGATAATGCTTGGATGTAAGTCTGCATGTGACCACTACAGTGTTTCATACCCTATTGTCTACCACTTTCAGTGTTCAGTGATGTTGCGTAGACAAAGAGCGCGAATGCCAACTGCTAGCTCTGATGCAGCTTGTTTTCTCTGCTTAACTTTTCCATGCCTGCACGGGGCCCTTTCTTTAAATGAGCACTCATAGTGGGAGCTGCAGTACTGTCAGAACTATTCAATGATAGATTACTCTGTGTAATCTGACGACCGAATCACTGGAGGATAATTTACACTCTGCTATTGGTTAGTCGGCTGCTGTGCTTAGTAGATGTCTTCACATGCAATCATTCCAAATTGAGTCTTTTTCATAACTTATTAGGAATTCAAATAAAATTTGTCTGAAACAACAATACAGGGGCCATATGTTAATGGAAATGAGGACAAGCACTGCATCAGTGCTGTCCTTCGTGCATTCAAATAGAGAATTCCTGTCAATGTGCACTGCCAACCTGGCAGTGGTTAAACCTCATAACCCACATTTCTTTCAACAACAATCCTTCATCCCATCGTCCTTTATGGGCCTCGTGCTTTTGGATATACTCACTGCTGTGTGTGACCAAGACAGATTTTGCTGTATTCATAGACATATTGACTGCTCAATGTTCTGTTTATAACAAATGCATGGACTTCGCACATCACAGCTGACTCAGTTACTAGTTACGTCACATACACATGAGACCTGTGGGGAGCTGGACCTAAAATGTAGATGTCCTTGAGCTCAATACACACAGCCCTCTTCCACCGCAGCTAATGGAGATCTCCCCTGGGTGGTAGTAGTTGTAGGACCATTATCCACCCTGTAAGCCAACCACTAGAAGGGACACCATTACAAGTACACTTAAGAAAATGAGTAGATTGCATTATGTCTTTAACAGCAGAGTAAAAGCCATTTCAGCCATGTAACATAAACCATATCTACATTAGATACTGGGAAAGAAAGCATTTGGATGGCATGCCAGGAATGACAAGCAATCAGAAAATTTCACATTAGGGATGAAACACAGATCAGTTGCTCCAGCACACAACATTAAGGAGTCAAAGCGTAGGCGTTTTTGTTCTACTTTTTTTCTACAGTTCATTTAGACAGGTTGCTATGAGCAGTAGTCATGGTAAACGCACTGACGTCCGTTTTAGGGCTTTTGCAGAGCTTTTATGGTCTACTGCGTAAAATAACCACCACCTGAGCTACTGACCTCTGAAGTCCTTAATAGCTGTACTGTATAAATCTTAGTTTGAGATTTTTATGATAGTGTGACTGCTGGGCGTAAGACCCGCTTGGAAACTTCATCGTCTCTGCATTTTTGACAGAAGCCTTTACGCTACATCATGTCAAAGCCCTCTTACAGGTACCTAAGTTTGTGAATCAGTGGCAAGATTGTGCTGCTACAAAGGCACAATTACGGCCCACCTTGCTAGTACATCTTTAAGTGCTTAAGCGGGAAGCATGTGTTTAAAGAAGTTATGTCTGAATGGTAACCAATTTTCTCAATGAAACAACTTATTTGCTTGTTGTTGCTTATTTATTTATTTTTACGAGCGGATTTAAGAAGCAGCAATCCCTATATTCTCACCAATTATCCTTTCTCTTCCTGGATAACTTTGAACTGTGAATCACAGTTGGCCAAGGAATTCTACATGGTATTATTTTCTACAGCATGTTATGTCCGCTTTGGATGCCGGCCTGGGGAGAACCACTCAAAATCAAAGCAAGGTCCTTCTTTCCCCAGCACCTTCTCATCTATGGACTAAGCTTGGGACACAACTTGAACCTTTAAAACATGAATAATAATCTTCCAGGAGCCTTCAAAATATGCTATTAAAATGCCATTAGTTATAGTAACAATGAATTACAGAAAGGAAGAAAAATCTTAGCTCCATTATATTTGAACTCTTCTTATATTTGGCTTATGCTGTTCAGGTGGGAAACTAGGAGTGGTGGGCAAGCTTTTTTAATTAAATATTTGATGATACAAAATGCATAAGTATGCGTTTGGACGCAATTGCTGTTACCAAAACAATGATTATATGCTAACTGTGCGGCAGGTCATAAAACACCTCCAGTAAGGTGCACGGATTCTGAAGATACAAGCTCAAGTTGCCATGCTTTGTGTAGATTCTTTGTTAACTCCACAGTCATAAAACGTAATTAGGAAATTTAAGCTAAATATACAATTCTTTAATAAAAAATATACTGGTAACAACAACAAAAAGCTTACTTAAATTGCTTTTTCTGGCTACCCGAGGACAATGTTGAGGGTGGTACTGGGTTAGTTGGATTTATAAATTGATTGCAGATATGGGATTTATGGAATATCCATTTATCAGCTTTCTGGAGCAGATTTATGGTCTGGTAGTTATACCTCATTTTCTTATTGTCTGGAAATGTCAATCTGCAGTACAAGTTAAATTAAAATCCCCATTGTTGCTGTGTCACAAAACACCCTGAGCATTTTTGGTCACTGGAAATTCTTGTTTCAGTTTGAGAAAGGAAATGTATTCTACAGTGAATTCAGAAGCAAGGCACTATTAATGCTTTCATTCAGTTTGCGCATGAAGTTCTCTGCAATAATTCATTTCAACAATGTTTTGCTCAGGAAAGGTCCCACACTTACTAAGAGAAGATGCAAGCTTGCAAGTTGAAACAGGTACACTATTCTAACACTATCTGAATAAATCTGATTCTGGTTTGATTGCAATAACAATCCAAAATATGGATAATAATACAGACCTTCTGCCCAATACATCTCTATGTCTGTTTGGAAAATATTGCCCTTGAGTACAATTTCATACTATGGTAAATTAGGAGTGCCAACATTGAGTTCAGTGGAGGTACACAGATCTTTCCATTGTCTTGCACCTTGTATAGTCATATTCACCTATGCAAAAGGGAATGTAAAACATGTTTTGAGTCATAGGGCGCTACGTGTTTCTGGTCAGATGTTTGTTCTTAGTGTAGTTTTTCCATTTCTTCAGTCAGAAAGAAATATTCCTATGCCAGCATAATTGCTTTATAGGTTCAATATAAATGGTATCATGCTGACATTGCTTTTGGAACGCAGTGTTCTTTTGAAGCACAGGCCCGCATTGAATAAAATAGTGCACCCCTGAGGGGTATTAGGAAGCATTCAACAGGATGCATAGCCTGTCTCAGAGGGCCCTGGTTTGACAGGGCAGATCACACATTGCTTAGGAGGGAACAACAAGTTGTCCCTTGTGTGGCCTGCAAGCTCTGCAATCATGGACCATTTTGCTAAGGGCAGTATAAACACAGAATGACAAGATGGTCCTTGTCACAAAGACCTTAAAATTTAGTCACCTTGCTTCCACGTGTTCCTTTGAAAATCTCCTCTTTATTTACCATTCCTGCTTAGGGGTGTGATGCCGAAGCAATGGAACAAAAATCTCACCAATACCAGACAGGTTCACATGCCTCATGCAATGCTTTCCTGCTAGTATTTGTCAAAGCCATGATAACCGGTGTCACAGCTATAGCTGATTGAAAATGGACAAAAAAATTTGAAATTTTGAAGTTGTTTTTCATTTGCAGAATCAAAATGAAACAATCCTTTTTTTTTTTTTTTTTGGAAAAAAGCAAAACAAAACACAGTGCTAACAGAATTTTGAAATAAAATAAAAATCCTAAACATCACTTATGCTTCTGAATTCAAGGACAGGGAAATGGAGAAAAGCCCCACAAATCAGAAATTCTGAATATTTTTCAGTTTTAAAAAACAAAATTAAAATTTTAATTTTGGCTTAAGTTAAACAAAAGGAAAAAATGTGTTTATTTTGGAAACTGCAAAGAAAAAATGGGGAAAAAATTTTAAAATTACATTTTCTGACCAAAATTTTATTTTTGACAAAATCAATTTCTGGTAGGAAAAAAATCCATTAAAAATCTTTTGAGTAGCCCTAATCACCAGGAAAATGTTTAACACCCTCTTGGCAAACCGATATATTAATAATACTGAGTCTTTCCCAAGCCCCCTCTTATGGCCCTCAAACTACCACCCAACCTTGTCAAGTTCATCGCCAGAAGCAAGCTCCCCGCAGAGCAGAACCCACCAACTCAAAACTGCGCCAGACCCTGCAGAACAACAGATGCAAAACTTGCAGTCATATCACCAATGCCACAATGACCAATACCCTCTACAACCTTGTTGGGTCCTACACATGCCTATCACAACATGTGGGGTACCTCCTCCAGTACATTAAATGTTCCAATAATAATCACATAGTGAAACCAGACAATCACTACGCTTTTGAATGAACTCACAAAGAAAAATGATAAAAGAGAAAGCTACCATGTAACTCGTGGGTGAACCCTATTCACCAAATGATCACTTTATAGCTTGATCTCAGTCCTCATCCTCATAGGAAACGTGCATAACATCTTCAAAAAACGATCCTGGGAGCTTAAATTCGTATCTTTGCTAAACACTAAAATCACGGTCTCAGTAAAGATACTGGATTTATGGCTTATTACAACAATCAGTTTTAATTAACCTCCCATTTTTGCCCTATTGCTGAAGGGGTGTTAAGAGGCCATTTGCCTTCAATAGTCTATTAACTACACATTAACTATCTATGCGAAACAACCTGTTCTACCTTCTATTTAGCTGCAACACTGACTACTTTTCCCAGACCTGAAGAATTCTGTGTAGCTGAGAATTTGTCTTTTTCATCAACAGAATCCGGTGTAATAAAAGACCTCACCCGCCTTGTCACCCTATAAAACAGACACTCCTTCTATGCAGGACAGGTGGGATTATAAAGTTCAAGAACAGTGAATAGGAATTCAAACTGCAATAGTAGCTGTCCTTACATGGAGTTCCTGCTGGCTAAGTGGGAGTCGTACATGTACATCTGAAGCCAGAACTAAGCCCTTAGCAAGCATGCAGCATGTACAGATCTGTTTGTCCCATTCAGGCAAAATTATAGTATTGGCAATGGAGGCAAACTGAAATATGTCAGGTTTAACATATAAGGTCAAATAAATGAAGTTCAGCTGGCCATCTTTATTCCCAATGACAGATCATTAATATTTACCCCATATTTGCTCCTGCTTCTCATTTGATCATGAATGAGAGTGAACCAGATACATAAATTATACTCAGCATTATGAAAAAAAACCTGTTAACACTGTTCTATATCATGCACTGTAAGAGAAACTGATCACTTTACATATAAACAGGAGCACCACTTTTGGTGCTGTAAACTGCTCCATCTGGTCTGATGCCTGTGTTTGCATGGAACAGTTTGCAGGACTGAAGCTCAGCTGGCTGCAGATAGACACCTATTTTGCTCCTTTTGCATACAGATTCTGTGGACATCTTCTATTATGCTTGACAATATGCCATGTAAATGGGGAGATTTATGACACTTGTCAGGTTAGTGATTTAGAAAGTGCAAGTCTATTGAGTATGGTCAAAACACAGAAAAAAATATTCAAAAGTCATCTTGCCAGCTCCTCACTGCTGAAAAATACAAGCTGGGAAGTAGTCACTAATTAATTGCTTATGTGCAAGAATAAGAGGGGAAATAACTGATAAACTTCGGGGAAGAAATGGAAGAGCCATTGCATGAAATAGTTGCTAAGCAGAATAACAACACTAACTAATCAAATTAAAATAGTAAAGTTGTAATCATCGGATTGTTAAAGAAAATGTTATAATCGTGCAAAAGTATTTTGTTCGTTTTATTACATGGCCTTCCAAAAGTTTCTATGTTTCAAAATGTAATATTCATTTTTTTCTTCAGGACAAACAACACGGAGGCTAAGATGAAATTAAGTTTATAATTAAAGTGACCACTTTCTCTTATAGTGCATGATATAGAACAGTGTTAAAAATTTTTCATAATGCTGAGTATAATTTATGTACCTGTTTCACTCTCATTTATTTTATATATATATTATCTATATCCATATCTATAGATGTAATATTTGTGTGGATATTTTAATTAGAAGTAAATTAGGGCTATGGTTAATAGGCCCAGAGGCTATGACTATTTGTATTATCCCTACAGCCAAAGAATAATACACCATATCTGGGAATAACACACTAGCAGAATCAGTATGTTACCTTTGGAATATTAGTTGACATATACAAATCAGTAAAAAGCGTTTAATGGTAGTAATTGTGACTCAGAAGCTAATCAACACAAGAAGAGCTGGACGTGATTTTACCAAGCACTTAGAGGAGATTTTGGCTGTGAAACTATCAGATTTCTGCACACGCCAATTATTTATATCCATCCTTACTGCTGGATCAGCTTTTCCAGCTACCTGTCCACTTGCTGGTTTTCCATTCCTTTAGTCAGGGGCCATGCGGTCTTCAAAGATGGTGGAGTGATAAGAGTGCAGCCAATTCACAACTGAAATGTCACTACAAAATAAATAATAAATGACAAATTCAAGGCTCAAAAAGGGAGCAGGTAGAAAAGAAATGAGAAGTGGCACACTACTGTGAAGCATTGTTCCATATAGATCAATAGAACTTCATTAGGTCAGCTGCACTTACTGCTAGAAATCCAGTAGGTATCAACATGAGATCCCTTAAAGAAGCAACAGTAAAAGCCGAAATTCTACTGCAGTCTCTTAGTTGGTCCAATCCTGTGCTCGCTGAAGTCAATGACAAAACTTCCATTAACCTTGAGAACAGACTCATATAGAGGCAAGAAGGTTGGAAGGGAATTAATATATTTCCATAAGTCCATTTGGGAGATGGAAGGATGACTATTCAATGTACGGATAACTGTATTTGGGGTCGGGAAGGAATTTTCCCCCAGGACAGATAGACAGAGACCCGGGGGGGGGGTCACTTTTCTCTGCAGCACGGGGCACTGGACACTTACTGGAGGATTCTCTTGACTTGAAGTCTTTAAACCGTTATTCGAGACTTCAGTAACTCAGCCAAAATCAGGAGTCCATTACAGGCAGTGGCGTACAGAGGATTTCCGGTGCGTAGGGGCCAAGCCTACTTTTGCCAAGCCTCCGGCGCCCAGGGGCCAAGCCTACACCCCCCAGGCTTCACGGTCCATGCTCCGTACAGGGCAGGGGGGGGGTCTGTACCTGTGGGGGGGTGTGAAGCACGGGGGGTGCAAATGCAGGCTTGGCTCTGCCACCCCCCCACTCCTGACACATACCCGGCGCCTGCCTCTCCCGCTGCAGCCCCTCAGCCCAGCGCTGGCTTGGATGGGGTGGGCTCACACACCTCCGGCCTGGGGGGGGGGCCTGGGTCAGCCCCTCATAATGCTCAGGAGGGGAGGCGCTGAAGGGCACCCCTCAGAGCCTCCTGCACCCCCCACCCATCATAAGGGGCTGGCCCAGTGCGTCCACCTCCCCTCCCCCCCCCCCGCACTTATCCGCTGCTCCAGCCCCGCAGCAGCTCAGAAGGGCCTGCCTACTCCCCACCACCCCAGGCGGGGGGGTGAGGTCACCCCATGTGAGCTGGTGCTGGGCTGTGGCGCTGGAGTGGCAGGAAAACGCACTTCAGGCCAGACCTTCACAGAGGGTGGGGAGGGGCCTCAGGCGGTTCTGCGCCCCTCAGAGTCTCCTGCATGTCATGAAGGGCTGGCACGGCGACCCCCACAGCCCAGTTCAAGTTGTCCTAGCTCTCCCCTCACCATGCCACAGATTACAGGAGCGGGTGGGTGAGGTTCGGTGGCCTGTGTTGTGCAGAGATCAGACTAGATGATCATAATGGTCCCTTTTGACCTTAAAGTCTATGAGAATGTGAATAATCATTTAAGTGCAACTTATGAACTGGAATATACATTATGATGCATATTTGAGACCTGTGCAATATGTCCTTCTTTCAGTAAAGATAAGATGAAATTGGTAGATGTTTCTCACACACACACGGACTTTTTTTTCCCTTTTGTCCCAGGCTTGCATTTTTCCTTTTATGTTATTTACCACTGCCCTTTTTGCCACAGAACTTTTCATAATAATTACAGTCCACCATAAATTTAGTAGACAAGGAAACTATTTTTTCTTGGAGATTGGTGATTAACTGCTTGACACGCTGAAAAAAAAAATCAAGCTTAACACTATTATAGATCTGTCCCTGTACTGTCAGAGAAACGAATAATATCAAGGACAATATTTTTAAAAGCAGTTCCTGAGGATTTAGTGGAATTATTTCCTTTGACTCTAAATGGAGTCTTGTGGCTTAAGTGAGTGCCACTTTGACAATTAACTTGAGATGTTCTTTGAGAGGTTAAAAACATGAGTGAATGAAACAAATGGGAAAGAGTGAAGTTTACATTCTGTGAACTCTTTCTGAGCAGGCAGAATCACTGGTTTTGTATCCTCCAGGTACTCTCAAGTTTCTCGGCATTCAGAAGTAGTAAGGGCCCGATTTTCCTCCACCTTGCATCTTATGAAGTCATTCACACCCATGTGAAATGGATGTAAAATGCTACCAAATGTACAAAAGATACTGCTGAAACTAAGACTATTAAACATGGATGAAGTCAAATTCAACTTTCTCTTGATTTATACAACCTGAGTGCAACATGGGAAGCAAAGTAATTTACCAGAAAAAGTCTGAAGTACTGTTACTCAAGGGAAAAGAATTTCTTCAAACAGAAGTATACGCTATAACGTATATAACAGCAAAAGGTAAGGAAATGATGTTCCTTACAATTTTTAAAGGAGATCAGGGGAAAAATGTGAAATGATTTTAGCTTCTTAATACCAAATACAAGTATTTACATATAGTGCATCTAACTGTTGAAGAAAAAAAGAAACCTGCAAAAAAGGGAATGAATTATAGAGGTAGGAGAGCAGATGAAAAGAGAAAAAGTCTGTTAACTAAATGGACATTCCAAAAAACAAAAGTAACTAAATCTTATAAATTTTTAATTCTGACTTGAAAGGGACTGTCAGTGGTGCTGAATGCAAACAGGCAAACACTACGTTAAGTCAAGGAGACCTTGAGAAGCATAAGAAAACAGCATTCACTTACAAGTTCTGTGAAGTCTACCAAATATCTGGATCATATCCAAGACAAGAGAAAATATTCACAAGATGGACCTTTCTTAGAAAGTAAGTGATGGAATCACAAACTCTAGCCCCCAAATCAGCAGAAGACATTAGTTAAAGCTACAGAAGAGATCTCATGCTCGGTCTGTCAATTCAGGGTCAGCAAAGATAAAGTGAAGAGGTTCGCAAGAACGAAGTGTGAGCAGTTGAGGGCTAGACATGATTAAACTTGGATAAAGCAGAAACTACAGTTATCTCTTGAAGAGGAAATATGTTCGAAGCATCAGCCATGAATGATCAGTGTTTGACAAGAGACAATGCCAACCAGAGTGATTATTGCCTATGAAAGGCATATCATAACAACCAACAAAGCCCCTATTTTCTATAAAGCTACAACATTTTGCCTAAGGGCTAAATAAAGTATTTCAAACTATTCAGGGTAACTTGGAAGTCCTAGATGATTCCCTTAGACTTTTCTTAAGGAAAAACACCACAATTTTAGGAATGCAAGAGGTGTAACAGCAATTTGAGCCAAAAAAAAAAAAGTGTTTACTTATTTCATTGCCAAACACTTTGTTGTATTAGCCCATTTTTCTTGGTTTATCAGACAAAAGAACCAAAAAAAAAAAAAAAAAAAACCCTGTAGAAAGTATAGAATTTAACACAAAAAAAGTAATAACCAAGAAGAAAAGTCTGTAAGGAAGTTGATGTTGCCAGAAAATTGTAATAGAAGTAGTTTCCAATGCTGACTGAAGTGGAATACTACTAAGTTGGTTGAACTGACAAGGGACTCATTGCTAGGAATCACCTATATATAAGGGAAAAAGACAGTAAAGCAAGAGGAGGTGGAAAAGGAACGCAGCTCTGTTAACTCAGAAAAAGATTCTATGTAGCTCGATGTTCATTTACAGATTCCATGTAGGCGAACACAACAAATGAATATGTATTGCTATAAGAATGCCTCTGTGGCTCCAATCCAGCTTGGTTCACTGTTCTAACACTGACTTCAGTGGGAGTAGCATTAGGTCCCTGATTGGTAGTCTAAATAAAATAAACTTGAAACCCACTCACTGTACGAATACAAAAGTTTAAATATTATATATGGCTGGTGGAATTTCCCCCCTAAGTTATGTTTTCATTGAATGTTGATTCAGGAACTATGTCTATGTCTATAATGGCATTTTTACATGTTGGTGCAGATGTGGGCTTGAGTGGCAAAGTTCCAGTTTAGAATCCAAACTTTCCCAAATATCAGAGGGGCATTGGATCAGAGTTCTGCAGAAATAGATGCACAAGTTGTGAAGTTTGGATTCTCCAAAATTTAGTACATGGGAAAGGGCAGGTAGGTGGGGATGGTGTGTTTGTGGGGGTTGGGTTTTGAGTGTGTTAGTTTATACGTGGAGACTTTAGCCTTTACTTTGTGGGTGCACATTCTTGCCCAGCAAAAAGCATATGCACTTGCAGGGGATGGGGTTTACATGTACAAAATTTATTTGTCCACCTGGGAGTTTTGTATGGAGATTCTGTCACCTACACACATGGCTGATTGAATCTATCACCTGCTGTTAGTGCTGGAAAAGTGTGCATGCAGGTGCGCGGTACATGGGGATTTATGCTGGGTTGATCTAATAAAAACCAGGCCCCAATATTTAAATTCATGTCATTAGAGTGTGTGTTTTCAACCTGCATTATTTTCTGGCACACAAATGTGATAAAGTGGATTTCATGTTATCACTACACAAAAGGTGCATGCCAAGTTTTCTGATGTTTGATTAATGGCCTGGCTTTATCCTGAGGAGTTGGTAATTCTCAAAATGGTTCATGAATAAGTGGAAAGCCAGCAAATTAATAAGATTGTTTCCATAGAAATAGATTCACTGTCCTGCCAACTCTTGAAAATATGAGAGTCTGGCACTGTGCCAGCAACTAAGATTGTTTTGGTTCCATTTGTTCATTTATTTTAAATTGTATTATTTGGGATTTTTTAGCAGCAACACTCATAGTAGCTTTCCTTTTCTCAAAAATGATTTCTAGTTCCTTGAGAATGATATATGAGTGCTCGATGTACCCTATAAAAAAATCAAGTGAATGAGAAAATCTGGTGGAAAACAAGGCCATTTTGATGCACTTCGGCATTTCTGTAGCCCTAAGGAATACTTTCTATCCTTGTAGCCTGCAATAACAGAAGGAAAGAGTAGGTGAGAAATTCAGTAAGACATGTGATGTCATGATGATATATGATTCTAGAGAACCTCACACGAGAATTTAGTCCTAAAATATAACAGAAATGGAATAACATTCATTTGTGTATGATAACAAAAAGTGAGAAATTCTGTTTCTTCAGTTGTGTATTAAGGGTACTAATTTCAGGGATCTGGGACACAACATGGGTTGCATTTCTTGTGCCATGATATACAATGCTTGTTTTAACCAACTCTCATCTCTGTTTTCTTCTTAGGATTTTGCCTACTTGTTATCACATTAGATGTTCAGTTGGCCAAGTCCATCCCAACAGTCTGCACAGAAAACTGCACTAGGTTTACAGATACAGAATCTATTTTCCCGCCTGGACAAATTCTAAATATTGTAACTCCCCAAATGTATAATGCTCTGCCATACCTTTTCTCTGTCTTTAGACCAGTTGTCTTTGTCTAACTCACTGTCTTTAATGCTGGTGAAAATTGAAAAGGAAAATGTGATTTACTGATTGTGATCTGGATAAATGAGATTCCAGATATTCATGCACTCCCCAAAAGACAGGCACTTACCTACCTACCTGACTGGCCCTTATCACCTTGCAAGTTTGTGTGTGACTGTGTTTTAGCTGTTTTATTTATAATAAATTTATAATTTATAATGTTGTCAAGTCTAGTTTGTTACATTTGTTATTACTTGCTGTGCTGAAAAGATTGTTTTTTTCCTGATTCTACTGTCCCTGTGGGGCCTGTAGGAAAATTAAAATTGCTTCCCAGAAGTTGAACAAAAATAGTAAAGGACAGATTTCTACTGGCAGTTACCTAGATGTAAATTTAGAGTCACTTCCATTACTTCGCTGTTGTATATACAAACTGAATTTGACACTGCATGTTTAAATATTAACAAAGATGAATACTAATATAATTTAATTTCTGTTACATTTGCCAGTGGGTAATGGGGCACAGCCTTTACCCATGATGTTGAGAAAAAGGCACTTTGTATATTTCACAGCTTTAATACACAGGCATTGCCGAACAAAAAATGTGTTTTTCAAAGAAAAAGGACAAGATATTTCCACAAAGCAAATGATCCTTTGAAAGTGAATGGGTGCTCAAGACTTCTCGCATGCTTCTAGCAGTTACAAAGTTTGTTAGCTTACCTACACTGTGAAGCTATGAATAGAGATAGGCTATCTCCGTCATGATGCCTATAAGAAATTAGTTTGTCACTGACAGCAGAGTTGAAGGAGGTGGATGGGGATATTTGACACTAACTTTATTTATTTAATGTATATACAATTGCAAGCATATATTATACTACATACAAACATACTTTTTTAACAAAACATAACAAAATCAGGCACTCAGATGATAGGAGATGACTGAATTGAGATTGCCTGTTCAGCTTTAATTTGCCACCTTTGTTCATGTGCCTTATGAAACAAGGTGAAATCCTGGCCCCACTGGAGTCAATTGCACAAATCTCATTGACTTCTATGGGGCTAGGATTTCACAGTCTTTAATTACATGACCATATACTATTTATTTCAAGTGGGCCCTGCCTCACTCAGTAGCAAGGATATATGATGAGCACTAAATGGGTGACTATTCATTTCTACTTTTTATCCTCATCATTAAATGTCCAGCCATGTTTACTGAACACCATCTAAACCCTGCACTAAGTACAAAATTATCAGTTCCCTCACGAGCTTTTCTATTCTGCTCTGAACATAGTACCTGATTGCTTCACAAACATTAAAGAATTCCCTCGTGGGATGAGGGGATATTCTTGGCATCCCTGTTTTATAGGAGAACAAATGAGACACCAAGACGTTAAAGCCAAAATTGTCAAAAGCGCCCACTAATTTTTTGTGGAAACTTGAGACACCTAGGGCCAGATTTTTCATTTAACATAGTATTTTTCTAGAACTTTATATATCTTCAAAGCACAGTTACAATGGCAAGATCAACCTTGATCCTGGCATTTTCTAACTTTTGAGTACTTGACTATGCAACTTTAATGTTATTTTAACATTTTAATGCAATTTGTTTTGATTTAAAAAAAAAAAGTACAATAAAACCCTGAAGTGAATCATCAGTACCCCCCACTATAAAAATTCTTCCAGTACACCTGACTGAACATGTGCAAACTGCAATTTTCATAGCCTTATAATTGGGCCAAATTTGGGCAGATTTTAACAGGGACACTGTATGTTGTTACAGAAAACCTAATTTAGGAATGATTTAAAGAGTTGTAAAGACTGAATTTAGGGTTATTTTCTGTTTCTATACCCATTCCCCTGTAAAGTCAAACACCTTATTTACTGGAGTCCAATTCTAACTTTACATGGCTCAGAGAATGTTACGGAAAACTATTAAAAGTGCTTAAAATGCATTTTAAAGCTTGCTAACTCAGAACCTCCTGGGGCCCGAAGTGCTGTGTGTTCTATTACGAAGCTGAAACCTCCTGTTCCAATAGTATACCATTCCTCTTTTTAGCCCTGCGGAGTCACAAGGTAAGAAAATTTAAATTTGCAATGTTTTATGTATTAAAAAATATCTATAACTAACTCAAGGCTGACTCTCACAAAATCTGGTGTTTACGCAGCTAGAATTATGTAGGAAATTTCATATCTGAATGGGAAAGGATGACACATTTAACTGGTGAGTTGATTTTAAAAAAATGAATGTTTGAAATGGCTCCAGTGTTTAATAAGGTCCGATCACATGGATTACTGGCCAGATGTGCATAACAGACACCATTACCATCATATATCTCTGCAAACAATGTATCACATGAGTATCAATTACCGACACGTATGTGTGTGCATGAGTACACAGCATAAATTAGTCATAAGCCCAGAGAACATTTGATTCATGGGTGACTGCTGTTTGAGCCAAGTGTGGAAGTGCAGACTTGCTGCTGCTCGAACAAGTGCATAATTTCACTTACATGCAAAAACTATTTTACAGAAAGTGGGCGCCTTATTACTAAGTTAAGAGAAAAAATCCACTTGAACTTTGCAAGATTTTCTCTATTATAGTAACATTACAGATCCCTGTTTAGTGAAATATAAGAGCTAAAAACCTTCTAACAATTTCCTAGCTGAACTTAAATTCCATTCTAAGAATAGCCACATGTGATTTTGAAAGAAGATGGGATGCTTAATTCTTACAAATGCACAGACCAGGATGATTCATGGCTGAGCAGCAGCTGCAACATGAGCAGGGATAATGCTATGTGCAGCGCTGTGGAAGACCTGATTTTGGGAATGGCTTCATGCTAGGCACCTGAGATGAAATCCTGGCCTCATTGAACTCAATGGGAGTTTTGCCATTTATTTCAAAGTGGCCAAAATTTCATCCATGACCTCCTGGATACTAGAAGTGAGCAAACCCACTTTACTCTGAAATGTATTGACACCTTCTGAATCTCTTGGATCAAACCAGGCCAAAGAGATCTGCAAGAATTCTAATATGCCCTGTGTCCATCAAGAGCATGAATGCCATGAAAATAGCTACTATGCTGTTATACAAGTTCTGGTTTTGGATCTGGTCAAAAGAAGAAAGTTTGGAGGTACACAACAATGATAAAAGGCTTATTGCCTTTTTCTCTGACCACTGTTGGATGCAGTATTCTGCACTAGACCAACCATTGATCTCATTCGGTATGGAAAATCCAACAGCAAGCTCTTATTCCGGGTATTTGTTTTTACTATTACATCCTGGCTTTTGCTTATAGGTGGTTTGCTTATGTGGTCTCATGAGTTCTCTTTTATAGTTTTGTCAGACAAACAACTTTCCTTAACAGCAGAGTGGAAGTATTTTAGACCTTTTCAAATATAATTTGGCTATGTGGAAGTTCAAAATTCAATGAAACATGAACTAATAACTGCAATGCGTACCACCAGTTTCATTGTGACCCTTATACAATGTCCCTACGTTTAATATCCAAATATATAACAACCAAGATACTTCTCACCTCTTACAGCAGGTCAATGTCTTCCTAGTCTGTAAGCAGCATAAAATAATGACAAAGTGAGTTATTATCAGGATCTAACTTCCACTATAGGCATAACTTGTGACTTATATACCCCATTGTTTTATTTCTCTGGAACTGCAATATTGTTTAGTCAGCAAAATGAAAAATGTGTCCTATAATTTCACGGTTCAGAGCCATTCATTCTCAGCACTGACACGGCTGAAAACATGATGTGGAATAATGCAGTTTTGCAGGGGGAAAAAGAGGGTCTAATTAGACGCCTCTTAAAACGTTACATTCATCCTTGTTAATCAAGAATTTGGAGCTCTTAGGGAAATATCAGGGGAGGTTTTTATTGGTTTTGATGGCCTATCTGATTACGTGAAAACAAACACATTCTCGTCTATCATCTGTAGCTTTAACAACATAGTAATATGGTTTATAGGCAGGGCAGGGCAAACTGAAGAAGGCAGCTATTGTGCCAGGGGTTATTAATAGAAACAAGGGAAGGAACCCTCTTAAAGCTAAAAAAAAAAAAAAAAGCTACTTGAACCTCCCCAGCCCCAGAATCTCTGGGTTACTGAACACCATCTGTGGGCATGCTTAATAGGCAACACTTTCCCACCCACAAGCACTAAGCCTGCATATGAGATGAGGAAAACTTTATTAAAGGGAAAAGGAACACAGCGTCTACCTGGGAAAACATAGCAATGCTATATCTAAATGAACATCAAGTAAAACACTCCTCCACAGTAACTTGGGCAGTAGTCCATTAGCTTGGTTCCCCACCTACCAGTGTGACTGTCCAATAGGCAAATGTCTATTACCACATCACTTCTCCCTTCCCCATCTGCTAAACCCAATTCATGATTTGGTGTCAGAGGGTAGCATAGTCCCAGAGTCCTGAGGTGTGCACAGGCAGATCTGTCTCCAGTCCCTGGGGAAGTGCTGCCTGGTTCTGTCCTGAGGCTCCACCACTTAACCCAGCTATCATGATTTCAGCTTTATTTAGTCGCTGGTTAAAAAGGGGCCTCACTGGAGTTCACACAGTTCTGCTGCTGTCTTTAAGGCATTAGTGAAGAACACTTTCTGTATTGCACCCCCTTGTGGATTCACCTCTGCTTCATATCCCATTCCAAAGTCCTCAGTCTAAATCACCTCTCGTGGTGAAGTCACCCTCAAAAGCACATAATCCTCTGGAAAGAAGAAACAGTAGCATATAGGATTCTTGAACAGAGTTCTCACCATTATGGTCTACTCCTTGCCATGAAATGGGGGCCCTTCCCTCCTGTCTTGGATCAGTTCTATTACCCAACCATTTTTGAGCTTGTGTACCTTGATGGTAGTTCCCAAAGCTTCACTAGAAGAATTCTGAGTGGAAAGCTAATGCAAATGAAGTTCTCTGTAGCTATATGTCCTCCTGCTCATTCACAGATGGGAAGAGAGAGCTCTTTCCTCTCTGGAGCTTGTCCATTCACCTAGCTTTCTGGGTATATATCTTATGCAGATAAAGCAGCTGTGTGGCCGTTCTTCCCACTATTTCACCAACAGGTGGAGGTAGAGAGCTCCCTCTACAGCTTCTGGCCGTAGGGCTTACAGGAAAGAAATTTGTGAGCCAAATCTTCTGGTGCATTAAGCCAACTTTGTGCTGCTACTCTGCTGGAAAGCTGCCCTAAACCCTGTTTAACTACCACTGGCAGATTCCCCTCCAGCACTGTGTGATCTTTGGCTGGCACAGAGCCACGGTGGCAGCTTCTACACCTTAACTGTGCTCACTGCAGCAAGTGCATGGGGTGTGGCCCAGTTAAAAGGGGAATAACGGAGGTATCCTTGTGCCCAGTAATGCCTGGTGCCATATCAGCCCCTCTGCTGCTGCTGCTGTTGTTTGGAGCCCGCATAAACCTGAAGACAGTGCAGAGCAGGCCCAGGATTAGGGAAGCAAGAAGATGTGCCTCCACCACACCCTGACATCCTAGACTTCTGATGAGTAATGGTCAGTGGGACTCCAGAATATGGCCTGCACTCCATTTTCACCAGGGGCAAGTCTTTCACTTGTCTCAACAAATTCTTAGAGAAGTTGCTATTCTCAATTTCTTCCACACTACTCATGAGGTAACTTCAGAATTTCAAGATGGTTGTTTTTAAAGATACAAACAGAGAGGCCAGTTGGGGATCTGAGTCAGATCACCCACTCCCATGGAGGAGAAATCAGCAAAGACGGACCAGAGAGGCAGGACACCTGAGAGAGGAGATGTGGAGTCTCTTGCCAAATAATCCCACAAGGGATTTGAGGCCCTGTGGAATTCAGATACTGTGAGGGTTCCCAGCTTAGGAAAGAACCTTCCAGATCTGTGAATCCTGGCTCTGCTGCCATCCCTCACCACTCCTAACATGGCTCCAATCAGAACCATGGTACTGTCGTTTGGTTCCCCTCATGATTTGTCCATGGAGGAGACCCAGAGCTGTGTTAATTCCTTCTCTGGCTCAGCTTCATTGGAATTGCTGCAGCAAGTGGCAGACAGTAGCCTATCTCATGTTCACCATCATTCTTCCTTTATCCCTGGCTTAAAAGCCCACAGAACATCTATGAAGGAGCTTCCAAATGCTTCCAGGAGTGAGGAAGCACTGCTTTATTTTCAGGGCATGACCGTACATTAATAAACATTTGTCGTTTCCATGACAAATTCTTCATTCCCTTCTTGCAATGTTTAACCCACATAGTTTGGCTTCTTTTATGTCTGGTCAATTAAGACAGCTTAATCCTTTACTCATTCAGGAAAAAGACTCCTTTCCTCAGGGAACTTGCCTCATGCACTTGGGTGAGATTCTTCTCTCTTTGTCCAGCTCCAAGGTTGAGGTCAATGTTTGGTGGTAGTGGTGGCGTGTGAAGTGCAGATGATATAAGATTCCTCACCTGTGTGGTCATGTTCAGCATCCTTTCATAGCTTTCATAGGACTTGATTTCCAGATCTGGCAGATTTTTTAAGTCTCTCCAGCTTTAGGATTTTACTCCAGTCATTTATTCTCTTCAGTCTCATTTCTCTAGTTTGTTCCCACCAGAGAAATTCTTTTGCCAGCTGCTTCCTCCCTGTAAATTCAAAGCGTGTGATCTGTCCAGTCAGTGCTAGCCAAATGTGTCTTAGCTGCAAATCATTCTCAGAACAAGAGAAACACTGAAAAATAATGGGCCCAATTTTCCTCTCACCTCTTGTAGCCCCAATTGAGTTACACCTGTGAAAAAGTGGTGTGTGAAGCCACTGTTCTCGAAGCCCTTCCAATCTCAGTATCATCACTTCTTTTCTTATTTTGCTGTTAGTTTAAACAGCTAGTTACACAGGAAGAGATTTGTATATTTATCTCACCACTTAACAAGTAAAAGAGATATGTCAATTTGTTCCGATAACCAAACAGCAACGAACATGAATATTTCATTCAAAGTGTCTCCTCTCTGAGCATTAGTGTTATGACTACACCACAGTACAATCTCACATATGTACTTACGCTGCTACTATAACCACATACAAGAAAAGATTTCCAGTGAAAATGCTGTTCTTCCAAGTGCTCTTTAAGAATTCCCTGTACAGCATGAAGGAATGCAGGACTGTTTCTTTCAGAATGAGGCAATTGAAGTCTCCTCCACTCCTTTGCCTCTGGATCCCATTGCTACAATTGGCTTCTCTGGAGACAATGCTTCTGTGTTTCCAAGTTTTTGGCAGGAAGGGGAGGATAGAAATGACTTGTACCTTAGGCCAAGTGATCATGATTTCCCTCTCTATCTCCATTATTTTTTAAAGCAGTTTATACTCCCCAATATATATCATCTTCAGACTTAGAGATGAGCTCCAAATTCCCAGTGGGTGGATTTTTGGTAGGCCATAAATACAGCTGCAGAGCTAACTCAAGATGCTCTGGGGTGTAATTTAAAATGAAAAACCCTGGTGCCGCATACTGAAAGTATGGCTCAGCCATTAATTTTTAAAAATAGATCTATTTTTCTGTCTGCATAAGGAAAACAATCTCCTGATATTAGAGTCCAACTACAACCCTTTCAGACTTTGGAAGATATATTTAACAATGACTGAGTGTATTACCTCATAAGCATGCACTCTTACTTTAAGACTTGCTGTCCCTCTGTCATTATATAATACTTCCTTAAAAAGATTGCAGTCTAACCCAAAAGCAAGTTTATTGACCCATGCCTACAATAAAAGTGTGTCTTAAAAAAGGCTCAGTATGCCTAAGAGTATGCAAAATGAATCCCTTAACAGATGGGGAGGAATGTGGTTTGAAGTCTCATCATTCTTGGACACAGGGTGCTCAGATTTGCTTGAAAAAAACCCAACTTGCAGAGTATGGAATACATTTCTTGACTTAGTTTAATGATTCATGGCTTATGATTTCACTACACATAATATCGCGACTGGCAGCATAAATGGGAACAACAGACACAAACCATTTCTTTCTTTATTCCACTGAAGTCTGCTTAGTTTCTCAAATGTTTGTGGGGGAGGTCAGGATGAACTCACCAAGCTTGCAAATTTTGCATTTGATGTAATCTCAGCTCTGCTTTACAGGCTTTTAGGAAACCACTCTATCTTTGCAAAGATTAAACATAGCAGAACATATTCTGTTTTCACTGACACCAGCATAAAAAGGAGTATCTCCACTGATTTCAGTGGACTCCACTAGGCACCAACTCTAGATTTATGAAGATGTAACAGCATAATCTGGTTTACCTGTAAAAGTAACCACCACTGGATTTACTAGATACTTTCCTGACCAGTTGCACTTTGAGCGAAGACATCAAGAAATGGGAATGATTTCTTTAACTCAGCGTTTGAGAGACTCAGCTTGTCTACACTTTCAGCGCTGCAGTGGTACAGCTGCATAGTGCTTAGTGAAGATGCTATGTACGCCGATGCAAAAGCTTCTCCCTTTGGTGTAGGTATTCCACCTCTCTGAGAGGTTGGGAGCTATGTGACGGGAGAAGCCCTCCCATCAACATAGCGCCATCTAAACCAGAAGTTCGGTTGGTATAATTGCGTTGCTCAGGGGTGTGGGTTTTCCACATCCCTGAGCAACGTAATTATACCAATATAAGTTTGTCATGTAGATAACATCAACATTATTACAGCCACAGTCTGTTATTCAAGAAAGCAGCCCCATTAGAATACATCAATGTTTTGCTCTAAGGCTTAAGTACATTATAAGAAATAAAACAAAGTCTGTTTTACATTTCAACATAGACAGTTGTTATTTGGAAATCATGATATGAACAGCAAAGATTGATTACGATCTCACTTCCACTGATATAAATCAGGAGCCGTACCACCAAAGACAATTGAGACATTCTGGTTTCATATTGGTGTATTTCCACTGACTTCAAAGGCATTGTAAGTGAAATCAGAATCAGACCTTAAGATTATTAATGTGTGAAATTTACAGTAAAATAACCACACTGACTTTCAGTGTAACGCAGCTGAGACCTCATTACAATTCTTATTATTTATTAATTTATTTGAATTATTGTACCTAAAAACCCAAATCATGTATCAGGCCCCCACTGTGCTAGGTGCTGTATAAAATATGACATCAGGCTTTCAGCTGTCTATTCAGACATCCCTGATATCACATGGCATCAACCGGAATTAACCACCGATGACTTGCCAAAATTATTGCATATAGTTTTGACAAAGTTTCCATTCCTCTGAACCTCATTCTAGCATGGGTTCTATTTTTAAGCACTCCAGCTTCAAATACATCTTGTCAGATACGAATTAAAGCCATTTTAATTTTGTTATTTAATTAATTATACATGCTCTAAACCCATAAAGTATTCTTTTCCTGGAGATGTTTCTACAGCAACCAGTCACATCACTTATCAAGAATGAAAGTTGCAATAATATACTTACATAAATAATTAAAAATCCTAGAACACAGTAGGTAATAAAAGTATATTGCCATGATAAAACATGAAACCAGAGAGCATTGCTTTAATTAAAAATTATATGTATACTGCAGCAAACAACTTATTTACACTTAGTTTGAAGTCTAACTATTGTGTATCTGTGATGGGATGACTACCTTACACTCACCCCATGAGGTTTAACGCAGGCCAGATGGGCCAATTAATGCATTAGGCAGCTGATTAAGGAGGCTTAATTGGGCCTAGAGATGGAGCCTATAAAGCCTAGAAGCTGACAGCAGAAGAGGCTACTGGGAAAACAGAGACACTACCAGGAGAAGGGGTGTATGCAGAGGCTGCAGACATGCCCTGGGAAAAGGGAGGAGGCTTTGGGAACCGGTAGGCCCTGCGAAAAGGGGAAGTAAGGGGTAGTAAGAAGCAGCCCATGTATACAGCAGTGTGGCCAGAGAGAGAAGGTCCAAACTCCTGATCTGAGGGTCCCTAAACTGTAATCCAGGTAAGAGGGTGGGCTTGCGTTCCGCTCCCAGCCACTGGGCGAGGCTCACCAGGGCAGTAAGTGAGAGAACTGCCTAGGACTAGTGAGGGGCTAAACCTCCCCCCAGAAGGGGGGAACATGGACAGTGACACAGGCGGCGAGCCAGGCCACGAAGAGGATGGTGCAAGTGGATGTAGCAATGGTGTGAAAACAACGGGCAGGGAAAGCACCGGCCTCAAGCTAATCCCCAGGATGACCAAATGCTGTGGTGAGTGGTGCTTCTCGTGACAGTATCCTGTACTTGTTGAATCCAAAACGCAAATAAATGACAAAACCGATCTCTCCACACAGACAAATTATTGAGCAGGGTAACTATGTTTAATTAAGATCTACTGTTAATAATGGATTTCAGAAAGCGAGGCTCTTCTTTTAATTTCCCAAGGTAGAAAATGTTATTAAATTTGGCCTTTAACTTCTCATTGGCACATACCCTTGAAACATCTGATTAAAATTTTAGAGGTGGGAAAGAGGCACCCAAAATTAAACTCTTAAATCTGGCACAGAAATAGCAGCGATCCCAGATTAAGGAATCAAATTTGAGAAACTTCATTACCGGTCTATTAATAAATTGTGGGATTATAATTAATATAGGAGCTTCTGTATTTATTTATTATTATTATTATAAAATGTTGGGAGCTGTAGAAGACCTGAATACTTCAGAAAAAATACAGGTTTATCAATCTCAGAATTGCAATTGTTCTTTAACTGGTTCCATTGCTTTCTCCCTGTGATCGCAGGGACAATTTTTTGCTCTCAGTTACATCAGTGTAAATCGGGAGTAACTCTGTTGGTTTTGTCTACTGGTTCTTGTATTGAAGGCCTGATTCAAGGCCCACTACTCAAATGGGAGCCTTTCCATTGACACCCATTGACTTTGGATCAGGACATGGTTGCTCAAGGCCTGGGTTGAAATTACTCTTTTATTGATTTAAAGCGGCGTCACTAAGAGTAGAATTGGAGTTGGAGCCGACACTGAATGGTTGTGAGTTTTAGTTCCCAATATAATATTTATACCTCTAACAACTTCCCTTAGTTGTTAACTCCTTAGGATCAGAAAAAAGTGAAAACAATGCAGGTGCACTGCTAACCACATTCAGACTGAGATCTAAACCTGAAGTGACATGGTTTTGATTCTTGCAAATACTTGGAGTCTTTGAGTACTTCATGCTGAAGCACTAGAAGGAAAATTACCTCAAGTATACAGATGTGAGCTCTGGGAACCTTTAATTTAGCTTATGAGCTCTTATTATTCAGAATTTCAGGACTACTTTGTGGGAGGTTGTGACTATTGGTAGATTGCAACAGGATTATGCTGTTTAGTTGGTTACATATGCTATTTGAAAAGCAAACCAGTGTTCTCAATGATCCACCAATACCACGTACAATTTGCATTCCCAGTGTAAACATTGAAAAAATTGGCAAAATCAGCAAAATGTGGTTGAGAAGTACAGATAACAGATTCAGGAGTATAAAAAAACTTACTGATTTTTCCTAACCCATTTCACGTACACTCCCAATTCTCTTGCGGTTCCTCTCTTAGCAGAACAAGATCAAACATTGCAAATAATTAATGAGCCTTTTCTTATCAAACAGCTCCCATGAAAATACTTAAAACTGTCAATAACTTTAGCCCTGTATATGCTAAACTCAATACCAACACCAAAGGGAATATGTGACTTTTTTTCCTACATGGGCTAGGCTTGAATAATGCACCAAAGGGTCATACTGCCGTATCTGACATGTGATAGAAATTCCACTGCTCTTTTCCATCCGTCAACAGAAAGCTATGACATTACTGAATGAAATAAGAATTTCCCAGAGCAAAGACTAAAATGAAATGAGTGGCTAAAAATGCATTCAATAAATAAATAAATTTAAAAGAACAGGAAAAATGACATCAGTTAAGACCCATCCTTCAGATAAACTGATTTTTTAAATGGCAGAGCTTACAGGTACTTTTGAAGCAAAAAACTAAAATATTCATATTCTATTAACTAGATCTTTTTAGGTGATGCAGGGAATTGAAATCTAATTGAATGCTGTACCTTTTCTTCTGCATATTAAATTTTGAGCACTCTGACCTGTTTAAATTCATCTTCACATCATTTTAACCCCCCGTCTCTCAGTCCAGTCCTTTGCAACTCTGTGCTGATCCATGATTATTTACAGCGAATATCATTATTAATGACATGTAGTGTTCTTTACCCTGTAGAACAGCCACACGTTTAATCTTCCATCAGAAATGCCCAGGCACGTCTAAACCACCCTTGCAATGATGGACAAATCCACACACACCTGAGACGGATTTGCAGTCTGTTCTCTACAGGTACAGCCTTAGTTCCTACCCTGCAATCATTAGGCACCCCAAACTGCAATTGACTTCACCAAGACGGTAGGGTAAACAAGGTATACAGAAGCATGCTAGCACTGCTTGAGTTACATAGTTTATCCATGGCCTCATTGCTCGTTGAAAAAAGGAAATACAGAAGGGTAAAAAAATGACTTCTAAATCTCCATTAACTTTATCATAAAGTCAAAACAGCATTCTGCCTTCACGCAAATGATGTTTTGCAACCTCATGCAGTAGGGAGAAGAGGTCACAGACTGCACTGCCAAAGAGAATCCATAGGGAAATCAGAGCACAACACTTCTTAATCCCTCTACATTATCCTTTGGCTTCTCTCTCCAATACCACAAGGCTCCGTTTCCAACTGGAAACTCTCCCAGGAAGCTATTGCAGAGAGTGGCTGCTCTCTGAATTTTCTCCTGAAATGCCCCCTCTCAATCTTTAATGACCCACCAGGCAGACAATCTATAGAAAGTATGGTCTCTGGTCCTCCTTTCTGCAAAGTATATCCGAGCTCCATCGAGTTTTGCTTCTCTCTTTCAGCTCAAATGTCTAAATATCTGGTTGAAACTCCTCTTCTGATACGCAGGAAGGTACGGTTAACAATGTATTAGAAAGAGAGAACCTAAAACATGAGGCCTGGTATAGGGCCGAAGGCCCAGAGTAAAGACCTGCTAATATAAAGCTGAGTTCGTAAACCAAGTCAGGCCCTGCCCTATTACAAACCTTAAAGGTTCACTACCCAATACATGAACTTTGCAAGAGCAGGGCTGGCACTGCAAAATCACAAGCACTCCTAGGCGCTAAGAATTCATGTGATCGCATTCCAGAAGGGTAGTAGCAGAACACCCCGATACCAAGTTATGGTGTAAATACACTCCCCAAAGATGACTCAAGAGCACATTGACTCCTCTTAAAGATAAGGCCAGGATGACAGGGTGATGGATAGAGATGTTTTGATCGAATCAAAATGCACAAGGTAAAGGGTGGTAACCAACGATGTCTGAGGGGCAATACATCACTTGTTTGTAGCAATGTATAAAAGAGGAGTCACAAAGGGGGTGTCTTTGTCTGGCCGAAGGGAGATTGGAAAGTCTTGCCGTTCACTGAGCTGGTTCACTGTCACAGGCATGCATGTATTAAGTGTACCTGTAGCACGTAAAGGGCATTAATACCGTGCTTTTGTTGGCAATAAACCTGGCCAAGTGCCTTGGAACAGAGTGAACAGAGTCTGTGATCTTCTTGTGCAGTATGATCCAGGCTGCTGCATCCGCTACCTGTGCAGAGCTGGGACAGCACACCAAACATCATGTGAAAGAAAATGCAACTTTGAGACTAACATCATTGCATGACTTGTGTGTTCTTTCTAAATTTTCATCCAGTTCACCAGAGACTTCAGGTCCTATTTTTAACTGTAAAAAATAATCTGGTTTTTGGATTGGAAGATAATGTTCCTCCTTCCACAGGAGCCTTCCCAGAACATGGTAGATCATCATAAGATGACTAATATAGGCTATGGTCTCAAAAGATTCAGACTAGGAAAATAGCAAACCTATGTCATAAAGTAGCTTTTAAACTGAGACTCCATTTTTAAATATGAGAAGATGGCAGAACTTAATAATAGCCAACTGTCTTCCTCAGAGACATGTTATATGTACTGAATTATTTTCCTATAGTACAAAAGACATCATCACGAGGCTGGTGAAACAAAGACAGGTGGGAGACTAAGGGAGTTAGCCAGCTGGTGAATATCTCTGGGTCATTTATGCCTTCCTGCTATTGATTATCTTTGACGGGCAAAAAATTAGCACTTTTCTGTGCTAAAAGCTTGTCGTTGAGTTGGGCTTGCTCACTGGTCTGCTGTGTTTTATGGTGTGGTTGAAATCTAGGCGCAGTTACTGACTGTCCAGGCTAGATTGCCCTGCCATAGGTGGGTTAACATCTGAATGCAAGTGGAGCTCTGTGAAGTGACAGCAGTGCAATTTTTTGGAATAGGCCAGTAATTAGAGGTGGCTGAATGAGAGAGGGCAAGTCACCCGTTTCAGCTGTGGCCTCTGGTGTGTGTATGGGAGTAGGGTGGGAGGCAAGCTTTACAGCCATGTGACTGGTAAGACATATGGCTGCTGGGACAAAGGCAGCTGGAAGGCTAAAGGAGTGAGTCAGCTGTATTCCTCGGCAAAGAAAGGGAGAGAGGTAGGGGTTGGTGTTTGTTTGTTTGCTTTTGTTTTTTATTTAACTTGCAGGTACTTTACAAGGAAGAATGCATAACAAGAGGAAAATGGGCCCATCTATATATACACTGTTGCCAGCTGATCTTCCGGTTGCCCTTGTGGAGGTCTTGACAGGACAGAAATCCTGGCCCTGGGGGCGTCTACCTAAGTCTTGGTCTTGACTTGTTGGGAATGCAGCCTGTATGTCCCTGATGAAGAAAGTCAGGCAGACAGAACCACCCAGTTCAAGAGGCATGGGTTAGCAGGGTCCCTCAGGAAGCAGATGAGAGAACTGCAGGAAGAGGTGACTCAACTGCCTAGTTTCTAGGGACAAACACTTCATTGACAGGTTCCACATGGAGATGTCCAGGACGGAGGAAAATAGAGAAGACTGCACTGGCACCAGAGGAGGAAGAAGAACCGGCTGCTTCTGGCCATCTCAGACAGTGTATAGTGCTGCCAGATCCCCCATCCATCACAGTCAAGAACCAAAATGGTGTACTGGCAACAAGAGACCCCAATGGCGGAGGAAGAGACATCACTGCTCCCCTAAGGCTGGGAGGCTTATGGCTACCACATCCAAGAGGAGAAAACGTAATATAGTGTGGTCAGGAACTCCCTTCTGAGGGGGACACAAGCATCCAGATCCTAACGTGACACTGGAGGTGTGCTACCTGCCTTATATAGCATACAAGATGTTACAGAAAGGTTGCCAAGGCTCATCCATCCCTCTGACCGCTACCCCATGCTGCTCATCCACTTTGGCACTAATGTACCATCAGTTATGACCCTGACTAGATCATCTCTGATTACAGAGAGTGAGGGTGAAGGAGCTTGGTGTACAAGCGGAGTTCTCTTCACTTCTCCCAGTTTAGGGTAAGTGGCTAGGCAGAGATACATGCATCCTGGAGATGAGTACTTGGCTACAGAGATGGTGTTGACAGGAGGTCTTTGACTTCCTCCATCATGGGATGCTATTCTGAAAAGGAAGACTGCTGGGAAGAGATCGGGTACAGCTGTCCCAGAAGAGCAAGAGCATTTTTGGACACTGACTAGCCAACCTAGTGAAGGTGGCTTTAAACTAGGTACAAAGGAGGCAAGTGACAAAAGCCCACAGGTAGCTATAAAAAAGGTCACATTGACAGAGGATTAGACACTGGGAGGAGGAATGAAAAATTACAATAATGTCACAGGAGCAACAAAAAAGAAAACAGTGGGGGAATCTACTTAACATCTTAGGCGTCTATATGCAAATGCAAGGCGTATGGGGAATAAACAGGAAGAACTGGAAGACCTAGTACACAAGTTAAATTACAATTTAATTGACATCACTGAGACTTGATGGAATAAAAACTTCATAACTGAATATTGGTATAAAGCAGTATAGCTTGCTTAGGAAGGAAGGACAGGCAGGAAAAAAAAGAGGAAGTGTTGCATTATACCTCAAGAATATATACAGTTGTTCTGTGGTCCAGAAGGAGGTGAGAGGCAGAAGAGTTAAGTCTCTAGTGAAAATTAACAGGGGAAAAACATGGTAGGGGTCTATTATAGACTGCCAAATCAGGAGAAGGAGGTAGATGAGCGTTTCTAGACCAAATAACAGAAATATCCAAAGTACAAGACTTAGTAAGTAATGGGTGCGCAGGAGAAAGGAGCAGGTGGGGTTAACTACCCAGACATCTGTTGGATATATAAAACAGCAAAACACAAAATCTTTGGTGGATTTTGGAAATGTGTTTTGTTTCCAGAAGGCAGAGGAAGTAACCAAAGGCAGCTATTTTAAACTTGATTCTTAAACAGGGAGGAATTGGCTGCGAATCGGAAGGTGGAAGACAATTTAGGTGAAAATGATCACAAATGATAGATTTCATGATTTTGAGGAAAGGAAGAGGTAAGAGAATAAAATAAGAAAAAATGACTTAAAAAAAGCAGACTTTGAGCAAACTCAGAACTGGTGGGTAAGGACCCACGGGGAGCATATTTAATGGAAAAAAGAGTTCAGTTTTGCAAAGAGACAATATTAAAGGCACAACAGGGAAAAATCTTGATGTGAAGGAAAGGCAGGAAGAATAGGAAGAAACGAATATGGCTCCATCAAGAGCTTTTTAATAACCTGAAAATCAAAAAGGAATCCTACAAAAAGTAGAAATATGGACAAATTACTACGCATAAATACAAAAGAATAGCACAAGCATGCAGGGACAAAATCAAGGCCAAGGCACAAAATAAGTTACATCTAACAAGGAACATAAAAGGCAATAAGAAGAGGTTCTAGAAATACACTGATAGCAAGCAGAAGACAAAGAAAAGTGCAGGCCCACTATTTAAAGGGAAAGAGAGCCAATAACAGATGAAGACTGGGGTGCTTAATGCCTATTTTGCTTCAGTCTTCATTAAAAAATTTAATTGTGACAAGATGCATTACACAATTAATATTAACAACAAGCGGGAAGAAGCACAAGCCAAAATAGGGAAAGAGCAGGTTAAAGAATATTTAGATAAGATATTAATATTTAGTATTCAAGTTGGCGGAACCTGAAAAATTCACCCTAAAATGCTTAAAGAACTGAAGCATTCTTGGAACCATTAGCAATTATCTTCAGGAACTCACGGAGGACAGGTGAGGTTCCAGGGGATTGGAGAAGGGCAAATATAGTATCTATCCTTAAAAAGGGGAACAACGAGGACCCAGGGAATTATAGATTAATGTTGATGGTTTACTGTCAAACTGGGTGAGCAAATCTTGTGGGATCCCTTATGTGTCTGTCCTGGGTTTTGACTATTTAATATTTTAATTAATGACTTGGGTAATGGAGTGGAGAATATGCTTATAAAAGTTATGGAGACGTGAAGCTGAGAGGGGTTGCAAGCACTTTGGATGATAGGATAAGAACTTAAAAGGACCTTGGTAAATTGGACAATTCTTATGAATGAAATTCAAACAATTCAAGTGCAAAGTGCTTCATTTAGGAAGGAAAAATCAAACGCACAACTACAAAATGGAGAATAACTGGCTAGGTTATAACCATCTGAAAAGGACCTTAGGGGGTTATAGTGGATCACAGACTGAATATGAATCAACAATATGATGCAGTTGCAAAAAAGGCTAATATAATTCTGGGGTGTATTAACAGGAGTGTTGTATGTAAGACAAGGGAGGTAGTTGTCCCACTCCATTTAGCACTGGTTAGGTTTCAGCTAGAGTATTGTGTCCAATTCTGGGCAGTTTAGGTAAGATGTGGACAAACTGGAGGGAGACCAGAAGAGAGCAACAAAAATGACAAAAGTCTTAGAAAACCTGATCCCTGAAGAAAGGTTAAAAAATGGGCATGCATAGTCTAGAGAAAAAGAAGACTGAGAAGGGATCTGATAACAGTCTTCAAATACGTTAAAGGCGTTGGACAGCAACCAATTGTTCTCCATGTTCACTGAAGGTAGGACAAGAAGTAAGGAGCTTAATCTGCAGCAAGGGAGATTTTGGTTAGATATTGGGGGACCTTTTCTAACTTTAAGGATAGTTAAGTACTGGCATAGGCTTCCTGGGAGGTGATGGGATCCCAGTCATTGAACATGTTTAAGAACAGGTTAGGGAAACACTTGTTGGGGTAGTCTAGATTTACTTGGTCCTGCATCAGAGTGGGGGAGCTAGACTAGATGACCTCTCAAGGTGCCTTCTAGCCCTATATTGCTGTGATTCTTTGATCCTGGTATTTCTCTTAGTTGGCCTTTATTCAGAAGGAAGTCTGTTATTAAATGCCATTGTTTAGCTGAGGCACATTTATTATCCCTGAAGCCCTTGAATCTCGGTGAATGATAATTATTTCATTAGAGATGTTAGAAATAAATATAAGCCTGGCTCAATTTATCTGTAAAATAGAGAAATTATTCCCATAAACTAGTTTGAACTTTTAACAAAGAGCTTTCTTGTGATCTCATGGGGGTGGGGTGAGCGGGAGGTAGGTGATAACTAGCAAGCAGGGTACAAATCATTTTAAAAACTCTCTACCTTCACAGGTTCACTCCATTGCTTCTGACACTGGATGGTTCTATTGCAGTAATTTATAACTTGGAAAACTATTGTCACCTGCCTAATGCAGTTCTTTGTCTTCATGATAATGAAGTTCTTCATTATGAAAAATAAATCCTCACTATTTATTATCCAGATCCCAATTGAATTGAATCTGATGCTGCACTAACAGCCAAATTCTGCAGGCACAACAGACATTTGTATTCGCTTTTTGGTAGACTTAGATTAGAGAATATTGCACTCACCTAATAATCTGGTGTTGCAAGGTATCTGGATCTGTGGCATTTACTGTTAACACAACACTCCCTATGGGGATGTTTTCTTGTTTGGTCACTGTCGCTGGGTCCGGGTGGAAAACAGGGCCTTCATTTACATCGAGAACAGTGATCTGAACAGTTGCTGTAGAACTGGGGCCATAGGCTATGTCTGGAACCAGAGGGTCTTCATTTTCTACTTTGATCAGCAGCGTGTGGAAGGCTGAGATCTCGTAGTCCAAAGGCTGTAAGACACATCAAGAAATCAGAGTATCAAATGCAAAGAGCACGTACACTATTCACCCACACTTGTAAGTGACAGAATTAACCACAAAGGGACAGCACCTCCATCACCATCACTGGTTATATCCTGAAGGCTAGTCAAAGTTCGGCCACAGACAAGTTGGTAGTTTCAACTTGATAGTTCCAGTTACAAAGAAAAGTATTGTGGTAACACATGATGGAAAGAAAATTTTCATGTTTAATTATTTCACATTTTATCCATCCTTCTTGCTAGGTAATCCTACTGCCCCACCTATCTCCTCTAAGAGACTTGGTGACCCATGGGTGTGATACGGTTAGCATCATCACACTTCTCAATAAGAAGACTATCACTGCCTTCTTTATGTATAGTGTGAACACCGTCATTTATCCAGCTGCTGGGGCAGCTGTCCTTTTTAAGCTCTAACTCACTCAGTGTGACTACTTTCACTGCAAGCCACTGTAATTTTAGGAGTAGAGTTGATGGAAAATGTTCTGAAAACATTTTTGAACAGAAAATTGGGTCTTCAACTAAACAAAAATTATTACAAAAAGTGCCCGCTTTCTTCAGAAATGTGAGATGTTTCCTTGGAAAACTGAAAACCAAAAAATTTGGGCTCAAAGTTGTTCAGTTTTCAGGTTTTCCGTTTTTGATGAAAAAAATTGAACATTTCAATAGGAAAAAAAAATATCAACAAACTCTAGTTAGAAGCCATCAGCCAGAATTGTTTTCGAGAGAGAGAACAATTTAAAAACAAAAAACTAAAGAAAAAGAAAAAAAGTATAGGTCTACGTATTCCATATGCAGAGGATACTATGCATATCACTGGCTGCTAAATTTTCATTAATCATCCATTTATACACTATAGAATTCATGCAAGTCACCATAAGTGTGAGTGTAACCTATGGACTCCATTTGAGCTTTACTCTTGGTAAGTTTCCAGATACAGTTGGGAATTTAACCAGATATGCTCATTAAATAAAGAAACTTCCATCAACACAACTGTATAGATTTTTCCCCACAGCTCCCCTGTGACATTCAATACTGAACTTCCATTTCCATTTACAGACTAGTATGTATTCATCAAACAGATCATATTTATGTTGAATACAGTATGAATAATAGGTATCTATTCTGCTGTATTCCTATCTCTAAATCAGTGGTTCTTGACTCACGGGCACTTGGGGCCCAATCAGCACACAGCTGTGGCCTATGTGACAACCTCAGAGCCATACAGGTAGTATATACATTGTGTGGAGGTGGTCCTACAACACATAGAGAGCTGTGTAGGTGGCCCACAATGGTAAACAGGTTGAGAACCACTGCTCTAAATCAACAGCAATGCCATAGCATAGTAGTCCTTTTCACTTAAGATGCAAATCTGCTTCAACTTGAGTTATGAGGAGAAATTCTAGTGCAATCTTCAATGTGGTTGTTAATTTTGTAATGCAAAATGCCAGAGCATCTTATAAATACAAAGGTGGCACAATGGGTTGCTGCAGTAACCTCTGGAGAGCTGTGGCCAAATTCTGCCCTCAAATACACTACGGTCAGCCTGGAGTAACACCCTTGACATCAATGGTGTTTACAGTAGTGTAACTGAGAGCAGAATTTAGTCCTTGAACTTGCCTTCTCTGACAAGTGAAATATGTTGTGTAGTCTCCGTCTCATTCTTCGCATATATATATCCGCACTACAAAACCACACCACGTACTCTAGCATACTGGCAGAGCTCCTAGCTTCCAGTAATCAGGCTCTAGCAGGGTTATTGTAACAGAAAAGGAGTTATATGTATTGCCTAAACTGAACAGGGCATGCTAGCCAACACTATACCTTCCCACTAGCTAATTCCAATAGTTGATCCTCTTCACGTGAAATACACCTGACAGTATTAATAAATAAAACAACAGCAAACTGTCCTTACTTTGACAACAGAGAGCATTCCCTCATTAGTCTTTGGGTTGGTATGGATTTCAAAACTCTGTCCTGGGTTGCCATTGATAATGGTGTAGACAGCTCTCCAGGCCCCTGTTGCTGGGTCATCCTGGTCTTCAACAGTTAAATTCACTATCACTCCTGTGGCTCCTTCCTTTACTGTGGCTTGGAACTAAAATAATAATTGTTGTTGTTAGTATAATTAACAATAATAATAGTTACTATTTTCAAGTAATGACCACACAAACCATTTTTGTTCAAACCAGCATTAATTATTTCCTGCATCAGAAGATGTAATCCTTGAGTGAAACTGAATTTCATAGGTCATAAATAATACATTCCCAGAGCATGAAGAGTAAAGTACTGTATTACTACTACACTGCCTCCATTCCTGATAGATTGTAGTTAGGTAACAATGTTATAGAAAACACTCTTTGAAAGCATTCGACTGAGAAGGAAAAAAATCATCTGGTAACCTCAATTAATACACTACAGATAACACACAGAGGTGCTGAAGTGCACAACTACCGGAAAAAGAAATACATTCAGAACTGATAAAGCAAAAGGTGGGTGATTTAATATAATTTATTCTTCTTTTAAGATTCTTGCCTTTTAATTGCTCACTACAGTGTCATAAATAAATAAAATATTTGACTCGTGTGTCCCTGTCCTGCTTTTTCTCTGATGAGTTTCTTAGGGATAGCATAATTGGAGTTCATTTTATGACTTTGTTCCCATAATGATCACACATTAAATTATCTTTTCAGTGCGAAGAAACTGTCATGACATTATGACAAGTTTGCAACTATTTTATAGATCCATTAGCCAAATCTTATATGGGTAATCTACAACTTGGTTAAGGTCCAATCAAACTGTATGAATGCTATTCTCACTTAGCAGGAATATATTAGGCTAATCATTGCAAATGCACATGAGATTCAGACACAATAAGATTCCTCACTTCTAAAGCACTGGAAGACGAATCAACTTTTATATTAATTAATTTAATGAATACATTCCTCCATTGCCTTGTGATGGGGAAGAATTGTGAAATCCATTTTATGGATGGATTAACTGAGGCTCAGAGGTATTCAAGGCCTAATCTTGAGATGTGCAGAAGACCTGCAGCTCCGTTTTAGATCATTAGGAGCTGTGAAATCTCAGCATCTCTCAGGATTATCCTCTCAAAGGCCCGATCCTGCAAACTTCACTAATGTAAGTTGCCCCTGTTAACCAACTGGTTTGCTTGTGGCTGAACTGTCAGTGGCAATACTGTTTTTTATTCCTAGGGACAAAATTCATCCATTGCCAGTCTCTAGTGGTGTCAAGATTTTTGCTCAAGTAGTCGTAATGAGGAGTCCTTTGGTCTATTTTATCAATCTCACTCCCTCATAATAATATAGAACATTTTGAGAGGTTACTGGGATTTCCAAATATTACCCAAGACAGAAGATCTAAAACATCATCTTATTACAATATAGACTTTGCAATCTGGTTATTTGTAGGTACAATTCAATCCCTGATGATAAAATATAGGGGAGGCAACTATGTTTTTTTCTGTCTTCATTGTCCTCCTTTTCATTTCTTTCAACAGACTTGACTTAGGTTTTCAATCCCTTTTTGCATTTATCTGGAGAATCTGAGTCCATTTATTAAAATTCATTTATTTCAAGCTCTTCAGCTTCAGTCTTGATTTGCTAAGAAGGGGAACATTATTGATTGGCTGTTTCTACCTTCTTCAGTACAGTTGGCAAGGAATTTAAAGGTTCTTTTTTTATTTTTGATGGTTAATACACAGGTTGTTATTGAGCTTTGGTTCAGGCAGATCATTAAGCTCATTTACAGCTTAATTAACCTGAAATAATACTTTAACAATGTTAACTTGATTTTAAATGGATGAAAAGAAAATACAATATTAAGAACCACATCTATAATGGAGCAATGGCTACCAAGAAGGCGCTCTACCTCGCTTAGAAAAAAAGGGCTGTAACTTATAAAGCAAACTTGTTCAGGATTCAAATTTTGAAAGAATCCACAATTTCTTGTGGCATTCAGGGCCCGAGTGTCAGAGATGCTAAGCACCCATGATGTCCATTGAAATCAGCTTTTCAAGTTCAGTCCCAGAAATTCAGCAGTGATCCCATTCCAAGCTGTTAACAGTTTCAGTCCTGCAGCGTTGCTGCCCATATACTGGAGGTGGACGCAGAAACATATGAGAAGCATGTACTGTGGTATGATTAAATATGGAGGCCTCAACTTTATTTAAAACTACTAACAAGTCAGGTACCCACAGCCCCACATTCCTCAGCAGGGTTGTTTTAGTACAGACCTCCACTGGCACACCAATGGCCCCACAGGCAGCAAACATGAAGTGAATGTGAAGGTCATGCCCCCTCTACACCCTCAGGCCTGCCCAGGGAACTGGACTGGAAGCAGGAGTCCTGACTTGCCTCCCTCCTCCACACCAACGGCAGGAGAGAGAGAAAATGAGGGCAGCCATAAGCTGTGCAAGATAAGAGGAGTGCCCTCTCACCATGCATCGTTGTACTCGGGATCAATGTGCAGGCGACCCACTGGGTCACAGGGACCTATAACCAGACCTTTTTCTAACCCAATACCACACTGCCTCATGATTTCCTCCCGGTGAGTCTCAACTGGCACCAGTGGCCCGGTTGGCTGTCAATCCTCAGGCCAGCCAGGACACTCTGACTGAAAACCAGCATCCCAGTTCACTTCCCTCTTCCGTGCTGGAGATAGCAGAGATAAGATGAGGAGCATTATAAGGTGTGCAAGACATCGGTGTAGACAGCTCCATCAAACATCATGGTGCCCAGGGCCACTGTATAGGGAGGCCAAAAGAGCTACTTGCCTAGGCAGCAAACTGCAGCCACCTTCTTTCCCTTCCAGTTCCTCTGGCCCAATTATCACCCACTACCGACCAATGGCAGGTCAGTCTCCAGTGCCAAGAGGCAGCATACAACAGATTTTTCCCCTTCCAGAACCCTGCAAGACGGGGAGTAGGGAAGGGGAAAGAGAAAGAAGCAGCCCTCCCCCATTCACACATTGAAGGCAAGGATGGGAGGGGGGCGAAGACGGCTCCTAGCTGAGTTCTCCTGTTCCCATTTTCAACACGTGCGCTGTAAAGGTCAGATTTTCAAAGGTGTTCAGGACCCAACACCTTTCACTTACACTGAAATAGGTGGCCAGGTTCCAAGAGAATTCAACTCCTAGGCCATGATCCTGTGTCGTTAAAATAAATATGAGCTCTGCCATTGACATCAGTGAAGGTAGGATCAAGGCCCAGAAAAGGAGTTTTCTAAAGCATCTCTGTGAATTAGGAGCACAAAGCCACAAAATGGTACTCATGCGCCTAATTCTCATATGTGATTTTGAAAATGACCCCCCTGAATCAAGTGGACAGATTTTTCATACGTACTCAGTACCCCTCAGCAGCCCCCTCAAGAATATGGTGGGCAGCTGGGGGCACAGCACGTGGAAAATATGGCCATGTTTCGTTACGTCTGAGTCCTTTTAAAGTCTGAGTCGTTAGAACTGAGTCCTTTTAAAGATCTAGCCTTTAAGATAAATATAGATGAATATCCCATTTATAATGCCAGACTCTGATGGAAAGCTGGCTGGATGCTAAGGTTTTTCAGCCAGTTCACGGAACATGAAAGTCAGTTTGAGGACACTTGATTTAAGAATCTCTTAACTGAGGATGGTTCTGTTATGCCCTCTGCACTCTTACCTACTCCTTATTCAAGCTGATCTCCCAGTGGCATCAATGGCAATGAGTTAGCAATGCAGAAAAGGGCATTTAGACTTGGTGTGGCCAGAAACCTTCAGAACTTATGATTCCAGCAGGTCAAGGAACTGACAAACTCTTCTGGCAAAGGTTAAACCTGATAACTCCAACCTTCATGTTACATTAACACTAGGTGCCCTGCATCTTACAAGCACATTAGATAACCACTACAGCTAGTGACTATTTGAAGCTGGTTGGAGTTTGGAATGTCTTGTCTACATGGGAAACTTAAGGCACAATAAGCTAGTGTGTGAATTTAAAGTGCACTAGTTACTATGGACTTGTATGGGCACTGACTGTGCACTAAGTGGGCCTCCAGTCAATCTAATTTAGCACACTTCCAACGTGCATTAATCTTGCATGCACAAAGTTACTCCTAGGGCACAGAAAGAGTGTCCAAAACATAGGGTGTTAGTGCAGAGTAGCTTACACATATCAACTAGTGCCCATCAGTTACTGTGGTTTTTTTTTTTCCCCATGTGGACAAGACCTTAAACTAAATCTTGGGGAGATGGATTAGGGAACAAAGTGGTCAAATGCGCATGATAAAGTATCACATTGGCTCTGCAATTTATTATATGGATAATGTGAAGACTCATCCCATATATGAGAATGTGAAAGGAGAAGAGAGAAAGAGAAATAGACTGAGAGAGATAAATTCTTACTATGGAAATACAGTATATGTTATACAGAGGGCAACCTCTGCATCATTCTAGCTCTGGCTGTTCCTTTTATGCACAGGCTCCCCAGTGGCTAGAAAAACATGTTGTTACCCCCTTAAAAACCAAAGGAAAAAAAAAAGGAGGGTTAAAAATGAACTCTGAATTCAAACTAGTTTTAGAAATGGAGGAAACAGAGTGATAGGTTCATCATCCCTCAAAATGCAAGATTTACAATCAGACGGCAAGGTGCTAAATAGGAAAAAGCTACTTACTTCTGTATTCTGAAAAAACCACAGAGGCTAACACATATAATTAGATTGTGAGTTAATTGATTTTACTTATTTTAAATATCCGCACATTTTAAACATCCCCAAAGCTCCACTATAAATTAAGAATAAAATGAACGAGTTCAGAACTTTATTTAAACTGCTGCCATCAGCACTCTCATTAAAAAAATCATTTATAAATAGAACACCTTGAGACAGATGCTCAACTGGTGGAAACTGCCATAGGAAGTCAATGGAGCTATCTATCTATCTATGCTCATTTACTACCACTGAGGATTTGGCTCTGTAAGTTTTAACTCACTTAGAAGAGTTCTATGCCTTATTTCTAGATACGGGCTCAAAGCAAACATTCAAATCTAACCCCCTTTCCCTGGAACTGGGAAGGCAGCTCTAAGTTATTACAAAAGGATGATGAAACAGTAAAATATAAAGTTTTGCTTCCAGACTGGAAAGGGACTAATTTTACTAGTTGGTACAATCCAAAATGGGAAAAAAATATCACAGGAACAACAGATCTTGGGGGATTTCCACCATTTGGAGTTGAAATCTTAAGAGATCAGCTAACAGAACGGCAGCATTGCCAAATTTAAACACTAGCCTTAGCTCAAAATTCCACACTGTACCTTAAACTATCTGAAAATTATCTTCTTGGCCAAAAATGCAACTTAAAGTCTGTGTAATAGGTGAGATATTATTTATTATGTGTCTGTATCGTGCATAATAATAAATACACTAAACTGTCCTGGGGTAGCCTAAGTGACTGGCATCCAGTGAGCTGTGAGCATGAGCATGGAGGAATATTCTTTATAAAGTCATTGAGCAAATTCTGTCTTAGACAGGAACACTAACCCAGCCTGAAGGAAAGAGCTGCAATAAGCAGCAAATGCAACGTGAGAAAAACGTGCTTGAATTGGTGATCACTACACCAGGGCTCATTAGGATTCCACACACTGTCGGCCCCAGTCAAGAACAAGCAAATTAAAACTGCAAGTCAGTTTGCATTAATCTGAGCCACATTCCAGTTAAAGGTGTTGTGTGTGTGTTATCATCATAGTGTTTGCTTTTCTTTCCAGATCTCATGAATGCTGAAAGATGATGATATTAATACACACAGTTCCATAAGAGGACGCAAAGAGATCTACCAATGGGAGGTCAATCTGCTATGTTCTCCCCATCCCACCTTTTAGAACCACCTGACATCTATTCTTTCCCACGATCGATTGTATTTAAAACTTGAGTGCTAGATACACAGGTTTTTTTCAAATTAAGTTTATTAAATCTATACTTTTTTGTATATTTTATCTTTTGGGGGTGCTGTTCACTGTTTATGCATTTGATTGGTAAGATAATAATTGGTGTTCTTTGGCATTATACCTGGAATACTTCCCAGGACACATGGATCACACAGTTTTGCTGACATTTGCAGTGGAATTCACTTGGAGATATAAGCCAGACATCCTAGCCAATGGTAAGCCAAATCGCCTGGCATTATGATTCCATCAGATGTCCCAGGCTTGGCAGATCAGGCCCGGATAGAAATATTCAATGAACATGTGGGTGCTACACAAACTGATGTTGGTGATTTATTTGATCACCCTTCCTTCTGAGTCCAATAGTGACCAAATCCCCTTGACTGGCATTAGGGGGCACAGTGTACAATGTAAAACAAAGGGCCTGACTCCTGTGGCGATTAAAGATTTACGGAATTTTTTTGTAAGAGTTAGGCTCTTGTTAACCCTGGGACCCTGCCAGATTGCAGCTTGGGAAATTACATTCTCCCCTCATAAATCTCTCCTGTGGGTTTTTTTTTTTTAAGTCACTTACTGTCTTTAAGTGGTGTATAGCCCTCACTGTGTGCTTCACCCTAGAGGTAGCTGTAATACAGTAGTGTATTTAAGGTTCTCCTTGTATAGCTTGAATATCAATGCAAGAAGCACTCCGGGAAACATGTAGATGAGAGGTGCTATGAAAATGTAAGCTATTATAACTTGACAAGGATTTGAGCAGGAAGACTAGATGTGATATCCTGTTAAAGAGCAGAGTGCAAAGTATGAGTCACTTGAATAGCCTTGAGTACTTTTCACTGTTTTACTTTAATGGTTCGGGCTGTTAGGCACTTTATTGCTTATAAACTGCTAATGTTTCTTTTAGCTGCTTCCTTATTTTCTTCCTAATACAGAATATTCTCAAGGGGAGTGGAAGAGATCAGAGAAAATAATTGAATTGTACGTTAGGAAAGATCGTCCTGACGATATGAAATTGACCATCATCATTTTGAATGCATTTGCACTTTTTTTTATTTTTGCTATTAAATGGTTCCAATTCCTATCGACTGCAATAGGAATTGCTGTGCAGAATTTGTTTCCCTTTATGGAGAAACTCTGAGCCCTTTTAATATTGCTGATACCGTATATCTGAATGATTAAAAAAAAAGAAAAGAAAGCAGGCTAGGATTGTGGTCTGCATACTGTAGCAGAGGAAAGTCGATTTAAAGGAGGGACTGGGAGATTTAGGGAATTGAGAAAGAATCTGTCCAAGTGTCCTTGGTTGATGATCTCCTCCTGGCTACGGGTAAAGAAAATGCATTCATGCTGATTTTATTGATTGTGTGAGAGGTGGGCAGCAGGGATACTTGCGGTGGACTTAAGTAATGTAATGCAATTTTGTTGTTGTTGTGAAGATTATATTTTGGAAGGAGTACCCAGATCTTGTGAAGGGAACATGTAATGGCTGTTTTTAGATACATACACATACACTGTGTTTCTATACGGTTGCATAATGACAAATCAATGAAAGGAAGAACAAACAAATAAATATTTCTGAATGTGACCAGGGCGCTAACCATGCCAGCTAAAATTCTAATGTGATAAAGATCATCTATGTAATTATTACTACAGTCAATAGTAAATGTTCTGTGAAGCCATAATTTCTGAAGTTATTAAATTACATTTGCTACTTTTTAAAAACATAAATCGGCTCACCACCCTCTCTTGGATATTTGAGCTTTGAATGGTAAGTATTGCACTTCTAAATCTCTTAATACATATGTTGCTAGACTTAAAATGGACAATGACTGAATAGAGATTTGAATAGAAAGTAAAATGCCAACAAATGCACTCTTCCAAACATAGGAGATCTAATAATTGGGACATGGCTGGTAAAGAACTTCAAATTGATGATCATACAAACTGAAAAGGGAATTATTACCTGCTGAAAGGATAATTTGTTGATATTTCCTTTAGCTCTTCACCATAGAGTCCCATACACAGTCATACAGCACACATACTTGCTGTTAAGGCCTTGACAAGAAACATAAAGCACTGGGCGTTCTTAGTATATGAATATTTTTCCTGTTTGATTTCCAGGGAAGGCGGTAGACTCAAACAGGAGAATCAGTCTATGTATTGAGAAATATCTGTCTAGGCTTTATACATTGGATCAAATTATTCATAGATTTTGAGGCCAGAAGGAATAATTAGAATAATCTAGTCTGACCCCCTGGCATTTAGGACTCCACCAGCATGGAGCCACGCAATTTATGGAGGAACTACTACATATTTTTAACAGACGTCCAATCCTGATTTAAAGACTCCATGAGATCAGTATTTTACCACATCCCTTGGTAATTTGTTTAAATGGGTAATTACTCTCACTGTTAAAAATGGTGTCGGTATATACCTCCATATTTTATATAAGCAGGCAAGAAATTTTAGCCACATTGAACAATGAACTAGTCTGTTGATTCTTCTGGCCTAGAAATCGCCTACCTTTTAATTGCCACCATGTTGGGATGCCTCATTGTAACCAGGTTTACAATACAGAAAGCACAATTTGATTCCAGAGTGTAGATGGGACTGAATCATGTTTTAGCCATTTCCCCAAACTATGCTACAGACTCGCAAAATCCAAGGAAATTGTAGTCAGCCTCGGACTTTGTCAGGCTGTTGCACAGTTTGAGTAATGCAGTAAAAACACTGTGATCCCTTTGATACTACAAGACAGAACTGTATTTTAATCCTGCTGAGAAGTTGCAATGTTGCACAGAGGTCTCACAATGGGATAGAAATTACAATGTGAGACCTTCTTCAAGGCAGAATCCTTGGGATAGATGAGAAAAAGAACATAATAATAAGATAAGAAGCATAGGCATCCTATCTAATATCTTGTCACTTTTTTGCATTGACAGTACCTCTCAAAATGTTAAAGAACCATTTTTCCAATGAAGATTCACAGTGCCAACTTGCAGCTGATCACAATCCATGCTGCCAACAGCAGATGTTTCAACAGTGGTTAAGCCTCTTCCTGGGGTCCTTGGTGAGCACCATACATGCATCAGAACAACTTGTACCTCCAGAATATTTTAGCAAAAAAACTTAATCAATTCCCCAAACTTCTGGCATTTCATAGTGTGCCAACTCATGTGGGTGAGATGCCCTAGATTTATAAACCCTTCCAGGAGAGATCTGTCTAAAGTTGGCCCAGTCTGAAAAACTCTTTTTGGAACCAGTTAAGAACTATGCGAAGTTTCACAATGTGCCAGGAGGTACAGATGGAAGGAAGTAGTTTTATATGCAATAATACAAAATGTATCTGAATTTTGAAAATGAAACTTCTAGCCAGTATTCATTTTTTAGGGGAAGTGGAGAGTCAAGGGGAGTGAAATTCTGGCCAGAGGTTCCATATTTCAAACCATCTGGCACATAAGTTTTTCAGGCAAGCAGAAGACTCTCTTTTCTAAAGCTGATGAATAAAGTCTGTCGTATGCAGCTTCTCAGATAGGACATACATAAGTTTCCATCAAACTAGTGTCTTATCTCCTGTTTGTGCAGCATTCACTGAATGGAAAGGGTAGTGGTATATCAAAGTGCTATAATATAAAGAGTATCATTTAAGAATCATAGTAAGAGAACTTTCATGATGAATGATTTCTTTCTTTTCTATTCGTTTACTCTCATGGGAGTATTTCCAACATTTTGTAGAAAACACTGCTGTCATACCCCTAATAGGAGACAGTTGGACTATGGGTCTGCAACTTTTGCAGCACAAAAAGACTCCCTTTTTGAAGGTCAAAAAGAAGATGCAATAATAGATATAATGAAATCTCACCAACCTTATGACTTCAAAATGTTGTGAGACTTCTAGTATGGGATTGTGATGGCAGTGATCTCAAAGGAGAGTCTGCAAAGAGTTCTCTTGCAGAGGTTGTATTCACAATGTGAAAGTGTCTGTGAATTAGATGTAGACTTGGAGGTGTTATGATAGGGCGGGACTGAAGCATGAAGTGAATGGATGTACTATCTGAGGATGAATAAAAGAGGAGGAGGTCAGGAAGAAAGTAAAGATTTTGTAAATGGAGTCTCTCTCTTTTCTGTTTTAAGGGAACCTCTATTCTCCATCCCCCATTGTCCAGCTCCTTTCTCAGATGCTCATTTCATCTGTACTTGACAGAAAAATATTTTGTGAAAAAGGAAACCTAAACATCTCTTTTCTGAGTGACTTTGTGGTACTGTTTCTTCTCTGGAATGTCTGTGGAGGGGGCATTTAATGCACTTTTATTTTCTTGCCCATAATTTGCATTTTCTTAACAGTATGTTCAGAAGACACACACAGCCCTAATAGATCACAATCATTCTTTTTTCCACCAACTAAACGGCACATGTTTTGATGTGGATGGAGAACTAACCTCTTGAGTGATTATAAATAAAGATGAACAACGAGCGTACATACATAATGACATACTTACTCACATAATTTCACATCAAAATCTAATCTATCTAGCATATTGCAGACACTTATAGACCAAAGTACCGACGAGGCTCCTCACCTCTGTCAGGGTAGCATGATTGCCAATATCTACTCATTGCTGACGTTATCCTCGTAGGTCAGGGTGGATGAGGATTATAAGGATTCTCAGGCCTAGCCAAAGCCTATTTGCCTCAGTGGGGGGTGATGTCAATGTGCATTTGGCTTCAATGTACATTTCGTCTAATTTCGGGTTTTGTGTTTAGCATGCATCTGTCCCTGTTCCCAAGAAACTACTGATGATGGCTGAAATTGATGACTGCTACACTTCCGCCAGCGGCTGTACTGCCACACTGGGCAGCTTTGCTAAAGCTACCTTTGATGCGATCTCCAAGACCTACAGTTATCTGACCCCTGACCTCTGGAAAGAGACTGTATTCACTAAGTCTCCTTATCAGGAATTCGCTGATCATCTGGCTAAGACCCACACCAGAGTCTCTGTTCAGAGAACCCAGGAAGCTGCTGTGGCAGCAACTTAATGGTTTTTTACTTAGGACGGAACAATCCCATGCACAGCTACAGACTGGGGACTGATGAGCTAGGCAGCAGTTCTGCAGAAAAGGACCGGGGGGGTAACAGTGGATAAGCAGCTGGATATGAGTCAGCAGTGTGCCCTGATTGCCAAGAAGGCTAATAGCATATTGGGCTGCATTAGTAGGAGCATTGCCAGTAGTGAGTGATTATTCCCCTCTATTTGGCATTGGTGACGCCACATTTGGAGTATTATGTCTAGTTTTGGGCCCCCCCACTACAAAAAGATTGTGGGCAAACTGGAGAGAGTCCATTGGAGGGCAACAAAAATGATTAGGGGACTGGAGCACAAGATTTATGAAGAGAGGCTGAGGGAACTAGGCTTGTTTAGTCTGCAGAAGAGAAGAATGAGGGGGGATTTGATAGCAGCCTTTGGCTACCTGAAAGGGGGTTCCAGGGAGGTTGGAGCAAAGCTGTTCTCAGTGGTGGCAGATGACAGAACAAGGAGCAATGGTCTCAAGTTGCAGTGGGGGAGGTCTAGGTTGGACATTAGGAAAAAGTTTTTCACGAGGAGGGTGGTGAAGCACTGGAATGGGTTAGCTAGGGAGGTGGTGGAATCTCCATCTTTAGAGGTTTTTAAGCTGCATCTTGACAAAACCCTCATTGGGATTATTTAGCTGAGGTTAGTCCTACGTTGAGCAGGGGGTTGGACTAAATGACCTCCTGATGTCCTTTCCAACTCTAATATTCTATGATTCTATACAGCTGCTATTGGTGGTCTGTGATACACATAAGGTTGAACTAGATGATCTGGTGATCTCTTCTGGCCTTTACCTCTATGACACTGGATGAGAACTTGTATGAAGAAAACTGGTTTAGTAAACACCCATGCTATTCTTCCTTTCTTAATAGTTCTTCCTTTTCTTCACCTGTAAATCTATTTTTGCGCTTCCTATTTATGCAAAAATACTAAGAACAAACACATCCCCACATATAAGTACATTCTGAACCTCTCTCAAGCAAAACCATGCAAGGAACCCCGCTCATTAATTTATTGGATCCTAAGGCATGGTCCCATAGGACGCACTTCCTGCCAGTTCTACATCAAATAATGTTAAGGGACAATGAACATATCTTTATTTCTGTATATAACCATATGACACACTGCAGCCAGCAGCTCTTTTCCCCTTTGCAAGTGAGAATACTGCTGCATTAGCAGGAAGACTGAAAACCATACTAGTTTTTGCCTCCAAATAAGCTCATAATGAGATAGGTGAAACATGAGGAATGAGCAATGGAGCCATAAGCCCCAATAGGAAAATCAAAATCTATTTGATGTTAGAACAAAATCTTTTTTAATCTGGCTAATGCGGCTTTTGTGCTGATGCTGAGCGGTACAATTATCACGGAACAGTGGGATGCTTCAAAGCCCCGTTACCTGACTTCAACACCTCCTCGGAAAGCAATAATTTTTAGGTGTTTGGCTCGGTAGTTAATGCCTAGATATATAATTTTTAGCAAATTAAACAGTGTTTTATCAGTCTTGTGATCTTTAGGATTTATAATCAAACCCTGATGACATACTGATTAATGCCGGTGAAGGCTCTCTGAACCCTACAGTGCTTCTGATCATTTGGAGCTCAGCTCGTGCCAAGATAATTAGCCTCCTGATTATTCTAAGTAACCAGGGGTCAAAGGTTAGCTAGCATCACAGAGCACATTTAATTCAATCAATTAAGTTAGTGAAGCAGTTAGATAAATGTATTTCTACCATTGCATTAGGAATTTTTTTTTCTGAATTCTTATGCTTCGGCTGATGAGCATTTTAGCTTAATTTCTAATTTGATATTCTAGTGGGGTTTTCAACTTCAATTACTCATGATATTGTCACTCATAAAACCAGGAACTTCTGTGCGAGAGGAGGAGGAAACACTGAAAGACAAAAAAAAAAAAACCCCACTTTGCTATTAAAGTTGTGTTTTTTTCTGCTAGCCCATTCTAGAATGGGTTTGGAAAGAACGCTGCAGGATATTGTACGTGTGTGTGTTTTATTGCTTTGTTGAGTCTAATTTTAGATGTCGCTCAAGCAAAGGGTGTTTGACCAATAACCTAGGGGGACACATTATTCCATTGCAGCATGTTTTAGAAATCTTGGCAGTTTAGTTCATGTTCAGAGATGGTTTGAGTAGCTTACTAACTGCTCCAGCATGGTAGTATTAGGTGAAAATTTTTTCTCCCAACCTTTTTTTTTTTTTCATGGAAAAATGCACATTTGGGCCAACTGAAATATTTAGCTAGCATGTATTGATATTGGAGAATTATTTTGGTCAAAAGGAAAAAACATTGGAAAATGTCTAAACCTTTTTGACATTTCCATTTTGGGGCTACAGTCAGGTACCATTCACAAAATCAGTGGGGAGTGGAAGGGGGAAGCGTGGCCTCTTACTCAATAACTCAGTGATTAGGCTACTTACCGAGGATGCAGGAGACCCAAGTTCAAATTTCCCCCTTGGAGCACGACCCTGAACACGGGTCTCCACCCTCCCAGGTGAGTGCCCTAGCTACCAGTCTCCTCTTTGCATAAATAATGAAATGTTGGTTGGCCTAGAGACCAGAGACCAGGTCACCCTGGGTAAGGGTAAGTGCCCTTACCACTATGTTAGTGGGTCATTCTCACTCAGTCTCTCATGCCCAACGATTCTTTGATCCAAACTTGTGTTTGTTTTGTTTTTGATTTGCCAGTGAACGAAATCAGTTAATCACTAAAGGAGGGTGACTGCGACTGCCATGTGGCAGCAAGCAGTATGTATGGGGTGAGACATAAAATACATGCCCTGACTGCTTGTGGTCCATGAGAGTTCTTTTTTCTAACAATAGGGAGCAGTTTTGCTCAAGTCTGTCTGGATAATTTTACATTTTTGACAATCCAAAATTCATGTCTATCAATGCAACAGATATTCTCCATTTCTTGCTCCTTAGCTGTTGGATAGTATTGTTTCTGCCAATATACCAGCCTCTTACTTCCACCCCAGAGGTGGCTGAATTTAACTTTCAAGAGATGAGTATCTATAATAAACAGATACCAAAACTAACACGAAAGATGTAGGACCTAATGTTCCCCCTTCAGTCCCCCCCGACGTGCTGGCTTCTTCCTCTATAAACCAACGTACAAGGCCCCAAATTGGACCATTTGGGATGCTCAAAGTATCTGTAATGTCCTCTTTCTGCTAAGAAGCTCTAAAGGTTTCAGTACTATCCCAAATGAATACTGCTGGTTGGGGATCTGTTGTGGCCAGGACAGCTTGGGGATATTCTGAATCAATGCATGTCCTTAGTAGCCTCTGCTAGCAAGATTCTTATGGAAATTAAAACTAGCTCCCTGGCCAAAACCCCAGAGGTTGGGTAGCAGGGGACACACTGTCTGTCCCCCTCCTGGGATGTAAATTCTCCTCTCCCTCCAGTTGCAGAGTGTGCAATTTACATTTCCTTGTGGCAAGGGAAATTAATGTGGCCCACAGTCTGTTTTCTGCTTTGGGGTCCTTTGGGGTGAAAAGTGCTATATATCTTTAAAATATTATTCTAATGGTGCTTACTGTGAAGTGACTATTTGTTTGAGGGGGCATGTGGATATCTTATGGGCATGTGGATATCTGTCCACAGGACAAAATTTGACACAGTTGCCAGCCTCTCTCAGCTCAAGAGGATCCCAGAACAGGAATTGCAGGGACATCACAGGCCAGGAGTTAGATACATTAGCAGCAACATATGGAGAAGACTGCCGAGTGCCTGCCTATGCTATGTAGGTCACTAGCCAGTGCTAATAGTCTCACACTTTCAGGAGCATGAAATTCCCTCAGCCTGTTTATATCAGAAAACACAAGAAAACTGCCAATGCGCCGTATCATGAAACAGAGCATTATGTACAAAAGAAAAAACTCAACAACAAAAACTCTGGTGATGCATGTCCACCCCACATGAAGCCGGAAGGGGTTATAGTGAACAGGTTGGCCAATTAGTTCCCTAGACAGCATCTGGAGGATCCAGAGAGCTGGGAACTGATCGATTAGGAACAGGCTCACCTGGGCCAGAACAGGTGGGGCTTGTATGAAGCCAGGTAGTTCACTGAAGACAGAGGATGCTACTGGGAACAGACACACCCTAGGTAGAGGAAGCAGTGTTTGGAGACTGCACAGTGTGTTGGCTGCAGTCATACCCTGGGAAGAAGGCAAAGGGTTTTGGAACTGGTAGACCCAGAGAAAGAAGGGGAACAGTGGGAGGAAGCAGTCCAGGAAAGGAGTAGTGAGGGCTAGAAGAGGAAAGCCAGGACTGCTGAGCTGAGGGTCCCTGGATTGGAACCCAGTGCAGAGGGCAGGCCTGGATTCCCCTACCAGCCCCTAAGGAGTGGCCAGGGCATGGGAGATGCCAGCCAGACAGCTGGTCTGGAAAGACTGCGAGTTCCCTGGAAGGGGAGGACCTTAGTGACCCGGTAAGAGGGCCAAACCATGAAAAGGAGGCTGCAGATTCGGCAGTCAGAGGTGCTACACAATGAGACAGGATGGGGAGAAGACACCACTGGAGGGAGAGCGCAAGCTAGCAGAGCTACTACCCAGGATGGCCAGCAGGTGGTGCTGTGAGTGGTAAGTGTACTGTGCGTCAGCCCTACTAAAACAAAACCTACCACACATACAATTCTTTCCTGGGACAAATGAGAAAAAGAACAAACCATGCTTGGCAGACATTAGTTATGTCACAATGTACAACTGGAAGGCACTTGGGTAGTGGCACTGGTACCCATCGTATAGGAACCACAGAGACTAGAATAATGCCCTATAACAATAAACCTTTTCACAGTCGCATAACACGGTTCACACCTTGCTTTTAATAAAGCTTGTTGCTTGAACTGTGAGAAAGGAAAAGGCCCCATACCAATAAATAAATGGGACTGAGCCACAAAATGTGGATCTAGATCTCAGATACCTTCCACCACCCAAAATTCAGCAGTATTTTGATCTGGGGTTTTGGTTCTGTCCATTATAGAAATAGGGACTGACTGCAAAAAGCCCATTTGGTTTCCTTGCTGCCGATGAAAGATGATATATAAGAAAGTCATATTTTCATAATTTCTTTTCTTAGCTGAAAGTATCCTCTACTGCCATGAAAATACAAAGGAAAAAACGCCACTCATCTCAAGTTTGGATTGAAAAGGAATGGGAATGAGCATCCTAAGGCCATTTACTGGTGTGCTTATAACCATCTAGAATACATACTATTCATATTTGTATCATGCTTATAACATTAATCTATTATATCGTAAACCCGGTGGGTTTATAGTCTATAGGGATTATCTTTTTGTTCTGTGTTTGTAAAGCACCTAGCACAACAGGTTCCTAACCCATGATTAAGGTTCCTAGGTGCTACGGTAATACAAATACTACATTTAAACAAGGTAACCTTAATATAAAGGCAACCAACATCTCATTTGGAGGATGGTACCTTCTCCAGCAAAACATTCTTTTACTTCTGCCAAGACCAATATGAAATACCATGAGATTCTAGCCAAGAAATAGATTACTTTTATCCCTTGGTTGGTAAGATTTATGAGGTTCTGAATGCCTCTGTGTGTTTATCTCACACATACAAGACACCCACCAGTATGGTGTCTGGGTGCATTTATGCACTCACACAGGATGAATTAATATTTCCAAATACAAGAAGCAGATGACTTACCTTCTCCCGTAGGCCAAACTCCAAAGAAAACACAAAGAGAGAGTTGACCATTTAACTGAGTGCCCAGAATTGCATGTATTGCATTATCTGAGAAGATACTGAGTCTGAAAAATCTTTCGAAGTGTGTCCAAGTTTTTTAACAAAGCTTTTGTATTTCTCAGGTTCCCTCCCATATCCTGTCCTCCATCTATTTGGAATGCAATGGGGGTTAGTCTTGGGCTAATATGATTTATGATTTATGATGTATGATTTATGGCTCTTTTTACAAAGCAAAGCACTTTATATATATGTGTGTAACTCTGAGCACGTGCGTAGCCCCACTGACTTTTCTGGGCCTATGTTTAAACTGATGAATCAGGGCCTATCTTCTTAAATAGATTACTGCACTGTCTCCATTATTCACAGCCCACAAATCAACTGGAAGGGAATTTTGGATGGGAAGTGATTATTGTACATGTGTAAAATTCACTTTCTCAAGGAAATCATGTTCATTTTTGTGTGGTCCTTGCAAAATAACAAAAACTACTAGACGACATTCCTAAGCTTTCCTGCAAAGGAGCATTTACAAAGCTGTGTTTAAATTACAGAACAGTTATGAAGTAAATAAAGCAGATTTTTTCACATTCTGTTCTTCTTTGGCCTTGCCAAAATGATTTTTTATAAAATTAAAAAAAGAAGGCCAAGAACTCTGATGTCAACTTGCAGCCTGTAACACATTTTTACTGCTCTCTAGCAACATAAACCCTTAGAAATAGGATTTGCAATGGAAATGCTACCAGAACCTCAGGGGCACATTGTACACTCATTGCTCACACGGAACAAGTGCAAAATGTTGCCTGAAAACCTTGCCAAACAAGCAAGACTGATGATATATTGACAGTAAACGGTCTGGAAGTTTTACACTAATTTTTCCCATGGCAATGTATTTGTTTCATGCACTTCATGATTATGATTTTTGGTCCTTAAATCTGTATGTCATGTAGGGTGACCAGGAGTCCTGATTTTATCAGGACAATCCCGATATTTGGGGCTTTGTTTTATATAAGTGCCTGTTACCCTCACCCCCTCACTCCCTGTCCCGATTTTTCATACTTGCTATCTGGTCAACCTAGTGTCATCTTGTTCTGTTTGTTGTTTCTGTGAAGAACCTAGAATGACAGTGCAGTCTCATGCTATATAAATAAAAAGCATCATTAATCATTGAGGCCTATCAAAAATGTTCCTATTAGCTGCACATTTAGCTACACAGATTAATATATATCCCAGCACGCCACTTTATGGTACATCATTTGACCCTTCCTTGGTTTCCCCAAAATTGGCCATTAAGGAAACAGACTCGCTATTAATTTTATACCCTTTGCTGGTGTTACTGCCAATCTAAAAGATTAAATGCAGTTGTGTACCACCTCATTCTGCCAGAAAGAACAGATAATCTCATGTGGCTCAACCTGTCAGTCTTGAACGTGGGTGGCAGGGGGGTTTTCCAATTGGATCCTGGGTGTTCAAAGTGCATTGCTTTTGCTGAATAGGCTTGACGAGATGGGGTTTAAATTGTGTCAAGCATATTAGTCTGAAGTGAATGAACTGAAGAGTACACTTCTCGTTTATATCCCTAGAGTGATAAATGTGAGAGAGTAATTTTTTTCTAAAGCAAAGAAAATGGGAAACCAACATGGATTTTAGACACATGAGAAATAGCTTATGAATTTAGATGATAGTTCAGCAGAAATAAATTGTACATCTGTTCATTCATTTTAATAAAGTGGGGGAATGACATGCCACTACAGCCCTTTGCAATTTTAAAATTATGATCCTATAATAGTAGCATTAACATTTGTAATGCAGCCCATACTTTATGAATTTTAGAAAAAATAAATTCATGGAATAAGTGCACATCCATCTATAAATTGGCCTTTCGGCAATTAGATGGGAAAACTCAATGTCTCTTGACCTATCACAAGTGAGTCCAGAAAGGATCTTGCAACCTCTTGACCATGTAACATACAACTCTCTGTGCAAGTCTGACAAAAATGCGGCACTTGTTCTCCAATAAATAATATAGGTGTGCAACATTCAGCTGACTGGATTCATTTCTGCTGACTAAAGCCTAGTCTTTTTGTGCTCACCAGCAGTAGCAGATTACTGTGTTATTTGAAGTGAGTCTTGCACGTAGGAAACAAGGTGCTCTCTCTCAGCTGCATTTGTGGTTAGAAACAGATCTCAACATTTTGCTAAGATCAGGGAGGAACATGTCATATTACTCTGGTCTCCCACCCACTGATAATCCAAATGAGAGACATGCAAAGTGTTCTGAGACGGGCACAATTAGATAATTGTTTTCTGCTATCACTACGCTTTGCAGAGATAATAATGGCATGTGAATTTAAGATATAACCAAGCTGGGCTGCAGGAAACATCATCATTTAAATCCAGTGTTTTTTTTTCAAAACTGATGACCCATGGGAAATGATAAATTAAGGTTTCAATAGTATATGTCATGTTTGCTTAAAAAGCTCAGTTGGAGGTATCATTACATTTTCCCTTAATTACTAGAAGAAGTGTTGTTAAGCATACAATTGTTACCAGGGGAAGGAGCTTTTAAAATTGATTAGTTGTTTCTGAATTGTTCCATTGATCAAGGGATGCAGCCTACATGTGGGAAAAGGGAAAGAGAAAACACTGACAGCTGGTGAAAAAAGCCAATGCTGGATGTCAGACACTATGAGCTGTTTTTGTAATCCATCCTGCCCCGCCTCCTATTACCACAGCAAATGAATCTAGACTGCCCACTTAAGCATTTAATCTTGCAAAAGCAAAGACCTTTTTAGTGGCTATGTCTGATTCCAATATTGAAAGTCAGTTGCCTCACTGCCTTATATTTTGCATTACCCAGGTTGTTTTTAACATACATATATATTTCTCAGCACGGCTCCAGCAGCTAGTCTGAAAACAATCTCAACAGGTAGAGTAGGTAAATAAGACTTAATGGAATTGTGAATTCCCCAGTGAAGAATAGAAGAAAAGAAATACCTCTATGACACATGACTCCGAGTCAAACACTTACCATTGACGGAAACCAAACAGATTTATTGATCAGAGCTTCATTTTAATCATATGGTTGGAAAAAAGAAAACAGTATGATAAAATGGTTCCAACCACTAATATCAGGCAGAGGACATAATAGGACTTGCGAGAGTTCAACATTTGCAAGATAAGATGGATTTATTTACTCATGACTTCAATTATTATTTAAGCTGGGAACTTTGAAAAGGTCAGAACTGCTGACTTAGAAAACATGCCCTTCATTTGTCTTCAAATAAGCATTTTTCCACCTAGCTAAAATACGGAATCAATTAATCAAGTTCAGTGCTCTCCCTGTTAGGCTTGTTTGGTTACCAACAAACAAATAAAACACAACCAAACCAAACCTCGAAATTTCAGTTCAGTTTGCAACAGAAAATGCAATTTAAGGATCATGTTAAGATTAAGAGATGGACCCTCTGTTTTAGGTAGGCACACACCTGTGAGCATGTCCATTTATAGGCATGCATGAACAAACCCAAATTTTCTTATGTGAGTGATAATTTATGCATGAGTTGTCCCATTGGATTGATCCCCCAGAATTTTTTTCTTTGGCATTTTTGGCAATATTTCAATAAAAACAATTGTATATTTGGATTTATACATTCAATGGCCATGTTCATTTTTCTCATGCACATTGCCGTAGAATCAGAAATTGAGTGTAGACAAAAGGGAAATGGACTTCTCTGTTTTCATTATCCACCCTGAATAAAGTGCAAAAAGCAAACAGAAAACACAAATGGCAAAAATAAATAAGGGCATTTTATAGTTCTATCATTTATCATAATCTGTGGTGCTATTAGTAACACAAAACAGAACTATGCACCGATGTAACCATGTGTATATGCAAGTTAGTGACTTGATGTATGCATGTAAATGAAGAGTGCATTGCATACCTCAGTGAATGGGGGTGGCCACTGCAGATGAACAAAATAGGGAGGATAGATGGCTCATGAGGGAAGATGAGAAGTTCAATTTTAAACATGTTAAAATGTAAGGAAACTGAGATACCTGGGGCGTTGTCTACACTGCTGGGAAATTTGGCGGCAGTCAATGAGGGATAGGCAACGTAGCTTGCGTATCTCCCCTCAACTTCCTAAATTCTAATTAGCGAGGTGTCCCCACTATGCTGCACTGATGGGAAATGCCCTCTTGTCAACACAGTGTTAATCTTGTTGTTAGGGTGGATTTATTCAGTGGACTTCTGGATCAATTGAGCAGGTCTTCACTGCTGCTTAATCAATCCTGCAAAATCAATCCTGCACCACTAACAATGCCGCTGGCAGTGCAGACATACCCTGGGGAGATAGACAGTGATGTGGGCCAGGATAGAGAAGGAGAGGTAGAGTAGGTGGAGTTCTGAGGACTATGAGCATACAGATGGTAATCAAAACCATGACAACTGTTCTTGGTGGTAAGAGGAGAGTGAGGAAAGGAGAGGGAAAGAGGATATTCCAAAGATAACAGTGAGGCAGAAGAAGGATCAAGAGAGAGTCTCAAAAACTTAGTTGGGCCTTTAGGAGAAAAGGTTGGGTGAGGAAAGTAAAGATACCAGAGACCTTGATAAGAATGAAGATGGAGAAGAAGCCCTTTAAGATTAACCAGGTCATTAGTTACTTGGTGAAGTGAGATTTGATGGAGTAGAGAAGATGGAAACTGGAATGGAGGGAGCTCTAAAACAAGTTGAAAGATGTGTAGGTCCTGGGAATAAATGCCACATTCAGGGTCTTGCTGATTGAAGAGAGAGGATTAGCAAAGTAGGCGTTCAAAAAAGCTTTCATACAGAGAGTGGAGTAAACAGCATGCTTGAAGGTGGAGGGAAAGGAGTCAGAGAGGAGTTGGTTAATAATGAGGGATAAAGGGAGGAACTCTCCCTCAAGAAGATGAAAGACCTCAATTCAGACACCTGAAAAAGGAGGGCAAGATACCAAGAACATGGTAAGAGAAGTGATTAGCAAGTGGAGATCTCCTGACATATATTGTAAATTTCGCCTTTAAGGAGGGTTGCACCAAGCTGAACAGAAGAGGAGGGAGTTCAAATTAGAGAAGAGATGGCTGGGAGCATGGAAGGAGGGGATGGAGCAGATACAGGATCATTTGGGCTTGGGTTGGGAGGGAAATGACATTTCAAAATTCAGGGTGCCAAAGCCTGGGATGGAGGGTGAACATGGGTGCATAGTACTGTAAAGTTTGGGCTGTGCACAACATGGGATTATACTTTTTTCACATGACATATGGGCTGGGAACATAGGGGAAAACTTTTATACAAACAAGTATTTAGTGCCTCAGACAGCCAGCTAGAGAAAGGGATACCTTTTAAGCAAATAAGCATGTGGGACTCAAAGACAAACAAGACATGGAAATAAGCCAAAAGTAGAACTTACATGGATCTGAATAAATTACTTTGCTGAACCATTTTTCCTCAACGGATACCATAAGTGCAAAAAAATCTTGATGTAACTCCAATCTGTTGTCGTTGTTGATTTTTTTTGTTTTTTTGGGAAACTGATCAACACAATTTTCATTCCAGTAAGTTCAATAGATGATCAGCCATATAGAATTTTATTACCTTCCAAATGGGATTGTTCCTTAGACATTTACCAACAGTTTTGCTCGAGTAAATGTATGGCTCTTTTTTAGCATGTTGATTTTTATCGGTTCACTATTTTAATGTTTCAGAGCAGAAAGAAAAAAAAAGATATTTTGTCTAAATAATCCTGACACTTTGATTCACATGCACAGCTGCTTATCAAATTTTACAAAAGCCAAATCAGTTTTTGCATTGCTGATAAACTTAAAATCTCACTTGTCAGTGAAGAAATTGAAAAACTGATCACAGAAATAATTTTTTTTAATCTCTCAGGAGCAACGACCTAAGCGGTAAAGTAACTGTTAGTTTTGTATGAATGTTCTGCAGTTGTATAACCCCCTTCTGGTCATATAAACTACAAGTGCTATGCTAACTAGCACATATTGTGTAATTGCTATTAAATAGGGTTTTGTCTGGTGCAAATTGAATGTGTTAAGATCTATAGTTGGCTATCTTGTTTAATCCCACTTATAAAGTGAAACTCTTACAGATGCTGGAGGCTTTTAGGCAGTATGAGTTTCTTAACTCATGGGTTTAGCGTGATATTTTGCCATAGATCTAGCAATTCAACTGTGTATTACTAATATAATCAGCTGTGCCAGTGTCAAACAAGGAGATTTAGAATTTTTAGCATTTTTGCTTAGTGTAGATTCCACATTTTGGAGATGCAATTAGAGGCAGGGAATTGTAACCTTTTCAGCACATGCGTGTATAACAACTTTCCCATTAAACTATAGAGTATTTTTGTTGGCAATATCTGAAATCCAATACCCAGCAATTTAGCGTTGCCACCTATTCTATTTATTGATCCCACAGACCTTACTCCCATTTATAAAAATAACATACACACTTAGGCCCCAATCCTACAACAACCTCTGTGCTGACAAACTTCGGCACCTGCAGAGTGAACCACTGACTTTAATTGGGCTGTGTTCTCTCCACAGAGAGGTCATTGCCGTTTAGGAGCCTCAAAAATATAGTACTTTCCATTCATGGATCTCAAATATGCAAGAGGTAGAGCTGATCAGATTTTTTCCTCTCTGAGGAAAATCTCAATGACAATGGAAAAAAATCTTAAATCTAATTTTAATTTTTTTTGTTTTGGCAAGAATTTGACTACTGAAATACTTCAGATTTCAGATACTAAATATTTCAGTTCAGAAATGAGGCTGTGGTGTTTTTCTAGAGTAGGAGTTTGGGTGCCTCATGCTCTCATTGCCTTCTATAGGCTGGATCAGACTCCATCGTCCATCATGAACCACATCTTCTACCCTTTGAGAATGGAGAAGGTTCATCATGAATCCCTGATCATAGCGCATCTGTTGTCTGGTCAGGAAGCCCAGAAAATAACAGAGAATGGGGACAGGTGCAACTGAACTAAAGCTCCCAGAAGGCATTGCAGCAGTATATTCAAACTGAAATATATTGGGTTTCAGCCAAAATACTTTGGTTTTCAGGTATTTGGTTTTTCAATTGAAAATATCAATATTTTTCAGATAAAGCAGGCACTTTTCATGAAACGTTTAATTTCACAAAAAGTCCAAACTGAAGTTGGAAAAAAGTTTCAATGGAAACTTTTTTGACCAGCCGTAGTAATGAGTGCTAAATATAAGAGTTTACTGAATCAGAGATGCAGGGGCAATCCTGGATTCTGGTCGTTCCCTTTACTTAGCTTTTGCTTGTCGATATGTTTGGTTTGGTTTTTTTTTTCATTTTTTTTTAAATCTGTCAAATTAGTTTCCCAAATATATTTCTGCTTGATATTTGCAAAACTATTACTGCTGTTTGCTTGCTACTTCCAAATTTAATACTATGGGAAAATTCAACTTCACAGATCGTGTTGAAGAGGCATATGAGCCTTCAATTCTTGGAGAAGAAACCAATAAATTGTCATTTTATTGCTTTTTGTTGCTCTCATTGGTTGGTTGTTTGCTCTTAGTGGAAGCAGATGGGAGAAGTCTTCAGAGAATACTCAACATTGCAACGTTTAGTGGTGAGGACTACCAGCTGTAGAGACAATTGCTCTTATTACCACTGCGTTGTTGTTGACCTCCTGAGCATAACCAAATGGTTAGCAAAGACAAGGACTCAGATGTTCACATCAGGACTATTCAAATCAGCTGAACATGATTAATGAAGGAAACTAAACAAAGCACAGGAAGGGAAAATAGGTCTTTTGAAAAAGAACTTGCAAGAATACAAGGGTTTTTATATGCACTGACTCAAGTAAAAAGGAATGCAGGGAAATAATCAGATCTGGAGAAGCAGTGAAGTGCCTTTGTGTTCTGCCCATTCTCAATTTCATACTATTTGAACGATCATTTCTATTCTTAGGGCCTTTCCTGTATTTACAGAAGTGTTTTTCGGCTGCTTTCAGATAATAAAGCACGCACTGTGCTGTTTCTGCTACCACTGAAATGTGTTTATCTGTAGATTAAATAGACAACTTCATGTATTTCATGACCTTTGTGGAGAGAAACAAAGCAATGAACTGACCCTTCAAAAGCGGAGATAAATGTAAAGTCTGTTGTCTATTGCAATGCAGTGTGTATCCTGCTCTAATTATGTTATAAGAAGATGGACTCAGTGTAGATGGACAAAGGGCTCATACAAGTTATGCAGATGCCTAATGGAAAGCCACATGAATGCCAGTTGAGTACATGTATGAATTTGGAGGAGTACAAGAAACACGGCTCTTCCAAATGCTGTTTTTGCACTCTGGTCCTCTTTGTTGTATTCAATGCACAGAATACGTATATACTGGTCCCATTAGGACCACTATAGCTGAATGTTTGTCACTGTGCTTATTATAGGCTCAATCCTGGATGGTACTGAGCATTCCTCATAGGTAGGCAGCATTTTCAACTCCTCCTGACTGCAATGGGAATTCAATACCCATTTTCTACTGGAAAATCCCAGTAGACCCCCCCGCCATCTGCACCGTGAAGTGTCTAAATACCTTTGGAAATCTGGCGGTAAATGCCGGAATCACTTTTGAAAATCAGAGTCAGAATCACAAGTCACACAGATGCTTTTGAAAATTTTACCCAAAGGCTTGTCAATTGCACTAAAGAGCAGCATGCAAATGAGGAAAAGCCTTAATTGCTTGGAGCTACTCAGCAGAAAGGCTGGCTATTGAACATGGGGGGAAGTGGTATAGTTTGAATCAGACTATTAACATTAATTTAGAGCTATGCAGAAATTTTTTCTTTTTGTTTTGCAGTGAATTTATAATGCATGCATACTTAATTTAGAGAATATGTTATCACAATTTAGGGGTTGGTTTCTTTATACATGGATTTGATAAGCATCTCTCAATTTCACTAATAGACACTTTGTAAACGAAACTAATAGACACTTTGTAAATGGAATCTAGCTATGGCATGTATGCATCTGCAGTTTTGCCCCAGGCTGAGACGTGAAAGAACACAAATAAACCAATTATGGGACTAGCTAATCTCCTTTGTGTTTGACAAATTTGTTGAATGAAGGGCTGTGTGAAAATAGTTGCAGCACAAGTAAAGCGAGCAAAAATTTATGAAAAGATAAGGTATTACATTCTGAGTCATCAATAGGTCTGTCCCATCAATGATCCTGCCTTCTCCCGGCAGCCAGATCAAAATTGGACAATTTTGCCTATATTTTTCCTTCTAACAGATTATAAATATTGAATTTCAGGGAATAAAGTCAACATAAAAGCAGCTTCTTTGGTAGGCCATGGAGTTCTAGGGAGAATGTTTCCTGCCATGCACCATTCCTTCCCACGTGCTCACAGGGGTCTTAAATAGCCTGTGCATGGGCTTCGCCAAATCTGTTATATGCTGCTCTAATGGCACAAAGGCTGGCCTAAGTGGTCTGCCACATATTTCTCTGAAATAAGGAATTTTGGGGGAGGTGTAGGCCTGGTTTAGGCAGCTTGATTCCTCACACTTCTAGCTCTAGGGAAAATGGGGCCAAATGGGGCCAAATGGCCAAAGTGCTCTGCTCTGATGAGTCCCAGCTCCATTAAGGGTACTCAAAATTTATGCCAGCGACCCCCAGAAGGCATAGAGCCTTTTGCGGCTTGCAAGCCTCAATCTGAGTATCAATGCTCTAACCGCTAGACAAGGTTTGCAATCCATTCTGAGTAGACAATTAAACTAACTAGCAAGATGCCAAAAGACCATCCCATGAATCCATCCTGAGCTCTACGTCATCCATCCAGCAAAATGAGCCTTGAGACACCATACAGAAGGTTATTTTGGGCTTTCTTCAAACATAGATATCAAATAACCAATCACACTTTATACTAAGGTTCCACTTACAAATGGTTTATTAATAAATGATTTATGGATGCCATGAGCATATTATAGAGATGAACAGCATGTGTCACAACAGGTTGTAATGTGATGGCCACCGACTTGGCTGAGATCAGGGATGGAGCTGGGAACTTCCAGAACTGAAAGCATGAATATCTAAAATTTGAACTAAAGAACCAAGCTCTCTAAGCAGAGCTCTCCAAGACTCATCTCCTCTATGGATCAATAACGGAGGAAGACACGTAACAACACACCTTCATTGGTGTGCTACCATAAGCACATCATTATAAACAGTTATAAACCCTGGTCATAAGCAACCCACTGACTTAGTGGAGTCTATAACAATAGAGTAATCATTTATGAAAACAACAATTAATCATTTATTAACCTTTTATAACATATTTATAAATTGATCTTTAATGTAAAGTGTCACCGAATGATCTCTTTCTTGGGGGCACAGATTAGTTCACAGGGATAAAATGTCACTATTTTTCACAGTGGCAATGTTTCATTAAAATTAAAGAGAGCTTTACTTTATTGTGTTCGTGCGTGAGCCGGGCAGGGGGAAAGAGGGAATACCAAAATCTCTCTTTTTTTTACAGACGGACAATTTTTTCTAAAGACAATCAATTCATAAATAAATAAACAGAAAAGAAATTTCCCAAAGCTGACTCCCCTTGATGCCATAGAACTCTGAGTGTTTAAATGACTTTACATTCTGGAAATCAAGGAGCTTGAAGGGAGAGGTTGGAAGGGGGAGAGAGAGAGTGAGAGACACTCTATGGGGGAGAGCAAGGAGGACTGATCCTCACTTGGCCAAAACTTCTGTATACAGGTTATCCCCACAAGGTCTGTATGTGGTTTCTCCCTCTGCCATGTGCAAGTGGCAGTGGGCGGTAACCTCTCAGCAGATATCGCCTCTCCCCAAGGCCCTGCAGAGGACACTTTGCTGATCCTGGGTGCGTCAGCAACATATTATCTTCCTCCCCTTGCCCCAGAGCTTCAGAGGGAATGCTAATGCAACCTTCCCGTGGAGTGCCTTTCCTCTAAGGAAGGTGCCAGAGACAGCAGTAGCCAGAGGAAGGCCTTGGCAATGTGGTTCCACACAGGGTTATCTGCTGCTTCCTAGGGAACAATGGGAGATGGCTTCTACACCATCTTTTCTTAGGGGAGGGAGAACAAATCCCCTACCTCACTCCTGTGATGGAACAACCTGGGGAACACTCCTTGATAGTTCCCCCACGGACTCCCTGGCCGGCAGCGTGCTGACCTCTTGCCAGAATTGATGGCGTTAGAACAGACATTGCAGAGATGGATTAGCCTGTTTGTAGCTTTGCGGCAGATTTTTCATTATTAGTCCCTTCTCACACACTGCTAACGGTGACATTAACCAAAGACTCACATGAATGTCTTGCAGGTGCACAACACTGCAGTGCTCTGTCACCAGTTTTTACAGTGGTTCAGAAAACATCATCATGCATTTTCTGAATGCGCTGAGTATATAAATAACTGCCAGCACCATTAGCAATCATTCAGCCTAAGTAATGCATTGCCAAGATGTCTGAATATCCTACAGTCGGCAAGGAAGTTGTCAGATTTCCCACAATGATCTATTCTTGCACTTTCCTCTGGGTCATTATTTACTTTGGTCTGGCACTCCCTTGATACTGTACAAAAGTTGAACCCAGTATCTTAACTTTCTGGGAGTGGGGGGAGCCAAATGTTCTTCATGACACAGAAATATATCTTTGTATTCAGCAATAACTCCCCAAATTCCTTTTTTTTTCTAAATCTACTAACATTAAACAAGCAGAGCCACAGTTTTTCAGAGCTTCCACTAAGAAAATCACCACAGAATCTGCAAGCACTTCTATCTGTATGCACTATTACTGTGTGTAGGGGCAATTGCCTATGAAACTGGCCACGGTGACCAATTAAAGGACTTGTGTGCGCATCTGCTACCTTGTTGGAATATTTCTGGAGAAACTTCTGAAATGTTATCCTTAAGTTTCCAGTCAAGACCAAATACCATTGACCTGCAAAAATGCTCTTTTGGGGCATTTAAATTGCAATGAGATAAACCTGGAGTGGAGTTTGAGAGTTTGCTGTTGAGAAGCTACATGTTGGGCCTACATTTCTTGAATTCCTGCCACAATTGCTCAGATACTGTGATGATCAGCGGGGTATAAGAATGTGCACAGAATGGAAAGCTGTATTTTGATTCTGGATTAATAGCTCACAACCATTTTCAGTTTGGGCTTGATCCCAACAAGCAGTTAGAACCCAATCCGTCAAAGTATTGGGGATGGGCTCAGTGATGATATCCCAAATTTCCAATAACCAGTTCTATAAAGGCAGGTGATATTTAAGAACCTATTCTGAATAGGTTCTTAAACATCATGCACACAGCACCCCAACAACCCAGCACCCAAACTTCACAGTGCCCTCCACCGTGAAATTGACCCTCCCTGGTCAATTTCGGCGGCAGGGAGAATCACTCCCGGCAGTGAAATTGACCCTCCCTGGTCAATTTCGGCAGCAGGGAGAATCACTCCCTGCAGTGAAATTGACCCTCCCTCGTCAATTTCGGAGGCGGGGAGCGCTAAGAACCGGTTCGCTGAATTTTTTCTATTTTAAGAACCGGTTTGTGTGAACCGTTGCGAACCGGTTGGATATCATCACTGGATGGGCTTAATTTCTAGTCCCACTGAACTCAACGGGACCACTTCACTGGATCAGGGCCAGGATGTTCAGGACCGTGCATGGCTGAGCCCTAAAAGCACCATTAGGGCAAAGTGCTGCCTCTGCCCTCCATAAACCTTAAGGCCACGATTGCAGCAGAATGGCTCAGTTCTCCTACACAGGGAAAGAGGCTGTAGAGAGGCTTCTGCCTGTGGAATCAGGAGCAGCGTCACAGGGAAATTTAGGGAGGAGCCATGGGAGCAGCCAAAAGACCCACAGCTATCAGATTCATCGGCTACAGCACCCCAGAAGGAGGCAGAGAATGACTGTGGTGGCTACTGCAACACTGTGTGCATAGTAGAGGCTAGGGAGAATGATTCTGTCCATCCAGCTGCTGAACAAGGCCCCCTTTATATGTGGTTTGAAGAGGTGTCCAAATATTTGGCCATTAAGGAGTAATTGCAAAACTATCACTATTCAAGAATCGTTACAAAAACATCATTTGTGACATATACTGTAAAAATCAGGACTTATCGGGGCCAGGAGGAAAGGGAAGAGATGACTCAAGCATCAAAATCTAAAAATCACCTTTCATGAACAGACATAGAATCAAACAAAGCTGACTCTGCTTCGCACTGGGGATTTAAAGGAAACATCTGTTAAGCCGTCTAACGCATCTCAGAAACATGAACACTGGTTTCCAACTTGGGGGAAAGCAATAAAAATCACTGAACTTTGAGTGAGACCGCAAGACAATAGAAATTGAAAACGTTTTAAGGAACACTGCAAAACATTCCACTTTGTACCTACGCTGGAGAACCTGGCATTGCACTAATACAGTTTCCAGACGTTTTATTAAGTACACAGCAAACAACATGGACAACCAGATGCCAATCTGTGGTATAACTTCCCTGACTTCCATTGTCTTAGACCAGCGATTAATTTGGCCCTCATAATTCACCAATGGAAAGCGAACATTTAAAACATAGCTTAATAGAACCACTTTCACGATACCATGAAAAATAAAAGCAAAAGCTATTTTCAGTAGGAATTATATTGTCAGAAGATAATGTAGGCCAATAAATATGTATTTGTTTCACAAAAGAGAAAAGGGGACTGTTAGAAAATATCTCTAAACAGAAGGGAGACAGTTGGAAAAAAATACATCAGTACTAAAAGAACCAATATAAAGCAGCCAATCTCAAAGTAAATAAAAGATGATAGCACTTCTAAATCAAATTATATTTATTATATTTGAGCTTTCTACCTCAAAAGCTATCCTGTAGAAGCTGTCTTTGCCTTTCTGTTTTCTTTTCTTTTCTTTTAAACACGGTTGTTGTGAGCTCTCAGGAAAGTCTACCTATAACTATCTGTATAGAAATTCAAACGGCATAATTATAGTACCTTAAACAGTAAATCAAAGTAAGAGGTTTTCTTTTAACCGCAGATTGCCATGATGGCTTTTTGCCCCTCCACATTTTTGAAAAAAAAGTGCCTCAAATTATTGTAAAAGATGTCTGACTGGCAGCTCTGAAGACCAAGCTCCACTTCTTGACCCATAGAATAAGTATATTACAGACAGCAGCCATGCAAACATCTTCACATTACCCAGGCACCCGCAGAGGAATCTCCTCCACAGGTGAGGTATGAGGTTGGGTCTCTGGCTTAGATTTATGAGAGCAGGCTGGGCAGCACTTCGGCACGTACTTCAGTTCCACTGAGTCTCAAGGCAATGAAACTTCAGCACATCCTTAACAGCATGCACATGCTTAAATGCCTTCCAGAAGCAGGGGCTCTTTGTTGCCATTTCATGCCTGGATTTTAAGCCTGACTATTAGTTCCAACTGTGATGTTGGTTGATGTGATGGGACTTTGCTAGAAACTAGAAAGAGGCCACCAAATTCAGAAGGAAAAAAATACTTCCAGTTACTATTAAACCACGAGTGGATCTGAACTATAAATCTGATCAGAAAATGAAAGGGTCTGACTTTTGAATTACAAATAATTCACTGAGCTATCCAATCCTCCAGCAATGTTTACTGAATTGAAATCCTGAAGGCAGCAGGCTGAAATTCCAATGACTGTATTTCTTTTCAGAAATCAGCTTTAGCAAGGCAGAGGATTTTTTATTATAAGCTGTTTAGTATTTTAAACTGTAATGAAAGGTATGAAGAATAGGATACATTGCATAAAAATGAGGAAAATAGGACTAAGTAAGGAAATCAGGGAAAGAAATTTCAGATAAAGTGTAACAAACATATGAGCTAAGGTCAAACTTTTCAAACCTGGGTGACTAAAGTTAGATGCCTAAATTCATAACTGTACATCTAAATGCAAGTGGTCTGGTTTTCATGTAGATCAGTTCCCACTGAATTATATGGAATTTGGAGGTGCTCAGAACTTCTCAGAAATAGATTCTTTTTAATCAGGTGAAATGTTGGCCTAAACTACCCAAGAAGATTATTAAAGCAAACCATACAAATGATTTAAAGAAAGATGTGTAGTTATTTCTAGAGAAGAGGATTGAGGAAAATGGTAGAAATTCACGGAAGTGGGCATGATTTAGCTGAGGATAGTCCTGCTTTGAGCAGGGGGTTGGACTAGATGACCTCCTGAGGTCCCTTCCAACTCTAATCTTCTATGATTTTATGTGAAAGCCTAATTGGTAGCAATGTAGAATGGCATCCTATTCCTATCATGGTGAGTCTTTTTATGTACTTATAACTATCAACGGGGAGCCTGTGGTTATACAACATTATATGCCTATTTTAACTAGAAGTCCAAATGAAAAAGCTTTTACAGGATTAAGGGCCTGATCCAAGGAAATAATTCTAACAGGATTAACAACCTGATCAAAAGCCCCCTTAAATTAAAAGAAAGGCCCCCTTTCACTTCAGTAAGTGTTGGATCAGGCCCTCGATACTGTTTGTGGCATTGCTTAGTGGTGCTCTGATAAAAGCACCCTGCTGAAAGCAGCTAGTGTTATTAGCATTTAGCACCACGTTTTCATTGCCAAGAAAAGCTGTTTTGAATCCTTCTTGTTTTTCAGTCTAGTCCCTCAATCTTCAGTTGCTGAAAGAATAATTATTAGAGTGAAATTGCTCTGACTCTTTCCAAAATAAACCACTGCCAAATAGATAAAATTAAACCGGGGGGGGGAAACCAAACAGCAGCAAAAAAGAAAACAATCGTTTAATAATACAATTCCCTAAAGCCTTTCAAAATTACGGGATATTCAGCCTCTCCAATGCTCCCTTTTTATCATCTGGAAGTATTTCTGTAAATGGTAGAACTTTGTGAAACTTGTATGGGCAAATCTAAAACCAGGTGGCTTTGGGTGTTAAAGTGAATGGTAGAACGAGCCAATGTTCCTAGGAATATTTTGCTAACTTTTGACAACAGACATGGGGGGGGCAGACAGGGAAAGGTCTGGGGAATGGTGTGTCTCAAGCCACAGAGCTTTGTCACCATAGGGATAGAAGTTTAAAATTTCATCATTCTACACACACAGGCAATATCTTTGGGGGGTTTTGCCCCCCAGGCACTCAGTATTATTGTTCAATAGAATTCATCTTGCAGGACAGAAAATTGTCACACAGAACAGGGGAAATTTAAAAAGAGAGAGGACTGGAGTTTTGTTACCAAATTCTCAGAACTAGATGGTCTCCAAGGGAAGGTACTGAAACTCATTGGCTTCATGAGAAAAACCTGTTGATTTCAATTAAGTATCATGTTATCATAAGAGCTAGATCTAGAAGATTTATAGTGATGGGACTCACTGCTACGGGAGAAAGGCGAGAAGTAGCTCTGGTAGGCTTAATTTAGATATTAAAATTTTAGCCCATTACTGTATAGTACTTTACATTATAGAGTTTGGAGTTTGGTTGTGTTCTGCTTTTGGAAATTATATCAAATAGTGTTTGTAAGTGTATTTATGTAAGGGAGGGAGAAATTATGAGACATATTGCACGGGGAAATTATGTCAACCTGAGCCAAAAAGTAGTCGGGTACAGAGAGCAAAATTCAAACATGGAGAAAATACTGAAGGATTCACTATCCAAGGATTCTGCAGTGCTCTGGGTTTTATTTCCTGAAATTCATGTAAGCCAAAACCAATTGGTTTTGAATAGACAAGGTGGATTAGATAATATATTGTATTGGGTCAAGTTTTGCTGGTGAAAGAGACAAACTTTTGAGTTTTTCTTCAGGTCCGGTTTTGCATAAAAAGATATACAAGGTGAGAAAAAAATGTTTTTAATCACTGTTGTCCAAATAAAGCTGACTATATGGGCTCTCCTCCTTCACAAAATAATGCTATTTTATATTCAGAAACAGAACCAAGTGCAATTGGATGCAAAGATTAATAGACAAAGCTGGCAAATTCTTACCTCTTTCTTGGTGAATTCTGGTGGGTGATCATTTTTGTCATCGATAACAATGGTAGCTGTTGCTGTGCCAGTTAATCCCACGTCAAGCCCAGCCATGTCCTTAGCTTCTATAATAAGCTCATACTTAGGGCTTTCCATAGTCTGAAACAAAAATTGAAAGATCAAAAAATGCAGTTTCCTTTATTTCAGGCATCCAGAACACAACAACAAAATAATTTGGTCTGATACAATCTAGGACAAAAATTTATTTGAGCTGCTGTCTTACTAGGAAAGTGTGGGTCTCCCATGGGCTGCAGGGACCATGAGGGCAAACTTTATGTAAAATACAGTATGAAGCAAGGTATAACAGGTTTACGTTTGTGAACAGCATATGTGTTACCCAATTATTCAACTGTACGGTGAAATGAGACAGGAATTAAAACATTTCCAGATTTTGTGGGTAGAGATTCACTGCAATGCACCAATATTTTAGTCATGTGACTCATCAATATTTTGATAGTGACATAATTAAATCCTGACTCATAGACTCTAAGGTGAGAAGGAACCAATATGATCATCTAGTCTGACCTCCTGCACAGTGCAGGTTACAGAACCTCACCCACCCACTCCTGTGAACGTATGACTGAGTTATTAAAGTCCTCAAATCATGGTTTAAAGACTTTAAGGTACAGAGAAACCATCAGCAAGTGAGCCGTGCCCCATGCTACGGAGGAAGGCAAACCCCCCCCCAGAGCTTTGCCAATCTGCCCTGGGGGAAAATTCCTTCCTGACCCCAAATATGGCGATCAATTAAACGCTGAGCATGTGGGCAAGACTCACCAACCAGACACCCAAGAAAGAATTTTCTGTAATAACTCAGAACCCACCCCATCAAACAGCCCATCACAGGCAATTGGCACATTTACCACCAACAGTCAAAGATCAGTCAATTGCCAAATAGGTTGTCCCATCACATCATCCTTCCATAAATTTATCAAGCTTAGTTTTGAAGCCACCTAGGCTTTTTGCCTCCACTGCTCCCCTGGAAAAGCTATTCCAGAACTTCACTCCCCCGATGGTTAGAAACGTGCATCTAATTTCAAGTCTAAACTTCCTGATGGCCAGTTTATATCTATTTGTTCTTGTCATGTACTGAATATAAACTCACACTTTATTGTATTAAGCCACATGCACTTTGCACGTAGAGTTTAAAATGGTAACCCAAATATTCAGAAATAATAGAAGTAAGAAAGCAATATCTAAAATATCTTATGGCTGGCATATTTACTCCACAAAAGGATTAGATAGAGTGCTGTTAGTACATGAGATCCATCTAACCATCCATCCATTTTTTATGCCATGCTCATCACCTTGGCATCTGAGTTCCTACCCACCAAATAGCTAGACGATACCAGGTCTCCATGGTGGTGCTGCAGCACAACTCATTCTCAATTCCTTTCCTGCCTTTCCAATGTTGGCCAAGACATAAAAGCCAAAATGGGGCTCAGCGTTGTTGGCATCCACAGTGTTCTATTTCCTCTCTTGTGCTGGGCATGGAAGCACATATGGCGGCCTGCCAGACAAAAGGACCATCAAAAGTACCATTTGGACCATCAGATGGAATTATTGTTCGGTGCCCGAACCTGCTCCCCTGGAACTCATAAACCATTTTGACACTGGTTTCACTGAAGGCAGGACTGGGCTCTTCTTAAAATCAATATTTTCCCCACTTGTATGACTGCCTCAGGTGGGACCAGCAAAGGTTCCATAGTCAACTGGTCAATCCCATGGGTTGGTAAGAAACTTGCTGTTTAGGCAGCCTGAACTAGAAGAGATGCTAAACACTGAAAACCTACAGCTACTGAGCCCTACCTAGCCTACAAGAGATGTGTGTCCTTTTATATAGGAACTAAATGTTATTGCATGAGTTTATTCTGGAAGGCAGAAAATACCCTCCTAAGATTTTAAGGCTCCAGGAGTGTATATAATTGTACATATAGCAATATCACTGCAGTGTCTATGACTCAATGAATGAGCTTTAATATATCTGGCTGGGCAATATTCACAGCTGCACGGAATTGCATTTAAAAAAATGTTCTCTGATTCTTTTCAGGATGTACTGGAAATTTCCCCCTCAAATTTAGCTTTCTTCATTATTTTGAAAAAAAAAAAGCAATTATTTCATAGAAAACTTGGAAAATCATATATTATTTCATGTTTTATAAAATGACTTTGCCTGAACAATAGGCTTTTTTATGCAGAAAATGGGTCTTTTTCTTTTTATTTGAAAGCTGGCACATTTTCCATTGCAAAGATGCCCATTAGCAGTAGGAAATTGTGCATGCCACAGCAGAAATTTCCACGACAAGAGTCCAGTGTTCAAGCTCGCATTGAAAAGTGAAAAACATTGAGCTTTGAGTCGGATTTCATATTATTATGAATACTTCACACTTCTCTGCTGCACAGCACTTTAGACGTCTAGTCATGTCACCCAAATATGTGCTGTTATTAAAAAAGCAACCCCTGGTATATCCTAGCTGAGAGAAGAAGTGTGATCCAATTAGATTCTCTTTACACTAAGATATTGTATTTGAGGTTCTTTTCAGCATTTCTCATACTTTTAGAATTCAATAGCACAACTCACTAGTTCAGACATATTAGCAGTTCAATGTGACTATGTGATTGTAAATGAGATTTAAGATACTTTTTTTTCTCTCCTGTGAAAAGTCCCTTTGAAGTTGTTAAGGACATAGAAACAAATAGTAACACTTAGCATCTCTCTAATAGCTTTTATTTTATAAGTGCCTCGCAAACATTTCTAGTGTAGTGTAGGAGAATCCTTGTCTGGGAAATCTGGTTGATTTAAGACCCTTTCATCCTGTAGGAGTAGGTCACAGCACAGTTCTGAATCAGCGCCTATATTTTTGGCTGTTAAATAAGATGAATATAATCAACAGAGATCAACTCTCTGTGGGCTCTGGCAAGACAAGTATGGGGAGCCATTGAGAAGTAATTTCCAGAACATCACTCTCCTGATTTCTGAAACTGTCAATGGTCATTTATAGGACATCTGCATAATTGAGGAGGGAGAATTGTTTCAGGTGCTGCAGGGAGCTTAGGAGCAATTACATGAAATTGCACAACGAACAAGTCAGTTTCTGCATTAGATGATCATTGTTCCCCTCTATCTCCCCCCCCTTGCCCCGAAAAAAACCTCAACATATTTTCATATTTTGCAATAAAGAGCGACTATAGAACAGCCTTTTCATCTGTGAAACTCCACTGCTAGAGCTATTCAAAGGTGGTTTAGATAAAGTGTTATGAATACCAGCAAGGACAATATTGCATATTTGTGGGGTTGGACAGGATTAGCATCTATTTCCTTTTGATGGTATGGCTTAAAAGATATGGCATTCATGATGGCTGTCTGAACTGGAAAAAAAATAAAGTTTTCTAATTCTTTTTTCAGTCTGTACACAAGAATGTTATTCTTATTTCCTTTGCTTTTTATAAGCGTCTGTTATACCTTACTCCCTCTGTTGAATGGCTTCACTTAGCTGTGAGTATTGAAGGTGCTTAGCTCTGTCTCTGTTCGCTATGTTAGTCCTCATCAGTTAATAGCAGGTGCTAATTAATCAAATACTATTATTCTGGCAAAAACAATGCCCTTGTGATTGGAAACTACAATCTGTAATTCCAACTAAGTACTGTGGGCTATATATATTGAAGAACACTTGAGAAAGACCAGTGGCTCAGTACACTTAGGATTTACTAAGAATCTCATCATTTTGCTATTCTCGCCTCATATGAGCTGTCTATCTCTCTGAACAAACATTTACAAAAACTCTAGCAACTACTATACATTTGCAGGAACGTATGAAGTTCAGGCATTCCACGGAGATTTTTTTTGGACAAGATCAATTTTTGCCCAGCACAATCTTTAAAAAAGGAGCATCCCATAATGGTTAGATATGAAAATATATTATATCAAATATTTGTTAGAAAAATCAGTGGCCATAAGTATGTTGCCTCATTCAGAATAAAATACTTGGGTAGCAATGGCATTTTATTGGAAAATATCTCATCAATATCAGGTACATGGAATCAGCAAAGTTCAAATAAAGATTTGAACTTAAATATTATGTTAAAAACTCTCAATTTAGGGACCTGCAGAGTTCCCATTGGCTCCAACCTTCTCCAGAGCTTGTGCTTACAAGTATTTGTAGGTGAGAGGTAAGTTGCACTGATGGTAACTGGATTTAAATAAGAGTAATAGAGGAAGAAGAAATTCAATACTTCGTATAATTGTAAGACATATAAATTGGAAACATCTTAACCTATTAAAATAGGTCTTTTTTAATCATTTGGGAAACGATGGTTGACTTTCAACAGCTTCAAATGGTTGTACCACAGGAGGTTCCATTCTGATGAGCCACAAACAATTAGAATATTTATCTGATTCTTGGAGTCTACCAAAATAGGCCAGGTAATCTAAAAAAAAAAGGTTCTCTTGTGAAAATTCTGCACTGGAACCAGTAAACACCATGACATTTTAAGTATTCTAGTATTTATGCAGTTGCTTCTTTTTAGAACTTGGCTACTAGGAGGCATTGCAATGAAAAATAATTTTGACACCCTTTTGAATCTGAGAAGTTTTGATTTATTATTATTATGATTAATCATTATCACAGAAATAAATGGCTGGCACTGTAATTTTCAAGCTGGAATGAAACTTGACTACATGTAGAAAAATATAGACCAATTGAAAATTTGAACCCAAACCTTCCTCAAGAGAGTGTTAAGTGACTTACCTAACGTCACAAAGTAGCAGAGGTGGGACCATTAGAGAACACTATCTTTTGTCCATATACAGTACGTGCAAAATATAAAAAATATTTTCTAGAATACTATGAACGATTCTTAAGAAGCTCCAATTTGGGGATCAAATATCTGAAGTGGCCCCTGCATGTGCATATCCCTCAGACCTTCTCTCCCCCCAAAAAGAGAAGTAACTGTTTTTATTAATTATTTCAATTACAGTAGTGCCTTGAAATTCCACAAACACGTAGTAAGACAGAGTCCCGACATGACGTATAAATCAAAATAGTCAAGACAGACAAAGGGTGGGAAGAGGACACTGAGGCGCAGTGGGTCATGCAGTAGAACACTGGCAGAACCAGGGATAGTACCTGGTCTCCAGAACCCCCAGATGCTGACTTAGCCACTGGCCCACGTGGTCTCTCCAAAATCAAATCATTCTGTACAGGGATAAGCTGGCTATATAAATATGCAACGGCTTCAAACAAACTTCACCCATAGCCAAAATGGTAATGATTTTAACTGATGAACATATAATTACTGTCTGTCTGGCGTTTTATTTATCACCTCGGCTATGTGCGCCATAACACTGTTGAGAGAGTTCGTACAATTACAGCAGGAAACCCACGCGTTTCCCCATAAATTTGCAGGTTAGTCATTTAGCCCACTGTGGGGGTGACACTGGCAAAGGGTTTGGTCTGCAGTTAATCAGGCTGACAAGTGTGCATTCTACAGTCCACCCATTGCCGGTCTCTCCAACATGGAACATTTGTATCAGATTTCCACCCCCAGCTCGCTCAACATGACCATTGCAGCGCTAGTCAGCAAGAAGAGATGAGCGAGCTCACTTTTGGAGATTTTTAGATTGCTGACAAAGCCAGCAGGATATGACAGCAGCAGAGGGAAACAAATAGCGCAGTGCAGTTATATACAGTTAGACTAAACTACGTGATAACTGTGGCTGTTTGCCAGAGGCTGGGAATGGCTGACGGAATGGATCCCCGGATGACGACCTGTTCTGTTCATTCTCTCTGAAGCACCTGACATTGGCCACTGTCAGAAAACAGGATACTGGGGTAGATGGACCATTGGTCTGACCTAAGATAGTTGCTCTTATGTTTTAGGTAGGGGATAATGAAATCAGATATCACAGTTCTGTGCCGAGGTTAATCTGGCCTGTTATTAAAATTTGGACTCAAACCTGTCTCAGTGACATGGCTGACCTCACAGCTAACTAATGACTGGCATTCTGCAGAACGAAAATGCCTGAAAAATGGAAAGCAACTTGGGCTGACTTTTTAAGAGGTCTATGTTTAATGCAGGTCCTGAAGATAGACCTCTCACTTCCCCTTCCTCCCCTTTATTCTAACCCTCTTTATTTACTTTGTGTATTCTGATGAATCTGATAGATTTTTCATTATTTTTCCCAAACATACATGAAAAAGACTTGGGAATTATTAGAATTAGACTGAACGTTTTAGGAGTGTCTACAGTATAAGGGTGAAATCTCAGATATTTGTGTGTGTACACATTTCATTACTTTCCTTTGTTGAATTTTTCAGAGAAGGCATGGTGCATTTAATCCTCCCTAAAATACTATTTAATTCATAATTATATTTTGCATCATGCAGCATCTTTTACATGCGAATTTACAAGCATGTAATAATCAATCATTAAAACTCACAGCAGCCTTAGGGTTTTGCACCTATTTAAATAATAAATACATGGAGGTACCTAAGGACAGATTTTTAAAGGAAGTTAGGTGCCGAGTGGGGTTTTCAAAACCCTTTAGATACCAAATTACTATTGAAATCAATTACACTTTGAAAATCACATTTGGTGAATCTTTGCATCTTTAGTTGCCAAATATGTTTAAAAAACCCCAACCCTTAGGCACTTTTGAAATTTTTACCATGAAATGACTTTATCAAGGTCACAGAGAATTACCAGTAGCATCAAGAATACAACCCCAAAGGTGTATCTACACTGCTATGCCAGTCCAGGGTTCAAACTCAGGCTCAAGTCTAATCCCCATTCTGTCTGCACAAAAATTGCGCTTACCAGGCCCTCCGTGGAGGTGGAGGATCCAAGCCTTAGTCAAGCCGGGACCCAGGGTTCAAGCCCTATTGCTTTGCATTGCAGATGCAGCCCCACTGGACACATGCTGTGGTATCCCATAGGCCACCTTTTTGTCCTCTGGTCAGTCAAATGTGGTAGAAGTCAAGTTTTCATACACTGCACCAAGAATAAAGGGTTAGAGCAGCCATATTTTGGGAGGGGCTAGGAAAGCTGGGCTCAGGCCAACATAAGGCAGTGTAGCTGCTGTAGGGTGGGAGTCAGGGCTCAACAATTCCTAACATGGGATTACAAATGAGTGTAGACACTAAAGCCTAGCTTAACAAACCCAGAGTATTCTAACTCAAGTTCTACTAGCCCTGGGCTAACATTGAGGTGTAGACATATCCTAAGATTCCTGACTCCTTGTTTTACACAGCTATCCAATGACTGAATGATTAATATACCCAAAATGAATAGACTGGATAATTTTATTAAATTATATGGGTATGGGAGAAACTATGAATAAAATCTAAATGATTTCATGGCATTGCTCATTCCCTGAGTGTGAAATTCGTAGTGTACCTCACAGAGAACCTAGAGTCCAACTTTGCCACACCCAGTCACCTACCGTGAGGCACCCAAATCCGTACGTAGTCATTTAAATAAGAGAGACTTAATTTTCAAAGGTTCAGTGCATCGCCATCTCCCACTGGCTTTGAATTAAGTTGTGAATACTGAGCACCCATAGAAACTGGGACACTTTCCTAGGTGCCTAAACAGGAGTTGAAGTTCCTAGCTATGGAGGCTGAACATTTTTCCCTAACAGATCATCTGAATATAAAACTAATTCTGAGGAAGCAATAAGAATTCACATGAAAGACGTGAATAATGACTCTCCTTCTGAATAAGCTGTAACAAAGTCCCCTTTTTGTCATTGGCACCTGAATAGACTGTGGTGGTGACTAAAATGGAATAATCAATGAAGTTGACATATGGTTTGCAGGCATATTCAAGGTGCCCACACACTTGACTAAACATTGAATCTGACTTGCTATTACGGTAAGTCAGACATAATATGCAATGGGAAGTCTATTTCCTGGAATGATGCTTTCTGTTTTGTTTTTCAGATTCAATGGGATCTGAATTAGTTATTTTTTGGGGGGGAAGGGGTTCCCCTCAGAAAACCATGACAAGTTATTTCCTGGAAAGAGACACCAGTGGATGGGAATACATTTTATGGAGCTGAGTCTGAACAATATGGAGTTTGGACTCAGATTCAAACTTCTTCAAAGTTTAGGAGTGGATGGATCCAAGGTTTTGAGCTTGTCTATAATTTGGGCTCTCTAATGTAACAGATGTTAAAAAGAGACCACAGCATTTCTTGTATCTACTCATAATACTGACTTTACTCTACTGGGAACAACTATAAGCTGATGATTTGGAAAAGGAATTTGGTGATTTGTTGTACTGTCCTTGCATATTTGCCCATATCAGCAATTTGCCATCTAGCTCAGTTTGTTTGGCAGCTTCTCCTCAAGCAATCTTGAGCAGGGAGATTTTCAAAGGCTCAAAGGGCAGTCAGACATCAGCTCTCATTAACAATCAAAGACATCTGACTCCAAAATATGCCTTTGAAGGTCTCCCGCTAGAAATGGAAAAGCAAAACCACAAGCATGAAGGTACATTGGCACAGATGCATGGGGCAAGGAGCAATATTTTTGGGCCCCAGTGCTGCTATTCTTTCACTTTCATGGGTTGGACCAAAGCTCCTGTCCTCAAAACCAGTGCAATTAATGTGTTGCGTCACCAATATAGCATTGTCTTGATTTTGATCCACCTGATTAAGTTGATCAACTGATTAAGGATTCTTAAGACGTTGTTCCAATCTGAAAAATGACAGCAAAAATGGCATTGTGGGGTTCCATATTAAAAGTGCGTCAATGACTTTTGGAGCAATTTCCACAGTTTGCCAGTAAAAAAAACCAAACAATGTGCTGTTGAATTACCATCCACCAGTGAGAACTACAACATGAGAGGAAGACTGGCCCTATGGTTAGTGTGCTAGCTTGGGAGTCAGAAGACTGGGTTCAATTCCTGCTCCTCACACTTCCTGTGTGTCCTTGGGCAAGTCACTTAGGATATATCTCTATGTACAGTGGTGCCATTGTACCGATACAGCAGAGCCGCTGCAACTTCTGAGTGGTGAAGACACTCTATGCTACCATGACAAAACTCTCCTGTCATTGGCACTAAAACTCACTTCGGTGGGCATCATAAGCTATATTGGTGGGAGAAGCTCTGCTGACATAGCGCTGTCCACACCGCTGAGCAACGTATGTTTTGCTGACATAGGCGGTAATATAGATAGCCTTAGTCTTCAGTTTCCCATCTGTAAAATGGGGATAATAGCACTTCCCAGCCTACCACGGATGCTGTAAGGATAAGTACATTAAAGATTGTGAGGCATTTAGATGTTGTGGTAAGGTGGGGATTAAAAATAAAACCACAGATAGTTCAAATAAAGACAAATAGCAGCTCAAAACTTTTAAGGGTTTTTTAAAGCATCTCTTCTGGTCCTAATAATCCCTCATCCAACAACACTCACTTAGTGTCAGTAGACAGTAAATATTATTTTATAGAATTTTAGCAGTAATTGCTCTAAAAATAAGACATCAGTAAGTTTATTCACAATTCTGTTTATAAGCTGTATATTTATAACCTTATTTACAGTGTGTTAACATTTCACGTTTTTTATTTGCACAATTATAGCATAAGGCTCACCATCAAGAAAATCTCGTAGGATGTGAATTATTTCAGTTAGTGCTAAGTAAAGGCTCATGTTCATTCCAAAGGAAAATTGAATGCAGCAAGTATTGATTTCATCCTATTAAAACATTGTGAATCTTTTTGTTGACTAGCAATATCAACATTCAGTCTGACATTACGTTGCCAGAATTTTAACCTATGGGGAATTAAAAAAATGAAGCAATAGGACTATTAACACAAAACATTACAAAAATTATAATAGCAATATTAGTATTAGTTCTAAATGCTGATTATGTCTGTGGGAAAGGGGTACAAAGACAAGATATATTCAGAGCTTGAATTACGATTTGACACTACAAAAACCAAAACAATTTTGTCTAATGGATCCTCTTTAGCTCATCAACTTCCAATTTTTATGTCTTAAAGGAAAGTCTATAGTTTAATCAAAGTAATAAGGCATCTCTGTTATGAAGAAAATCAATATCTATTTACTACCCACAGGAGAGATATAGTTCATAGCTACAAGAGGGAGTAATAGTGAAACTAAATTTTCCCCTTCTGAGACCGACATAAAAGAAAAAAATGCCTGGCTCCAAGATGCCTGACACAAACTGCATCTTGGATTGAAGGACAGAGAGCTCTGTGTCCCACTGAAAAGAGAACTGCAAGGCATAAAGGTTCAAGCACACAGGGAATAAAGAGTCAAAACTTTAATTGTTGAAAATGCTGGCACAATTCTATGCCTAATACGCATGTGCACTTACTGAACTTCATGTGCAAATACAGTAATTGTGTTTAAAAGTGTTCAATTAGATGCATTTGCGTGTACCATTACCAGCTTTGTGCACAAAATAGTAATAATTGTGCACGCACATTAGGCCTGGGAGTTACAAGCTAGCAGTGGGTGCAGCCCTTCACGTGCTCAAATTTCTGTGACCACAGAGGCATCACAAGTGTGACTGCTCACAGAAAGGATATTTTTTGCTTCAAGATTTAGCAACAGAACATTTCAAATGGTGTATCTGACGATAAAATGTGTCATTTGTCCAATGTTAGTTCATCTGATAAATCAGATGGGGCGAGATCCAGCCGATGGTGTGCCCCTAGGGGCTCGTCTGCATGGTGCTTTAATCTGCACCAGTGAGGTGTAAAATTCTAGTCCTCACGAGTGCGTCACGGGGCCACTATGTGCCATGCTGGTGTGCACTCAGAGTTCCCTAGTGCATGTTAATGTAGTCCCATATCAACAGGACTGTGTTAACACAGGCTAAGGAACTTTTAGTGTGTGTCTGCAGGGTCCACGCTGGCAGTTAGTGTGTGATACGCTGGTGCAGACTAGAATTGACACCCCCCTGGCCTGGATTAATTCATCGTGTAGACAAGCTCCAGGAGGAACAGTACAGAACTAACAGCCCAGGAGGATGCAGAGGCTAAGGCAGCTTTACATCACCTTTGTGCCCTCTTGATTATGGGTTTGTTTTGGGGCTGGAGAGGCGCCAGGTGTTACTTAGACAGCCTGAGGCTTCCATGCCATCCTTCCCTGGCTGCTCTACAGACTGCAACATGCCTGGAACCTCTATAGTAAAGCACTGTGGCCCTGCCACAATGCACCCCTCTCACTCATGGCAAGTTGGTTCTTTACCATGGTACAAAGGGGCCAAAATGGGGGATGGAGGATGGTGAAGATCTGACCCCGTGGCATCACTTCTGTTCCCTCATTGGATGATTTATGGAACTAACAGACACGGCACAAACTGAGAATATTTCAACTGAATGTAGAATTTGAACTTCACTCCGTGTGTGTATATGTCAGTTACATACTTACATAAATTACAGTGTCAATTATAACAAGGACAATTTGTAGTTCAAACATTCTGCTGGCCTCGAGTTATTTGCTGGAGTAATTTTTAAATAATTTTGAACAACTAATACTTTAAAGACTTGTGCAATTTAATTGCAGACAATTTGTGAAGAGAAAAGGAGGGCAAAGCTTTTCTAATTAATTAATAGGTGCGCATCATTCACTCATTTCTAGTCCCAGCTATGACTGGCACAGGCCTGTTTAAATCCAAACATTTACAAGGAGGCACATGTTTATTCAGCACAGTAACTTATCATATGTATCAATGGAGACAGCTTTTTCAAGGATACGGTGTATTAAAATATGTCTGTCAGGAGAATTTCCCAATCTTATGAAAGGTGTAAAGGTTATATAATGTGGAGCAGCACACAGACATGAGTGAAGGGGAGGGTGTGACAAATATGGCAATTTCCTGAAATATCCTGGAAAAACCTTATTGAATTAAGTTAAACATTACTGACATAAATTTAAGTATTTTGGAAGTTCATCGTACTAAAAGGGAAAATGTTTACGTATTGTTGTGGAATTGTATGTAGCATCTTCAGGGAGGAGACCTGACTAATATCTGCAAACGTTATGAGTCCCAAAGGACTACTTGAAACAATGTGAAACTTAAAAATAAGTGGGTTTCCCAGGAAATCTCTAGGAGGAGGAAGATGCACAGATGACTCCAGTTATGTAAGAAATCAGCCTTTTGAAGCTTTGCCTTGGGAAAGGGACCTTTTGTCTGACTGATTATCTAGTCATGAATACTTCAAAGACCCAAAGTGGATAAAAGAGTGATTCATAGATTCATTAGGGTGCTTGTTCTGAGCAAAAGCTGTTATGAACTTGTGACCACAGAAAAAACTCTGGGTGGGGTTTGAAGGACTGATCATCTGACAAAACCCTTATTAGAGTCAGGGTGATCTCTACTATGATTATTAGCACGTGTGTAGGTTCTTTATTCATTTTAACAGGTTTTCTCTGGGGCATTTTTACCTTGCAAATAGTCGGACTTGCTTGGAAAGAGTTGTGTGAGTACGTAACTGTGACAATTACACTGTTTACTGTCTGAGGAAGAAACTAAAGCGGTCTGCTTAGACAGTCTGGCATCGCTGAAGTGTAGACGGGGAGTTGTGCAGGGTGGCAATGTAGGCAGGGAGTTGTGCAATCTGGAATTACCCGAGTCAGGGGAAAGAGAGCTGTGTGTCTCTGCACAAGAGAGGTGGTGGTTGTGGTGTTGGAAGCCTGAGAGTGGGTGCCCATGCTGGACCATAGAGGGGGGATACGTGTGCAGCTGCCTGAACTGATACAGTCTGCACTGTAACTTTTTAAGAAAGCAAACCTTTGAGCAAAACCAAAAAGTTAAGCTTGAAAAAACTACAATAGGTCAGTTCCCCCGGCTGGTGTAAATCAGCAGAACTTCCCTGACTTTAAAGGGGCTCCATCAGTTCACACCAGTGTAAGTTATGCCCCAGGAATTGTATTGAAACAAAACACATATAAAAAAAGCATTTTCATGCCACCATATAGCCTGTTTTGACTTTTGCACAACTCAAGGCTTCCCCTCGATTTGCTTTCAAAACAATGCAAAATTAAATATTTCAGCATCATGAGGGGCATGTTTTGCAAATAAAGGAGGCACCAGGAACCCTAAAGCCAATGTTTCAAACAGGTGACGGTCCATTTTGAAAATGTGTCCCAAAACCTTTGTTTTATTTTAGACAACACAACATTCCCTCCAATTCTTGCAAAAGGCGGCAATGATGAGAAGTAAAGTACGTCCTGTCCATTCATAGTAATACTAGGTTGTGCTTGGAAACAGCTAGAGTAACAGGGATTCACAACTGTGATCCTCCTTGCAGACTGAATGTGGAAGCTCCAGCCCATGCAAAGTAACTGATGATTTTCAATACATGGTGTGGCAAACGGCCGGCTTCTCCCTCGTGGGTCTCACACTTTTGCCTCTCTTAGTGGGCCAGGGCGTCACCAGTTACCCCATCTTCCCAGGGAGGGGAGTAGGGACCCGGGCCCAGCCCAGGGGCCCTCTGAGTAGCAGCCATGTGCTGCTGGCACCTTACTTGCAGCTGCAGGCTTTTCCCCTGGGCTACTCTCCCCCCTCTGTCTTTCTGGCTTCTGGAGCCCAGCACCTTCCTCAGGACTCCACCTCTCTCCCACACACCGCTGTACTCCGTTCTGTTCTCCACCACGACCCCACAC